>CM019155.1:148678833-148746739 GCA_009733165.1 Naja naja
GAGCCTCCCTCCCGTTCAGTAGCTTGTGGCTCAATACTGCTCCGATGCCATATGGCACATTGCAGGTTAGCCATATCGGCAGGGTCTCACTATATTGCATTAGTATGGTGTCTGGTTAAAATGTTCTTTATTTTGGTGAATGCGATGTATTTGGGGACCCCATCCAGGTTGTATTTTGTCCAGCAGTCTATGGAGTGGCTCCACTATCATTGCCTTCTGTGGCAAAAATATGTTATAAAGTTAGTAATCCCAAGAAAGCTTGAAGTTCAGCTTTGTTCTGTGGGTGGGGCTTCTTTAATTGCTTACATCTTGCTGTTTGTGGGTCAGATGCCTGACCAATTGATTAAAACCCAAGAACTCTACGCTCAGTACGGCAATGTAGCATTTGTCCCTTTTTGGAATCATTCTAAGACTGTTGGACGCTCTTCATTTGCTGGGGTTTGTCTCCGGCCAAGATTATCATCAAAATAGGGGACTACTCCCGGCAGACCTTGTAATAGCCTTTCCATTATGCTTTGGAATAGGCGGGGCTATGCTAACCCCAAATTGCAGCCAGTTGCAATTGAATGCACCCCTGTGGGTCACAATCATTTGGGTTTCAGTGGTGGCTGCATCCACAGGCAATTGTTGGTATGCCTGTGCTAAGTCAATTGAAAATTTTGCCCCGACCCAAGGATTGTAATAGGAGCTGGACCACTGGCACCGGATATGCGCTCTGTTGCAGCACGAGGTTCAGGGTACTCTTGTAGTCCACACAAATCCGGACTGACTGATCAGGGTTCACAGGGGTCATAGGGGTCTCCCATCGTGCTCTACCAGTTTGAGGACCCCTTGAGCTACCAGCTTGTCTAGTTGCTCTTCAACCTTGGGCCGCAGAGCAAAATGGACTCTCCGGGACTTCCGGGTCAAGGTTAAAACTGATAGGGGTCCCCTTATACTTGCCCTGGTCGCTGAATTCGCATCCCAGAATTCCCTCTCCAAAGTATCTATGTCACTTTCACTGTTTGCTCTAGTCATCACTGCCCGTGGATGCGGTGAGGCTGATCTGAAGCGGCATGAACCATTATCTCCCTAGGAGACTGGGGAGATCTCAGTCCATGATGGTCAGTGGCAGGATTCCCTGGAAGTCTCCATATTCCACGTGGCAGGTTTTCTTTCCCAGCACGGTATTTTTCGGCCTTGGTAGTCCTTTGTATTATTGGTGGCTGGAGCTGGCTCCGTAATGTGGGGGTTGATCCTCTGGAGAGCTGCCCAGGAAATCATTGATATATAAGACCTGGAGTCAACTTCCATCAGGCACAGGGTCCCATCAATCCTCACCTTGGTGAGGATCTTGTTGATTCAAAAGTGTCTGTGTGTCCCACATGAGCTTGTGCGTAGCTCATGATTGTGTGGTGGGTCTCTTCCTCCCAGGCGCCATCTTGTTTTTTGAATTTCACACCAAATGCCTTCCGACCCTTGTATTGCCTGGTTGGGGAGTATGTCCTGTGGCTCTGTTTGTCCATTGGCTGGCTCTGCAGACTTCCGATGTGGCCTTTCCTCTCACACCACCTGCAAATGGTCTCAAAATGGCAGGCAGACCAGGGATGGTTCCCTCCGCAGTCTCTGCAAGGCTTGGCTCCCTTGGTGGTTCCAGGTTTGCTGGATTTTACCCGGTGTACATCTTCCCCTCACTATCACTGTTTTCAGAGTGGGTGGTGTGGACCTTGCTGCTGCCCTTGACTCGGCTGCAGAACAGTCGAGGCTTCCACAGCTTTCACTTCTTCCAGTCCTCCTTGAACGAGATGTCCTCCCTTGCAACACTCTCTTCTGCAGGTTAAATCCCGAGGTCGAGGACTAGCTGGTGCCGGATCATTTCTTAAGCGTTTGAAAATTTAGTTTTTTGAAAGTATCCTCAATGCAGCCATGAACCATTTATGTTTTTCCCCTCCTTTTGGCTCCAGATGTAGAAGTCGTTCTGGTTTGCCAGCCACGATGGGGTAGGGTCGATATGCCCCTTCAATGCTCATTGCAGCTCATCCCAGGAGATGTTTGCCAGCTCATCTGCAATGAGGGCTTTGGATAGCTCATAGAGTTCCAAATCACAATAGGTCAAAAAGAATGCCTTCTTCTTTGCGTCGGATGCTGCCTGCATCCCATTCAACTCCAAGTTTAGGCTGAATCTTCCCATGTATGAGAAACACTTCTCCTTGGTTGGCTCGAATGGGATCGATAGGGGTCGGTGGGCCATGTTGGTTTGCTGTTGGTTGGAACGGTCGAGTTCGCGATTCAGCTGGAAAATGGCTGCGGTGCCCACGAGGTCCTTGTCTTCCTGAGAATCCCATCCTTGTCGCCAGTGTTAAATAGGTGCAGATGAGGAAGGAGCAGGACTCAGGAGTGTGAAGGAACTCTTTAGTTTAAAGCCAGAATCTAAAGCAAACAAACGTGGTAGGTATCGGCTTTTAATAGCCGGTGTTCTCCAACACTTCAGCCACTGATGGGATTCAAATCTTCCCACCAGAGGTTGAACCAGTGATTGGAGTCTGACATCACACTCCACTTTGCATAGCACGTGACACATGTAAATACAGCGTCCCGCATATTTAACACTAAATATGAGGGGAAAAGCAGAATAAAAGCGAAAGTTGAGATGGACTGTAGGGAAGCCTCCGTTTCTGAGCTTCTGAGTTCACTTTCTGGTCTGGTTGTGGATGAGTCCATGATGGAGAATGAGGGTCTCTGCAGATGAATGGTGGGTGGGGTCCTTTCTTCATATCATTGTAACATCCAGAATGGAATTCAAGAGCAGATTCAGAGATTTTATCCAGAACGGTTTCTGGATCCCCACATTCACTCTACTCTGGGTAAAATCATTTTTAAAAACTATAATCCTTTTGATATATTAGTCTGGGATATTTTGTGCCTCAATTCCAAAGTTCTTGGAGATAAATAATATACATCCTAGGAGAAATTTTAACACTTTACTGAAATGAGATGATAGTTTGGGTGCGCAAACCCCATCACAAAGAGGATAATAAATCTGGTGTGTTTGATGGAAACAACAATTTCAATTTTTTTAAGAGCATACTGCTTTTTGCAACTCTAGTTTTTCATATTAGTACCTTTATTGTTTGTTTTATTCTATCTGTCTATGGATCCACTATGTGGCTTAGGACAAGAAGTGATGATCAAGACAGAAACTCAGAGATGGCGATTAGGCCTTGCAAAATAGAAAAATGTTTTTATTTTAAATTCTCACTGGGTGCAGAGAGGCCAGGAGGATGGGGACAGAGAGCTGCTGCAGAGAGGAAGGCTTTGGTGTGGTGAAGAAGGCCAGAGAGCTGAGCTGGGCTGGGGGAATGACGCAGTTCCTGCCTTGCCCCTTGAATTGGAGGGCTGAGTGAAGAGAAGTTGCAGCTCTGAATCTCTCTCTGGGGAAGGAAGAAGAGGGTGGCGGAGAGTCCAAGAGTAGCTGCCCAGGAATCCTGAAGTGAAGATGGAGTTCATCCCTTGGATGATAGGTTTGGGTTTCTCCTTTTTCCTCCTCCCATCCACATCTGGCTCTTTTCCTCACTGAAGATCTGATTGCTTTACTCCCAGCTGCATTACTTCTTCTAGATCCTTCTCAGGAAATCTGACCTTTCTTCTTTCTTGGTGGGGAATAATTTGAACAATGAGGTACTTTCCTACCTCTCCCATCATCCAACTATCTCTTGATTCACAACCATCTAAACGAAAGAAGGTTTGGGTGGATGCAGAGCAGTCTCTCTCTTCCTCCCTTCAGAAGCACCCAGAAGGTGACCCAAAACTGCAGCATCACAGTCAATACAAGAGATAGGAAGTTGGGGCAATGGATGAGCAAAGAAAGGGGTCAACCTGTGGGTCGCAGTGAAGGCCATTGATATAAGGAGCTTCCCTTTCTCCCTCCTGCTCCTCTTAAATGACTGAGAATTGAAGACATCGGAACAGCTGAACATCAGAGAAAAATTCCTCTTGGGCCCCTGAAGGTTTCCATATCTGCTCCTAATTACAGCCATAATAGGTTTTGGGGACTCTTGTGAACCACCCAGCCCCAAAAGAGAGAACATGGTGGGAGAAGACCCTTCCTCCTCCTCCTTCAATGTAGCATCTCATCTGCTGCATCCAATCAAGCGAAGAAGAAGAAGAGATGGTAGGGATGAAAGTCTTGCACAGCCTGACACCATCTCTCCTTCTCATAACTCCACCTTTCCTCTTTCTCTCTTTCAGTCCTGTCAAGCATCCTCCTGGGAGCAGGTAAGAGACCCTCATGCACACTTTGCTTGTGTTCATAAAATGCTAGGCTGTGATTGTACGGTCTTAGAGGGAGGAGAAGAAAAATGAAAATGAAAGCCAAAGAGAGATGCTGAAGGAGAAAAACCCACCTCTGTGCATGTAGCTGACTGGCCGTTCTTGTCCACTTGGATTTGTGCAAAGGGAGAATCCAGTCTTTCTTGCTTCTTCAGCAGGGATCTGTAGATGGCCTGGTGAATCTAAAGAGGTTTCACTGTGAAAAATGTCCACCTCAAGTTCTTCTTCTCCCCAGTATAACATGGAGACAGAGGTGCCAATTGCAGAGGGTATTGCTCACAAGGTATTTCCGAAAGATCAGGGAGGGATGAATCCTTGGATGGACCTTCATCCAAGCGGCAGCTGGAAACCCAAGACAACCAGGCCAATCAGAGATGCTTTTAAGAGGGGACTGATAAATTTGGGGTCTAATTTTTTAGGTGGTTGAGAGGAAGATGAAGGCTTGATGGAAATGGCTGGAAAAGATGATTAAGCAGCATATAGATTTAAAGCCAGAACTATTTTTGTTAGGTATAATACCAGGAAGTTATGATAAAGGGACTACATATTTAATGCCACATGCATTGACAGCAGCGAGAATTATATTTGCACAATACTGGCAAAATGAGAACACCCCACCAGATGAAAATATAATTCGGAAAACATTGAACTGTGCAGAGATCGAGAGATTGACATTGAAAGTAAAAGATAGCGGAGATATAGAGTAATATTTAATGTGGGATAGGTTTTATTAATGGTTAGAGGTAAGAGGTAGAAATTAGATGAAGAAAGAGCATTTTTTTTTAAAACAAATTTTATTCAATTTTTAACAGTTTTTTAAAACAGCTCTTTTCAGTAGACAGCATGTTCCCGGGTCATCACTTTTACATGCAAATATGACAGTAGATCTATATTCATTGTACACATTTAACTTCCTATTTTATCCCATTTTTACGTCTATTCCATTTTGGCATACAAAGTGTCAGAGAAATTAATCCTAATCTCAAATCTTAATCTCAATCTGTATAACCCAGTTCATTTCAAGTTAATTGCAAATATATATATATATATTTTAAAGACACATTTATAAATCTTACAAATAACAATATGTTTGCCCATCATATTAAAAATAAAGTTCATCCATATCCATCCTTTAATTATCTTCACATTGTTAATACTCTTTTATTATTTACAGAATTCTTTTATCCGTCAGATTTGCCCTTTCATCACATATTCTCTCCATAATTCTAAATCCGTACAGGTTTTGACACGAAAAAGAATGAGAAAAAAAAAAACTAAACTTGCCCCCCTTTTACTACTTTGAAAGTGACACCTCAGTGGTTAATATAGTAGCATAATCATGATCATTCCCTTTATAGCAAAAGATAGAGAAGGAAGAAAAAAAAAGAAAAAAGAAAAGCTACCTTACAATATATCTCTAATCAATCGGGTTCTGCAACACATATCCCCCCTAAGGTTTATTTATGGTTCCAAAATAATAATAAAAATAACTAATCTTGGTTATTGACAAATCTCATTTTTAAACATTTTCTAAAATCATTTCAATTAATTCAATTTATCTAATCAACATTTACCTTTCTTTTGTAAATAAGAAATAAAAGTGTGACCTTTTACCAGTAAAAATTGTCAGTAACCCCTATTGTTTTACACTTTTATAATTGCAATATATTCTTATTACCACTTCTTCATGCAGAACCCCCCTTCTTAATGCGTTAGCCATTATCTCTATGCAAACAAGTTTCTTTCTTCATTATGTAATTCCCATGTTTCTCTATCTTCTGTTCTTGTTTCTTGTCCCTTCTCCTCCCTTTTATCCCGCTATCCCCCTTCTCTATCCAGTTTGAATCCCCCTCTCTCTTTACCTTTCTGCTCCCTATCCTTCTGGACCTTTCTAACATGTCTAATTTCATGAATGTTCTCCTTTTTAATTACTTTCTTAAGTTTCGTTTTTTTGACCATCCTCTCTTTCCCTTTTATTTGTATTAATCTTTGTGTTAGTTGTCTTCTTAAAGTGTCTTTTGCTTGTGCTGGCTCCTTCTCCTCCCTTTTATCCTGCTCTCCCCTTCTCTGTCCAGTTTGAATCCCCTCTCTCTTTACCTTTCTGTTCCCTTTCCTTCTGAACCTTTCTAACATCCTTAATCATAAGTGTTCCCCTTTTTAGATACTTTCTTAGGTTCCATTTTTAGCCACCCTTCCTTTCCCTTTTATTTGTATTAATCTTTGTATTAATTGTCTTTTTAAAATGGCTTTCTCTTGTGTTGGCTCCTCCTTTCCAAGGTTCCTTCTTCTTGTTCTTTATTCACCATTTCAATGCCCATGTTTTCTGCACGAGCCAAGTTAGTTCAGTCACTTCCTGTAGCAGTTCTTTCATACTTTTAAACTCCATTTTGATTCTTGGATGTCCACCAGAATTTTATTTTCCTTATTTCTTCTTCTTTAAATTTTCTAAGATCCTAACCCAAGTCCAGAATCTATATCAATGTCCAACTAATCCGGTAGTCCGTCTTTGTGTATTCAAGCTTTCACTTTTTATGAGTCTTACTTTTTGTTTCAGCGTCTCTTTAAAATGTAACAACTCTAATCCACAAAGAACAAGATAGTTTCTTTTCTTCTTTAGCTTCCAATTTTTCTCCACAAAGTGGCACTTTCTACACAGAGTCTTAAACCTTTCCTTTTATTTTGATAATCAAAGTTTTCTGAGCCCCAAACTTAAATTCTTATGCTGGCTTCTTCCTTTCCCGGTTCGAAGCCCCTTATAGCTGTCAAAAATATTTTACTTATTTTTTCCTTCACTTGAGACTGCGCTGCTTCTGTTTCTTTTTTTTTTAAAAACTCATCTTTATCTTAATCCTGGGGTGGGAAATTTGTTCTCATCTCTAGACCAAAAGAAAAAGAGAGGAGTGGCACTTTATATAAAAGAAAAGATCCCAGCCTCATTAATATACTGGACAAAGAAGGTAGGATTTTAATGGTAGAGATTGAAATAAGAGAGATTAAAAGCTTATTACTGGTAATTTATGCACCAAATGGCCCCCAGGAATCCTTCTTTCAAAAATTACATAATAAGCTTAAAGAATTGCAGTACCAGGAGTTATCTATCATAGGAGACTTTAATGCGGTTATGGATAAATTATTAGATTATAAGGGAAATAATATCAATTTGGAAAAGAAGAAAAAGCTACCCAAAACATTTTTAGACCTTACTAAAGAGTTCAACATTAATGATGTCTGGAGAGAAAGGAATTTAGATAAAAAACAATTTACTTACTACTCCAATCGCCACATGTCCTGGTCAAGATTGGATATGATGTGGATGACAAAAAGATTAAACTCAGAAATTGCAGACATAATAATTGAACCAAATGCATTAGCGGATCATAATATGATCAGGCTAAGGTGGGAAGGGAAGCAACAACCAAGAAACTGGATGCTCCAGAGGTCCATTTTAAAAGAGGAATCATTTAATAAGTTATTGACAAGCGAGTTAGAACTTTTCTTTCGAGAAAATAATCCTCAAGACACTTCGCTACAGAATAACTGGGACACAGCAAAAGCTGTAATGAGGGGGGTGTCTATTAAATATATGGCCAAAAAGAGCAAGGAGAAAAAACAGCAGAGAGAAAAATTACAACAAGAGTATAAGGAATGGGTTGACAAATTGCAAGTTACACCACAAGATAAACAAATCAAATTACAATTAGATTTGGTTAATCATAAAATAAACCTACTTGATAAAGATGAACTTGCCCAGAAATTAAAGAAAACGAAACAATATCAATTCTAGAAGCATAAACAAACCAGGGCTGGTTAGCCTCTAGACTTAAGAAACAACATGAAAAGAGGTGGGTTACTAAACTAAGAAATGAACAAGGGAAGCTATGCTTTAAGGAGGATGAAAAAAAGTCTATTATCCAAAAATACTATAGTGACCTGTATACAGAAACTAATCATATAGCAGAGAACCAGATTCAAAACTACCTGGAGAAAATTGACTTTACAGAAATTTTAGATGAGGATAAAGAATTTTTAAATCAAAACATAACCCTCCAAGAAGTATATGGGGCCATCATAAAGCAAAAAACTGAAAAAGCCCCAGGCCCAGATGGCCTACCCGCAGAAATTTATAAATCACAACAAGAAATTTTAGGGAAAGAATTGTTGAAGATCTTTAATGAAGTTCTCGACAAGGCGAAATGCCCCCAATCTTGGCAAGAGGCTAGAATATCTATCATTCCAAAAGCAGGAGCTGATCTGGCAGAACCAGGCAACTATAGACCAATCTCTCTCCTTAATGTGGATTATAAAATTTTTATGACCATTATAGCTGAAAGATTTAAAAGAATACTTAATAAGTTTATCTCTGCAGATCAAAATGGTTTCCTCCACAAAGACACCTTAGAAATAATATTAGGGTAACATTAGACACATTAGAGTACTATGAAGAACACAGTGCTGATCAAGTTGCTATTATTTCTAGATGCCCAAAAGGCATTTGATAATGTGAAATGGGAGTTTATTTTACAACAAATAAAATTTCTAAATTTAGGACCCAAATTTATAAATGTTATTACATCTATTTATCAAAACAAGAAGCCCAAATTTTAATAAATGGGGACTGACGAAGATTTTCAATACAGAAAGGAACTAGACAAGGATGCCCATTGTCCCTCTGCTGTTCATCATGACCCTGGAGGCCTTAATCAGGACGGTCCAACAGGAAAGTGACATAAAAGGATTAAAAATTAAGAAGGAAGAGTTTAAACTGCAAGCATTTGCTGATGATCTGCTCTTTATTCTGGAAGAACCACAAACCTCAGGACTCATATTGTTAAAGAAACTGGAAGAATTTGGTCTGGTAGCGGGACTTAAAATTAATAAAAATAAAACTAAAATGATCATGAAAAATATGACGGATAAAAAGAAAGAATCACTGGCCACTATAATGGATATTGAAATTGTGGAAAAATAAAGTATCTAGGAATTACTATATCATCCAGATTTAGCTCCTTAAGAAAGATAATTATGACCCCTTATTAACGAATATCGGAGGATTTAATAAGATGGAACAATTTAAATCTATCCTTTATGGGCAGGATAGCCACGGTAAAATGAATATCTTACCTAAATTACTATTCCTTTTTCAAAATGCTCCTATAATACTCAACAGAACCTTTTTGACAGGCTGAACAAGATAATATCAAGTTTTATTTGGCAAAAGAAAAAACCGAGGATAAAATTAAAATTACTACAAGATGCCACAGAGAGAGGTGGATTGGGCTTGCCAAATTGGGAACTGTACCATAGTGCTGCAATAATGATGTGGTTAAAAGATTGGATTAACCATACTAACACGAGAGTATTAACATTAGAGGGACACAATCTTCAGTCAGGTTGGCATGCTTTTCTTGGACAAGATAATATGAAAGGATATAGTTATGTGCAAAAACACAAACTTAGACAGACACTTTTACATACCTGGTTTAAGATCAAGAAACAAATGTACATCAAACCCCAATTTGGCTATCAACATTAGAAGCTTTGATGCACCACATTTATTAAGATCGACAAAATTATAACTTATGAAGAGCTCTTAGACGTAAAGGGTGATTTACTAACTAGACAACAATTGACTGATAAAGGAATAGATTTGGAATGGTGGGCCTATCTGCAACTCCAATCTAAATATGCAAAGAACAAGAGGGAATTGGGTATCAGTACAACAAGGACTGAATTGGATGAAATCTTGCTAGGGCAGGAGAAAAAGATGATTAAAAAAAATTATTATGTATTATTAGAGGCCAAAATGGAAGAAGAAATTATGAAAGAAACAATGGTACTATGGATGAGAGACTTTGGTTATAACATAAATTTGGATGATTGGCAATATTTGGATTAGAAATAAAAAAATAACCCTAGCAACCCATAAAGAAAACCTCTATAAATTATTTTATAGGTGGCATATGACACCAATAAGACTAGCTAAAATTAATAATAAACTCTCACCTATCTGTTGGAAATGCAACAAGGAAAAAGGCACTTATTATCATATGTGGTGGCGTTGCAGAAAGGCCCAGGAATTTTGGAAACAAGTTCATAAATGGCTACAGGAAATGTGCAAGGAGGAGATACAATTTACCCCAGAATTCTTTCTACTCGAATTACAAAAGAACATATCCGAAAGACATTTTCTATTTAATGATACATATTATCACTGCAGCAAGGATGGCTTTTGCTCAGAACTGGAAAAATAGTGAAACTCCAACTGAAGCAGAAACACTAAGAAAAATTATTACGATGCAGAGATGGATAAATTGACTATGGAACTAAAAAACAAGGAAGAAATGGACTATTTTAAAATATGGAACAATTTTTATGGATGGCTGGACAGAAGAAAGATCCAATAGTTTATCTTAAATTGGATTTGATCTACATTGGACAATAAGTGAGATGAACTTAGCAATACCTGTTCAATTTAATGTATGATTTGTGCGTGTGTGCTTATATGTCGTTTAAGTTTATGTTTGTTTATGTGTGATTATATATAATAAAAAATAATAATAATTGCAATATATTCTTATTACTACTTCTTCATGCAGAACCCCCCTTCTTAATGCGTTAGCCATTATCTCTATGCAAACAAGTTTCTTTCTTCATTATGTAATTCCCATGTTTCTCTATCTTCTGTTCTTGTTTCTTGTTCCTTCTCCTCCTTTATCCCTATCCCCTTCTCTATCCAGTTTGAATCCCTCTCTCTCTTTACCTTTCTGCTCCTATCCTTCTGGACCTTTCTAACATGTCTAATTTCATGAATGTTCTCCTTTTTAATTACTTTCTTAAGTTTCGTTTTTTTGACCATCCTCCCTTTCCCTTTTATTTGTATTAATCTTTGTGTTAGTTGTCTTCTTAAAGTGTCTTTTGCTTGTGCTGGCTCCTTCTCCTCCCTTTTATCCTGCTCTCCCCCTTCTCTGTCCAGTTTGAATCCCTCTCTCTCTCTTTACCTTTCTGTTCCCTTTCCTTCTGAACCTTTCTAACATGCTTAATCTCATAAGTGTTCCCCTTTTTAGATACTTTCTTAGGTTCCATTTTTTAGCCACCCTTCCTTTCCCTTTTATTTGTATTAATCTTTGTATTAATTGTCTTTTTAAAATGGCTTTCTCTTGTGTTGGCTCCTCCCTTTCCAAGGTTCCTTCTTCTTGTTCTTTATTCACCATTTCAATGCCCATGTTTTCTGCAACGAGCCAAGTTAGTTCAGTCACTTCCTGTAGCAGTTCTTTCATACTTTTAAACTCCATTTTTGATTCTTGGATGTCCACCAGAATTTTTATTTTCCTTATTTCTTCTTCTTTAAATTTTCTAAGATCCTAACCCAAGTCCAGAATCTATATCAATGTCACCAACTAATCCGGTAGTCCGTCTTTGTGTATTCAAGCTTTCACTTTTTATGAGTCTTACTTTTTTGTTTCAGCGTCTCTTTAAAATGTAACAACTCTAATCCACAAAGGAACAAGATAGTTTCTTTCTTCTTTAGCTTCCAATTTTTCTCCACAAAGTGGCACTTTCTACACAGAGTCTTAAACCTTTCCTTTTATTTTGATATTCAAAGTTTTCCGAGCCCCAAACTTAAATTCTTACGCTGGCTTCTTCCTTTCCCGGTTCGAAGCCCCTTATAGCTGTCAAAAATATTTTACTTATTTTTTCCTTCACTTGAGACTGCGCTGCTTCTGTTTCTTTTTTTAAAAAACTCATCTTTATCTTAATCCCGGGGTGCCTTGATCTTACCATCCGATACTCCCGGTTCCTCTGCTGTTGACTTCTCTCTGAAGAAAGAGCATTGTTATGTGTAAGTAAAATATGAATGTTGTTTTATAATTATATGTGTGATCATAAATAAGCTAATATAATTACAAATATGGTTATAATTATTATATGTATTATTTTTATTATTTTTATTATTATTATTTTATTATTATTGCACATTAAAAACCACAGTGTATACAGCAAGTGAGATAACTATGCTGGGTTTCGTATCACAAATCACTAGTCGAACACTTCCCAAGCGTTTAGGACTGCATGATGTATCGGTGGATTATGTGAACAGATCCCAGTAAGGTGGCCTTCTGCAGCTGACCTATGGTGATCTTGTCAGCGCCAATTGTTTTTGAGTGCTTGCCTAGGTCTTTAGGCACAACACCCAGTGTGCCAAGTACCACTGGAACCACCTGCACTGGTTTATGCCAGAGTCTCTGCAGTTCGATTTTCAAATCCTGATATCTGGTGATTTTTTCAAGTTGTTTCTTGTCGATTCTGCTGTCACCAGGTATGGCAATGTCAATGATCCACACTTTTTTCTTCTCCACAATTGTGATATCCGGGTTTTTTATTATTGTTGTTGTTGTTGTTGTTATTATTATTATTATTATTATTATTATTATTACTACTACTACTACTACTACTATCACCATCACCATCACCATCATCATCATCATCATCAGTATATCTGTTACTTTTTTCTTTTGTAAAATAGAAAATGCCCAGACAACACATTGAATTCAAAACACTTATGTATAAATTTAAAAACTTGACTTAAAAAACAAAAGGTTTGCTGGAAAGATGAATATGATCTCTCATAGGAATAGCAAAATTGTTGTTGTTGTTATTATTCGGGAGACCCTGCTTCCAAGGGAGGTCCCTGCTCCGGAGATAGGCGGGTGTGAGTCCCTCCTGGTGAGGTTCGGGCCTAGTGGTCGGATGGGCGTGCTGCTTACATACATGTCCCCCAGCTGTGTATCAGCCGCCCTGCCTGGGCTGCTTGATGCCGTCTCGGGGGTGGCGGTGGAGTTCCCAGAGCTTATAGCTCTGGGTGACTTCAACCTGCCCTCCTTGGAGGCGTCGTCGGTTGGCCCAGGAATTTATGGCCTCCATGGAGTCCATGGGTCTGACCCAGTTAATGGATGGCCCGACTCACGAGGGGGGCAATATGCTCAACCTGGTTTTTGTCTCAGAGCGGTGGTGCAGTGGCCTGGGGGATGGTGTTATAGAAACCCATCCCGTTCCATGGTCAGACCACTATCTCCCTACGGCTGGTCTTCCATCAAGCCACCCCACACGCTGGGAGATTAGATGGTTCTGCCCCAGGCGCCTGATGGACCCTGAGAGGTTCCAGGCTGAGCTGGGGTTTTTCCCTGCATCCCTTACCCACAGCCCTGCCAAGGTCCTTGCGGCTACCTGACAAAAGTCGGCCATGAGGGCTCTTGACAGGGTTGTCCCCATGCGTCCCCTTACTCAGCGCAGATCCCGGTCAGCTCCCTGGTACACTGAGGAGCTCCAGAAGATGAAGCGTCGTAGAAGGGGACTAGAGAGTAGGTGGAGGGCAACCCGCTCCGGATCTGACTGAGCCCAGTTGAGAGCCCATATTAGGACTTACCTGGTAGCTGTGGGGGCGGCGAGGAGATCTTACTTCTCCGTCCTCATAGCATCCGCAGATAACCGCCCAGCCACCCTGTTTGGGGTTGCCCGTTCCCTCTTACAGTTGGGGGAAGTGGTGGACCCCTTGTGGGGCAGAGATGAGGAATTTGGTCTGTATCTGCAGGATAAAATTGCTCAGATCCGGGAAGGGTTGCGCTCGGACTTGCAGTGGTCTGAGGAAGGGAGGCGGTCTGGCTAATGTAATCTGGACTGAGTTCGATCCTGTTTCTGAGGATGAAGTGGACAGGATCATGCGGCGGATGAGTTCCACCACATGTATATTGGACCCGTGCCCTTCCTGGTTGGTTTATGCCTCCAGGGAGGTCATGTGCAGCTGGCTCTGGGCAGTTGTCAATGCTTCATTAAGGGAGAGGCTGTTCCCTGCTTCCTTGAAAGAGGCGGTGGTGAGGCCCCTTCTGAAGAAGCCTGCCCTGGACCCAGCCATGTTGAACAACTTTCGTCCGGTCTCCAACCTTCACTTTTTAGCGAAGGTTGTTGAGAGTGTGGTGGCTCAGCAATTGCCACTTTTCCTAGAGGAAGCGGACTACCTGGATCCATACCAATTGGGCTTCCGACCCGGGTACAGCACGGAGACAGCATTGGTCGCGCTGATTGATGATCTCTCTAGGGCTCGGGACAGGGGTTTTTCCTCTGTCCTGGTCCTGTTAGACCACTCAGCGGCTTTCGATACCATCGACCATGGTATCCTGTTGCGGCATCTCAGGGGGTTGGGAGTGAGAGGCACTGTCCTACAGTGGTTCTCCTCCTACCTCTCGGGACGTTCGCAAACAGTGTTGGCAGGGGGGCAGAGGTCGACTCCGAGGTCTCTCACTTGTGGGGTACCTCAGGGGTTGGTTCTCTCGCCTCTCTTGTTCAACATTTATATGAAGCCACTGGGGGAGATCATCCATGGCTTCGGGGTGAGTTATCATCAGTATGCTGATGATACGCAGTTATATATCTCCACCCCGGACCACATCAGTGATGGTCTCTCTGTGATGTCCCACTGTTTGGAAGCGGTGTGGATCTGGATGGACAGGAACATGCTTCGACTCAACCCAGCCAAGACAGAGTGGTTGTGCATACCGACATCCCGGTCCAGCTCTGAGGTTCCATCTTTGGTCATGGGGGAGGAGGTGTTACCCCCCCGTGGACAGGGCACGGAATCTGGGGGTCCTCCTGGATTCACGGCTCAAGTTGGAGGAGCAGGTGGGAGCCATGGCCAGGGGGGCCTTTGCCCAGGTCCGGCTGGTTCGCCAGTTGCGCCCATATCTGGACCGGGATGCCCTGCGCACGATTACTCAGGCCCTCGTTGTCTCCTGACTGGACTACTGTAACGCTCTCTACTTAGGACTGCCCTTGCATATCACTTAGAGGCTTCAGCTGGTGCAGAATGCGGCCGCGGGTAGTGATGGAAGCCCCTCAATACTCCCATATTACACCCCTCCTGCGCTGCCTGCATTGGCTTCCGGTTGCCCTCCGGGTGAGATTCAAGGTTTTGGTGTTAACATTTAAAGTCCTACATGGCATGGGTCCAGGATACTTTCGAGAACGACACCTCCCTGCATCAAGTACCAACCGCCCTGTACGGGCGCACAGATGGGGTCTCCTCAGGGTGCCGTCCGTGACTCAATGTCACCTGGTGGGGAGCCGGGGGAGGGCCTACTCTGTGGTGGCCCCCACTTTATGGAATCTTCTTGCTGGAACTCCGGCTGGCTACCAATCTCCGCACCTTCCGCCACGAGTTAAAAACATGGCTGTTTTTACAATCTGGGCTGTGCTGACTCTTTGGGGTTTGTTTATTTTAATTTTGGGGTTTTAACATTAATTCGGCTTTATTGTTTAATATAGTTGTAGGTAATTTATTGTTAGTATTGTATTTTAGTTGTGAGCCGCCCCGAGTCCTTTGGGAGAGGGGCTGCATATAAGTCAATTAATAAATAAATAAATAATAAATAAAATGTATCTTGAGGAGTAGCTGTAAAGATTGCAGCTCTTATTAGAAGTTCAAAGCTTGAACCACAGGAGAAGATCAGTTCAGGTATTGAGAAGAACAGCATTCATTGTTCCAGGCAGATGAGGAAAATATCTGAACTCTGAGGAGCAGAGGAATGATATAAATTGAGAGTTAAGACTGGAAATGGCATCAGAGAAGTGTCTGTGAATTTGGACATGCTTAATAACGTGATTGCAGAGAAAGCGTGTAGATCAGTTGAAGCTGAAGTGTTGGGTGGTTGTTGATCTTCAAAATCGATGGTCTTCTTGCATTACCATCATCAGGGCTGGTTCTTGAAGCACAGCAGCTTGCCATGCCTGCTCTGATCTGATCTTGTAATGCAAGAAAACCATCCAGCCCTAAGAACATTGAGCACCCAACCGTCAAGAGGATGTCAAACAAAAGAGCCATGTCCTGGCTGGGGCTAAAGGTGTGTATATCTATGTTGCAGATGAAACAAGTCTCCTCCTTCTGGCTGCTGCCATTTAAGGACCGAATCAAATGTAGGAGAGGGCTTCATTTATAGTGTTGGCTCCTTTTCCTCCATGTTCTGTCCTTGCGAGGATTCCCAAAGCAGTTTATGGATGGGAGCCATTCTGGGAATCGGGGTGGATGTTCTGGTGCAGAGATCTGGTTCCAGGAGTTGATCAGAAGGAAGAACTCAGTGGCTTCTCTTTCTTTCCTCAGCTTCACGGGCAGATTCAAGGCTATGGGCCCCCAGGCTATCCTCATCCTTGCAAAAACACCGTGTCATAGTTAAAGGAGAAGAGATCTCCTTGAAATGCTCCCTCCCAGAAGAATCTCAGGCAGAATCTTTCATTTTCTACTGCAAGGATCAATCAGATTTAACAATCACAAATGAAGGTCTCAATGAAAATACCTTCAGTCTCAGAACTGCAGATCTGAATTCAGACCTAATAAAATGTACATGCAGGTTTGAAAGAGTTGGAGGATGGCCCACTTCTCCTCAAAGTAACCAGCTGGTCTTCAGAGTCCTTGGTAAGATGAATATTTATTGCCTGGAAGTATTCACATCAAAGGCAGTGCTAATACTCAACCGATGGAAATGCACAATAAACCTTTCAAAAATCAATCCGGTGAACCAAACATCAAACAAGCGAATCCATACAACAAACAAATAATATCAGAAATGGCTAGGAGGACCATCTTTTAATGAGAAATCTATTTCCCCAGTGGAATATTATGGCCGGGAGAACGTTGGGCGAGGAGTTGCAGAAAAAATTGTGTCTTCTCCATTCTCATATAGTCCTTGAATTACGACCATTATTGAGCTTGCCTACCTTGAGACTCTTCAAAAATAGCTCCTTCACATGACTGGGCTGGTTTTAAGGCCTATTTGCTGCAGTCGTTAAGTGAACCGATGGTTCTCTGTGGACTCAGTTTTTCTGAAAACTGGAAGTCAGTGCTGGCTTTTAGCACAACAGTTGTAGAATGTGGACATGTGACTGTGGAACTCTGCAAATGGCAGTCTTGCCTAGTGTCTGAAGTTCAGTTATGTGGCTGTCGGGGAGGGGTTGACCATCTGCATTTTGAATCTGGGTCCTAAATAGCCCCAAAGTAGCTTTGATGCCAAGCAACTGGTTGTAAGTCAAGGACTACCTATATCTATTTATTTATTTCACCTTCTGTGCTGCGTTTTATAGAGACTTGCTCCTCTGCTATTTGAAGATTTGAACACTAAAAAAGATGGTTGATGTGTAGATACTCTGAGATAATGATTGGTCGGATTCCTCTTTTATTACTTCCTGTTAACTGGGACACAGAATATTCTACCCATGAAGTCTCTGGCCCTTCTGATTCCAGCCACTCTCGTGTTTTCCAGACTTTCAGTGGGTCAGAGATGGGAGGCCATTTGCAGTGGGTCCCTCAGGAAGGCCTCCAGCTTAGAGTGAGAAGGGGAACTGAGTCTCAGAAAGGTCCTTAGCTGCTTTTCAGGTATCCAAAGAGAGTGGAGAGACAGGGGTGCCAGGCTTCTTGAACTCCAACCTCACAGGATGGCTTCTTCCACGTTTCATAACCTTTGGTTGGTCAAGGATTCCAAGAGCAGTTTATGGACGGGAGCCCTGTTGGGAAGGGATTGTTGTTTCTGGTGTAAAGTCTTGGTTCCAGGAGTGGATCAGAAAGAAGAACTCAGTGCCTTCTCTTTCTTTCTTTGGGTTCATGGACAGGTTCATGGCTCCCAGCTCCCAAGCTCTCTTCACCTCTTCCAGACACCGTCGTTATTAAAGGAGAAGAAATCCCCTTGAAATGCTCCCTCCCAGAAAAATATTGGGCAGAGTCTTTCATTTTCTACTGCAAGGATCAATCTGATTTAATAATCACATATGAAAACATCACTAAAAATACCTTCAAACTCAGGACTGCAGATCTGAACTCAGATCAAAAGAAGATAAAATGTATATGCTGGTTCCGTGATCCACCTGGAGGATGGCTTCCTTCTCGCCAAAGTAACCAGCTGGGCTTCTTCATCAGTGGTAAGATGAATATTCACTATGTCAAAGGAAATGCTAATACTTAAAATATGAAAATGCACAATAAACCTTTCAAAAATGTATCCAGTGAACAAAACCCCAAACAAGCAAATCCATTGGTGAACAAATAATTCCTTCTGTAAGAAGACAGATAGGAGAACTTTCTTTTAAGGGAAATATATCTCCCAAATGGGATGCTGTGGTTGGGACAACATTGTGGCAGCATTTATTTATTTTTATTTATTTTTATTTTATTGGATTTATATGCCGCCCCATCTCCGAAGACTCGGGGCAGCTCACAATTAAAACACACAAATACAATAAATAGATTAAAAAGATTTTTAAAAAAGAGAAACAACTATGCCTTCATGTCTCATATACTTACCTAAATACTTAGAGTTTTCATCTTCTCTGGTCCCTATATTTGCTTTTTTTTAATTTGAAGATTTGAATACTGAAAACATCAGCTGAGGGCAGGAGGTGGGATTCTACTGGTTCGGACTGGTTCTATGGAACTGGTTGTTATGATTCTGTGCAGTTCAGAGAACCAGCAAATCGTGCCCCTCACTGGCCTCGCCCCTCTCTGCCCTCCCCTCCCCTCCCTGCCCAGTCAGTCCTTATCGCACATGCGCAACATTGGCAAATAGAAAAGGAGAAGAAGAAGAAGCCATACCCTCCCAGTCACATGGTCATGCCAACCTATCCAGGCCCACCTCTCCACACCCACCTATCCACGCCCACAGAACCGGGTTTTAAAAAATTTAAATCCGACCCCTGGTTGAGTGTAGATGGCGGTAATGATTGTTCAGTGCAGTCTCTCTTGCATGAAAAGGGGTAGGGTTTTTTTGAAACTATGTTCACTCCAAACTAAAATAAAATTTAATCTCTTGTTTTCCATTTTAAATTCCATTAAAAAATGTTGCCTCATAAAAATGGTGTCTTAGTTTCAAGGAAGTGGATGATTGTAGGAAATTTATCTGCTTCAAAGGAGAAAATAACGGATGTCCTTTGTGAACCTTTCTTGCAGATGCCCCTCCATCCCCAGGGCTGAGAGTGGATCCCTTGTCCCAGAGGGTGAAGGAAGGTGACCCCTTGGTCTTCCTCTGCTCAACGGAAGGAGGAGATCGAGAGAAGAAGTTCTACTTCTACAAGGATGGGGTGGAGATCACCTCCAGCGAAGAAGGTCTTTTGAACCCTCCACTGAGCCCACAAATCCTCTTCAAAATGCCTCTCTGAGAATCCCTCATGCCTCGTTCAACCACAGTGGGGAATTTGCCTGCAGTTATGAAGAGAAGAGCAGAAACCGATGGATCAAGTCTTCTTTGAGTCAAGGGGTGAACATCACAGTTGAGCCAGGTAGGAGGAGATTTGGATTTGGTTAAACCTTGAGACCACCATAAAAGGCTAAACTAGGAAGGGCAAAGAAAGTCCTGGAAAAAGGCTTTTGTGGGATTGCTAACTAGCTCCACAGAGAAGTTCATGGAAAATCCAGAAAATGCGTTTGATTTAAAAAAAAAACAAGTCTTTTTCATTTGTAGATTTAATAGAATCTAAACCTTCAAAAACTGGGAGAGTAAAATGCTCTTCCAAGAAATACTAAATCATCTTTCTTGTTTGTTACTCAAATCAGTTTGGACCCAAGATTCAAATATTATATGGAAATTTTCCTGGATGGCGATTCCTCTTATAATCCTGCTGGTTCCATTTGCCTTTTATTGGTGGAGGAAGAAGAACAGTAAGTCAAGTGGTTTGGGTTCAAGGATCCCCTTACTGAGGTCCTAAATGGCTCCTGATGTGGTTGGAGATGTTGACTGAAAGATCTTCTGAGGAGGCAGGAAAGGAGAGCCAGATCTGGTTTTGAGAGGGATGGGCAATATGTGAGAATGGTGGACTGATTCATCCTTCTTTTATTTTTATTGCTGTCTTGGAAGCATCTCCACCCCGCGAGCAATTTCAGCTGGTGGAAAAGAAAGAGGAAGGCGATCTTCTTGGAATGATGGAAAGTCAAGCAGCAACAGCAGCTACATCTTCATCTGCCAAGGTAGTTGGTGGGATTCATGGGTGATTTTGATCAGTGTCTACATGGGAGTTCTGTTCGCACTGGAGAGTGAAACCAGGTTCATGGAATCCCATCTAATGATGTTTGATGTCCTCTAGAGTCATCCAATTGTCCTTGTGTAGTGACAAGTGTGATGCAGTTGGGCTTTAGAGTGCCTGAACCATATTGGTGTAATGTTAGTAGACAGCTGAACTCTCATCCTTCAATTCAAACAGACTTTACTTTCCATAGGTCCACTTGTCTTGATCTCTGTGAACATCTACTCTTTGTTTCTTTACTTATTAGGTTTCAACCAAAGAATTTAGGCAGTGTAGTACCCCTAGATATTTCTTTTAAAGATGGGGAAGGATAATTCTCTTTTTTGCCTTCAATTTAACAACTCATGTGTTGCCCAAGATATTTTATTGCCTTAAATTTCACACAAACCTACAAAATGAAAGATATATTTAAGAAAACTAAGTATCTTAGTAGGTATTAAACATTTTTTGAATCAGGTGTTGGAGGCAAAGTTTTAGGTACGTTTCCTGTGAGTTTCTTCTTAGGAGCATCTCATCACCCTCAGGAAAACTGAGGTGGGAAATTTGGATGGGTCAGGTCTGATGCCGAAGGTCAATCCTTATTTTACTTGGTGCACTGGCAATCTTTCTAGGCTGCAGCAGACTAGTCAAACTTACTTATTTCTAAAAATGTTGCAAAATGATGGAGAAATCCCTTGTTCTCAAGGAGTTGCAGGCAGATTGAATGTTTGAACAATGTCCTTTCTTTCCCTCACTTTTCCCAGGACTCTGAGGTCACCTACAGCTGCATCCAGGACTCCTTCACTGCGTCTCCTCCTGGACCAACAAGGAGAACCATCCTACACAATGGGAAGAAGAGGGGATATTGTACAGTGACATTGTGTTCCAACCCAAAAGGAGGCAGCAAAGTCATCCCTGATTGCAGCAAAATGTATCTCTCTTGGTCCAGTCTCTTATTAGGCCTAGACATGGGCATCACCCTTGAAGAGATGATGAGCTGAGCTTCAATATGGCAGAAGAGAGAACACATCAAAGAGGACAAAGTTCTGGACATTATCTTATTCTATGAATCTCACTTCTATCTTGGTGTAGATTTGAGCCTGCTGGGAATATTTCCATTACAGTCTCTTTTCTTCATAATGTACTTTCTGGTTTTGTCTTCTTCAGAGCTGGTACTTCAATATATTGAAATATAATCTTTCCTCTATATGGTCCAATGGATCTTGATGGATTGCTTTGTCTGGATCTTGACTGTTTTTCAGTTCCATCCTTGATTATGTTTCACCTAGAAAGTTTGCTAAGAGAGGCCAAAGAAAGAGACCTTGGTTTGGACGGACACACACAGAGAGACAGACAGACCTGATGCATCAAAAAAGTTCGGCAGTGATGGGATTAAATTTTTTTCCTACTGGTTCTGTGGGTATGGCTTGGGGGGCAAGGTATGGCTTGGTGGGCATGGCAAGGGAAGGTTACTGCAAAATCCCCATTCCCTCCCCACCCCACTAACCTGTTTTCCAGCTCCGTTCTCCTGTGCAGGGCAACCAAAGAAGACCCAGCCATTCAGCTGGGACTCGGGAGGTGGAGAATAGATGGGGGCGGGGCCAGTCAGAGGTGCCATTTGCCAGTTCTCTGAACTACTCAAAATTTCTGCTACCGGTTCTCCAGAACCGGTCAGAACCTGCTGAATACTACCTCTCAATTGCAGTGAGAAGTAGACTGGTACTGTAATATATTGGGGAAAGATAATTTTTTAGGGTGGGAGTTTGGTCCAATGGATTTAGTTTGTTGAGGTCTTCCATATGAAACCTTGACTATATTCCATATGGAAAACCCTTAACAGAAGCCAAAGAAAGAATGCTTGATTCAGAAAGAACGAGAGAGACAGACCTCATACACAGAACAACTGCAATGAGGCCTAATCCAGAGACTTTTATTCCACATTGAAACATCTGCAGAATCTGTCAACTGTAGAGGTATTCAACCGGTTCTGACCAGTTCTGGAGAACCGGCAAATGCCACCTCTGACTAGCCCCGCCCCCATTTACTCTCTGCCTCCCATTGAGTCCCAGCTGATCGGTTGGGTCTCCTTCTATTTATTTATTTTATTTATTTGTTTGTTTGTTTGGTCTTGTATGCCGCCCTATCTCCCGAAGGACTCAGGGCGGCTCACATCATAAAAACACACAATAGAAAAGTTAAGATTGTTTAAAAATTATTAAACCCAATTCAAGCCAAACAAATTATCTAAAACCCAAAGACATTAACATTTAAAAGCTAAACCCCCACCCTCAGTCAAGGCTGGCTTGTTCAAATAACCATGTCTTTAGGCCATGGTGGATGGAGCGGATGTCGGGGGCCAATCGTAGCTCAAGGGGCAGCTGGTTCCATAGAGTGGGTGCTCCCACAGAGAAGGCCCTACCCCTCAGGGCCGCCAGCTGACATTGTCTGGCCGATGGTATCCCAAGGACACCCTGTCTGTGGGCACGCACCAGGCAATGGGCATTTTGTTACCCAGCACAGGAGAACGGAGCTGGAAAGCAGGTTTGTGGGGTGGGGAGGGAATGGGGATCTTGCAGTAATCTTACCCTGCCATGCCCACCAAGCCACACCCACAGAACCGATAGTAAAAAAAAGTTGAATCCCACCACTGGTCAACTTATAGGAGATCCTTCATCCTTTGAGGTTTTACATCTGACCCTCTCAGGGTGAAGAGAAGATCCAGGACTCTTTCCTAGTCAGGCTGTTTCTATCCATATTTCTTTGACTATGGGGAGTATCTGGAAGATGGTACCCAGCCTTTAGGGCATTTTCCTTTGAATACTAACTGGGTCTCCTAGCTGATGACCCCACCTCATTTTCACACTTTCTCAGAGGTTTTGGTTTTCCTTTTTCTTAGGTCCACAAACCCTTTTATTCCTTCGGGTTTTTTTTTTTTTATATAGTTGGATGTCACATAGAGGTCCCTCTTCTGCCTTGAGATCTTCAGGGAAGTTTAATGTCTGACAAGAAGCAACACAAAAGCCAAATAGAGATGCACTGTGGAAAAACCTCAGTTCCTAAGTTTCTCAGTTGACTTTCCAGTTGGGTTGTTGATGAGTCCATGATGGAAGAGGAGTTGAAGAGTCTCCTGTTTGGGCAGGGGGTTGGACTAGATGACCTACAAGGCCCCTTCCAAATCTTAATCTGTAAGTAAGTAAGTAAGAATCAAAAGACGTGTCTCATAAAGACCATTTCATGAACAGAAACACAATATAAAGACTTTGCCATAGTGGCTGAATTGAGAAGGCAGAGGCAGCTCCGAGAGAGATTTTTTGCTCAGTGTCTGAGATTTTTCTTTGGCAATATCTCCAAGCCAGCTGATTTCCCCAAAGTTCTGATCACTGTGAGAAAAGCAACACACTCACATCAATAGGCTTCACTCACAGACAATAGCAATAGCAATAGCCCTTAGACTTATATACTGCTTCACAGTGCTTTACAACCCTCTCTAAGTGGTTTTACAGAGTCAGCCTCTTGTCCCCAACAATCTGGCTCCCCATTTTACCCACCTCGGAAGGCTGAGCCAACCTTGAGCCTGGTGAGATTCGAACTGCCAAATTGCAGGCAGCCGGCAGTCAGAAGAAGTAGCCTCGGTACTGCACTCTAACTGCTGTGCCCCTATGGCTCTTACATAAATGGAAGAGAGTTAAGATGAAATACCAGAATGTTTTAATATAGAATAAACATTATCAATATGACATATTCCATTTAAACTACATGTCCCATGATGCAATGTTCCACCTCACCCCTCCCACCTGATATAAAAAGGTACTAACCACTACTTAGCTCTCCACTCTCGTCTGTGTTCCAGTGATACAATGTATATAGAAATGAGATCAAAAGGGTAGACTTATTAACTAGGAAACAAAATAAAACGTATATTCTGATTCTAATTATATGGAGTTGTTTGGCTTGATCCTTCTTAATATAACAAATTGGTAGCAGAGATCAGTTGCCAAACTTGACTCACTAAAGAAAAAAAATGTCAGAATCAGAAAAAAGAAGAATTAACACAAGAGCCTTCATCCGCCAAATAGCAGCTCAATTGACTCCTGTAAGGACAAGAACAGGAGCTGTTCGGATGAAGAAATTGAGAAACAAGATGAAACGCCTTTTAAAGGTAAAGATATAGATTCTACAATAACCAAAATAATATATCTAAAAGAAGTAAAAATCCAATAGCGGAAATAAAAACGCTTTTAAAAAATTATAACAACCTTAAAACTAACGAAAGACAAAGCAGAGCTAATGATACTGACCCAACGAGCCCTTCAAAGGACAGTTTAAAGTTAACTGAACCTAAGAGTGAAGCTAAGGCGCCATTTTCAGAGCAACAGATTTTTCAAATTCAACCAAACAAAATGGCTGCCCAACGACCAATCACTACGACAAATTCAAGATGCAGGGCAGGTAAGGAAGAAAGCAGTTATTCTGTAAATGAAAATGAAAATACCAAAAGTGATTGCGAAGGAGAGGATCTTGAATCAGAAAATAGTTGGTCTACACGCAGGAAATAAAAAACTCGGAATCCCCAGCCACAGAAAAACCGACTGCATCTCAAACAGCCCAAAAGCACTCCAGAAGCTTAATACAGACACCCGAACTCCAAAAGATCAAAGGCAAACGTTTACCTTCAGATACAGAAATTGCGAGGGCAATAGAGACATTAGAAGCCACATTTGGCAGCACCTTCAACCTCCCGATTTTTAAAAACACTGAAACAGATCGCTATTCAGGTAAATCACTAATGACAACTCAGAAGACAGAAGAAGCAGCCATGCTTTTAAAGAAAACCCAGGCAGCAGCATCTTTGAAGAGCAACATTGTAACCAACGATCCAGCTTCAGCAGAGGTCCTTGAGATGAATGCAACATTGACTGAAGATAACTCTCAATTTCATTGCCTTTTTTCAACAAAACCTCAAGCAATGGCTGCCACAGCTTCAGAAGCTCAAACCATTTATGGAAGCATACCTACCAATACTGTTCCCATGATGTCATCTAACCTACAACATCGACAGGGTAATTATTGCATGCAAGGATTCTACCCTGCAAACCAAAGTCAATCTTCAGACAACATTCCTTTCTACTGAATTTCAAAGGTGAGAATCCAAACGTTCAACAATCTTCTGAAATACCACATCTGACAGCAACTACACAGAGAGCACCTCCAATCAGCGATCAACCCAAGATAAATCCTTGTTTCCTTCAACAAAATCCGATCATCTATCAAGAAAGAAGACCAACAGGACTTTCAAACCTAACTGCATATATACCCATACCCTTCTGCCAATACTCCCATGTTCAGGGTCACCTACAACAACAATTCATGAATAGCAGTGGTACATAACCTAACATTCTGCCAAACAGTTTCCCTAAATTATGTGCCACAGGTAATAATCTAATGGAGTGGGCTCAACAATTTCAAATCACTTTAATGAAGGAAAACACTTTTCCGTATATTAAGCCCACCTGAAAAACCGTGGTCATTAGAAGCGGATTGTGTCCACCATAAAGCATTCTGTTTATTGCTAAGCTCACTTGAACCAGCTATTTACTACATTATACCCAGTGGTTCTACAATATTTGAAATATGGGAAAAATCTGTAATCTTTTCCATAGCAAAAACAGAAGTACTACCTCTAGAATTTCTAGAGAATTTCACTCTGACAGATTCTGAGCATGAGTGAACAGCATTGGTATGAGCATGAGTGAACATTTGCTTAAATTGAATGCTATGAGATCTCAATTATTACAAAGGGGGGAAATTATATCTGAGGAAAGTTTTATTAGTATTATTATCAATTCCCTTGATTCATCCTGGGACAATTTTCTTAATCAGTTAGATAAACCAGACTATGGAAATTTAACCCTTGAAAGTCTATCTGGAAGATTAATAGCTGAGGATAATCTCAGAAAAGACAGAGCATTAATGCGTAGGGAACCCAGAAATACAAGGAGGGTGGATTTTGATGAGCAAGTAAATGTTTTGCAGGGGTGCTACACATGTGGTTCAAAAGATCATTTTAAGAAAAATTGCTCAAGAAAATTTAGAGGAAGACCAACTAATGAATATGCCCAATCACACAATATCGATTTCCAAAGAAAGAGATCTAATTCTGGGCAGAGATATTTATGACAGGACCCCTTGTAATCAAAGATTAAGTATTAACTCAGGACGCAGGAAATCACCTAGTCCAAGAAGGGGCAGAGTATCCAAAAGAGAAAATGATAGGAACAATAGTGAATCTGTAAATGGATTCAGGGATATTGATCCCATCTTTAACAAAGGTAAGAAAGGAAATTACTGGTTATTAGACTCTCGGGCTACGTCACATACTTCATGTGTCAAAGAATTGTTTACTTCATTCACCAAAATGTCATTCAACATAAAAATAGCCAATCAAAACTCGTAAAGGTTGATGGAAAAGGAATGTTCATATTCCAGGTATTGGTAATATAAGCGAAGTTCTTTTCATACCAGAAACACCTTACAATGTTCTTGCTACGGTAACATTGAGTAAAGGAGCAAAAATAGAAGTATTATTCAAAGATGGTAATGTGTTGTTAACTAATAATGGAAAAGAAGTTGGAAATGTAGTCTTATCAGGAGGACTACCTTACTATATACCGTATCACGAGTCTATTGAACAGATAAATGCTGGCTTTAGTAACAAAGATGAACATAGTGATGGTGTAGAAGAAAAAGAAAGGGAAGAGAATATAGATGATAATTGTAATACTGATGAATGTAACCCAGAAGGGAAAATAGTAATAGTATTGATAACGTTGATGTTGAACATGTTTTAACTGAACCAATTAATAACAAATGTATTTCTATCAGTAAACCTATACATGATAATTGCGCCCACCTATTACTCCGAAGATTGGGGCAAATTGGTTTCCCAATTATAAAAAAGATGTTAAACTGTTCCAAAGGTCTTAAAGTTAAAAACTGTGATAATTATATAGAGTGTTCTATTTGTAAAAGCTCAAAATTAAAAAACAGACCCCTGACCAAAGAAATCTATGAGGAGCACCACACACATTTTTCAGTTGGTGCACATGGATATAGGAGGCCCATTGAAGCCTTCAATTGGCAAAAAACATTTCTTCCCCTCGATTGTCGACAACCATAGTAGGCATGGTTTCTGTACACCCTCAAACACAAAAGCGAGAAATTTACAAAGTTCAAAGAATTTTATAAGAGAGTCGAGACTCAACATAATATCAAAGTCAAACAGACAATGACAGACAGAGGTTCTGAATTCATGTGCAAAGAATTTAGTAATTGGACTAACAAGAATGGCTTGATACATTACAAAACTTCACTGTTTTCAGCGTATCAAAATGGAGTAGTTGAACGAAGAAATGGTGTTTTACAGACTATGGTTCGGTGTGTATTGGAAGACGCAGGATTAAGTTTTTCATATTGGGGAGAGGCTGTTCTATATTCAAATTATACACTGAATAGATTATGGTCTAGCATAATTCAAAAAACCCCATATGAAATCGTATATAATTGCAAACCTAAATTATCTCACCTTCACGTTTTTGGGGCAATGGCCAATGTACATATTCCCAAACAACTTAGAAGAAAAGGGGACAAAATCTCAAAAAGGCTAAGCTTCGTAGGTTATGAGTCCAAGACCAAAGCCTATAGATTTATGGACAACAATCATAAAATAATAATTTCAGGATCGGCAAATTTTGATGAAAGTGCCAATTGGAGCAAAATACATTCAAATGAAATCATAATAGATAAACATGCATATAAAGATAATCAAACACAATCAAAACCTCACATACATGTCAACAAATCAATCAGACACAAAATAGCATTTAAGGATTGGAAAGAAGGCCACCACATCATTAATACACGAGACATTAATGAAGAGGACCCCGACAAATCATCTGAAAACACTAATGACACAGGCAAAAACATCAGAAGATCACCTAGATCAAACAAAGGGAACACACCTAAATTCTTAGAGGACTATGTACTGGCTTGGGTCCAGAGTACTTGCGGGAGCGCCCCCTGCCAGCATCATATTCTGATTGCCCCACGCTCCCATAGGAGGGGCCTACTTGGGCTACCGTCGGTTAGGCATTGTCGGCCGGTAGCCCCCAGGGGTAGGGCCTTTTCTGTGGGAGCGCCCACCCTATGGAATCAGCTCCCCATGGATCTCCATTTGGCCCCTGATCTCCGCTCCTTCCACCAAGACCTGAAGACCTGGCTCTTTCAACAGGCCGGTCTGGATTGCCTGGGGTGGGGGGACTGTGACCCCTCCCTGGGGGGAGGGATGGTTTTTTTAATGTATTTTATTGTTGTGTTTTATATTTGGGCTTGTTTGGTTTAATGTTTTTTTAAAAGTATTTATTGTTCTGTGTTTTTAGTTGTGAGCCGCCCCGAGTCTTCAGAGATGGGGTGGCATACAAGTTCAAATAAATAAAAATAAATAAATAAATAAATATTTTAACTGTTTTAATTTTTAATCTGTTCATATAGACTTGTATTTGTTTAATTTATTTTTATTGTAATTGTTCAGTTTTTTATTGTTTGCCGCCCTGAGTCCTTAGGGAGAAGGGTGGCATACAAGTCTAATAAATTATTATTATTATTATTAATGTCCATTAATTGCGACGTCACTACACCCAAAAACTTTGAGGACATTTTGGCTCTTCCCGAGAGGGAACAAATAAAGTGGAAAGACGCCATGCAAAAAGAGATGGACAGTATAAAAGGCACTAAAAGTATACACACCAGCTAGGATTCCCAAACACAAAAAACAATTGGAATGAGATGGGTATTCAAGATAAAACATTTAGAAAATAACAAAACTTTATATAAAGACTTGTAGCGCAAGGGTTTTCTCAAAGATTTCCAGATGATTACACAGATATCTATTCTCCTACAGTCGGGTCAGAAAGTGTGAAAACTGCACTAGTCATCGCATCAATTCTAAACGAACATGTGTTTCAATTTTATGTACAGACAGTGTACTTACACGCACAACTAGATAAAAAAATTATGTAAGAGCACCCCCTGGAATTGACCAAGATGAGGGCAAAGCATGGTTATTAAAGAAAAGTCTCTATGGTCTGCGGCAATCAGGTAAGCATTGGTATGATTGTCTTTCTAAAACACTTAGGCTGATAGGTTTTACCACCACATCAGTTGACAAATGTGTGTTTGTCAGGAGAGATCAAGGTTCCTATGAGAAAGTATTAGTATATGTTGACGATATTTTGTACATCGGCAAAAGTAAATCCAAATGTGATCAATTTGCTCAAAAACTCAATGAACATTTTTCACTAAAATCATTAGGAAAGGTTGATAAATATCTGGAAGTTCAAATTACCAAAACTGAGAATGGTTTCATACTATCCCAAAAAGAAATTTTTTTAGAAATATTATTGAAATGCAACATGATCAACGCTAATCCATCTGATACAGCTATGCAGGCTGATTTTATAGGAAATATATATAATGATGGTGAAACTTTTAATGAAAATACACTATATCGATCAACAATTGGTTCATTGCTCTATATAGCCAATTGGACCAGACCCGATATATCTCTCCCTGTCAACTTACTATCTCGACATGTAAGCAACCCGAAGGTATACTGGACAGCTATTAAAAGACTGCTAAGATACCTGAAACATACAATGAACGCCACATTGACACTCACCCCAAACATATCCAAATCACCAATACTCTCATGTTATGCAGATGCGGACTTGGCTAGTGACATTAAAACGAGAAAAAGCACCTCAGGATATGTCATATATTTAAATAGTTATGTTTTTAAACTTTGTTGTATGCCGCCTCGAGTTCCCCTGATGGGGGAAGAGAGGCAGGATATAAATCTAATAAATCTAAATCTAATCTAAATGGAAGCCCAATACATTGGTACACGGGAAAACAAAAGCTTGTGTCGACCTCAACTACAGAGGCAGAGTTCGTATGTTTGTCGAAAGCGGCAAACAATTTAATGTGGTTCGATTATTTAATGATAGACATTTGGAAAGAGCCTGCATAGCCAATAATCATACAGGAAGACAACAAAGCCACCATTGAAATATCTAAAGCTGACGCAGTTGGTCAAAGATCCAGAAATATAGATATTAACATAAACATGTGAGACAGTTATCAGAGATGGGATTTATAAAGCACCGCAGATATATTAACTAAGCCACTCCCATCAAATCAACATATGTATCTAACAAAGAGACTATGTATAAATATATAAATAGTGTATTATAGTTACAGTACCTGTAATCATTTTGAATAAACCAATCTGGTATTAGAAGGGAATTGGATGAAATACCAGAATGTTTTAATATAGAATAAACATTATCAATATGACATATTCCATTTAAACTACATGTCCCATGATGCAATGCTCACCCCTCCCACCTGATATAAAAAGGTACTAACCACTACTTTGCTCTCCACTCTCGTCTGTGTTCCAGTGATACAATGTATATAGAAATGAGATCAAAAGGGTAGACTTATTAACTTGGAAACAAAATAAAACATATATTCTAATTCTAATTATATGGAGTTGTTTGGCTCGATCCTTCTTAACCTAACAATCCCACAGAAAAATACAAGCAGAAAGATACATTTAAGACCACTAAGTATCTCAGAAGCCATTGAAGTTTCTTCTAATATACGGGTGGGGGGAGTTTTAGGGGAGTGTTCTTGGGGGTTTGTCAAGAGCATCTCACCACCATAAGCAATCTGAGACCAGAAACTAGACTGGGTCAGGAATGATGCCAAAGGTCAGTCCTTCTCTGTCTTGATGGGCTGGCAATCTTTCTAGGCTGTAGCAGACCTATCAAGCTTATTGATTTCTGAGAACGCCGTAAAATGGTGGAGAAATCCCATGTTCTCAATGGCTTCCTCATCTGCCGGCAGACTGAGCCATGTCTTCTCTTTCCCTCACTTTCCCCAGGACTCTGAGGCCACCTACAGCAACATCCAGGACTCCTTCACTCGGTCTTCTCCTGGACCAACAAGGGAAAACTGTCTTACCCAAGAGAAAACAGGGGGGACATTGTACTATAACCTTGAGTCTCAACTCAAAAAGAAGGAGCAGAATCACCCCTGATTGCAGCAAAATGTGTCTCTCTTGGTCCAGTCTCTTATTTGGCCTAAACACGGGACCTCACCCTTGAAGAAATGATGAGGTGCATCTGAGCTTCAACAGAAGAAAAAACACATCAAATAGGGGGAAATCCTGGGCATAATCTTATTCTAGGAGTCTGTCAGGGAATTGCGCAGCAGGTGTCCAAATGGAGTCAGAGACACTGACACAAACTGGTAGTTTTATATAAATAAATAGATTTTACAACTACAGGTAGTACTTGACTTACAACTGGTTGTTTAGTGACCATTTTAAGTTACGATGGCACTAAAAAAATGACTTATGACCATTTCCCACAATTATGCCCATTGCAGCAATCCCATTTCAGATTTCCTTTTTCTTAGCTCCACTAGTATTTTTGTTCTTCTTCAGTATTTTGATGGCTGAATGGTGTATGGAGATCCCGATTTTGGGATCTTCAGTGAAGTTTAATGTCAGAGAAAAGGCAAAATAAAAGCTGAAAAACAGACACACTTTCTCATCTTTCTAGTACTATATTTCTGAAGCATCAGAATCACAAAAGTTTCTGGGCTGTGCACAAGAAGAGACACACATGTGGGTGCAATTCAGCAACATTAAATAAAGTAATACAAATAAAACAACAATTCAACAAGATTCAACAAAGCATCTCTGATTGGATTAGCACAAAAGGCGGTGCTGAAATAATATGCCTTTAAGAGTGGAATGAATCCCTTCTTCATATAATTGTAAATTAGGGGGTCCAATTCAAGAGCAAAATCATAGATTTAATCAAAGAATGGTTTTGGGGTGAATGACAGTTCCATTTTATCTTGAATATCAAGCCAAATAAAACTTTGTACCTGATATTTTGCAGGGAGTTATTGGCTGTTAATTTACAAGACCAGGAAATTCTTTGCCCCAATTTCAAATTCTGGAAGAATTCATTTATTCATTTATTTGTTTGTTTGTTTGTTTATTTTTTATTGAAATGAGATCACAATTTGAGTGCCCTTCAGGCAGTTCACAATAAGAATAACCATTGATGTTTAGACACAACACCAATTTTTCAGGACTGTTTTAGTAGAAGAAAGTGCTGTTTTGGAAATTTAAAGTTTTCATAATTCATATTTTATCCATTGTTTTATTCTACGTGTCTGTAGCCCCTGTACAGAAATCTGTGGCTCAGCATAAGAAGTGTGGCTCAGCATAAGAAGTGTCAGGCAGCATTTAGGCCTGACTGCAGAGTAAACTTACTTGGGTATTTTGCTTTTCTACTTCACACTTCACTAGATGGTTATCGCTATTTTCAATTCTCTTTGGGCACAAGGGAGGCCAGGAGGATGCGGGCAGTTCTCTGCTGCAGAGAGAAAGCCTTTGGTGTGGTGAAGAAGGCCGGGGAGCCGAGCTCTGTCCTGGGCTGGGGGTGTGTGGGTGTGATGTCCTCGGTGGGGATGACGCAGTTCCTCCCTTGGGCGTTGAGTTGGAGGACTGACTCAAGAGAAGCTGCAGCTCTTCGTCTGTCTGGGGAAGGAAGAAGAGAGTGACAGAAGCCAAGACCATCTTCCCAGGAATCCTGAAGAGAAGATGGAGACCATCTCTTGGATGACAGGTTTGGGACCTCTTTCTTCTTCTATTTCCCATCTTAATCTGACACTTCTCCTCACTGAAGAGATGATTGTTTTACTCCCACGTTCTTATTCTAGATCTTTCTCAGGAAATCTGAGTTTTCTTCTTCCTCAGTGAGGAAAGTTTTGAGCAATGGGGCACTTTCCTGCCTCTTCTCCCCATTTTGTCTGCTCCCAAGTCTCATGTTCAGAGCCATCTAATCTAAAGGGGGTTTGGGGGGATGTAGAGCAGTCTCTCTCTTCCTCCCTTCAGAAGCACCCAGAAGGAGACCCACAATTGCAGCTTCACTGTTGATAAAATAGAGAGGAAGATACAGCAAAGGATGAACAAAGAAAGCGGTCATTCTGTGGGTCACAGTGAAGGGCATTGAGAATATGGAGTCTCCCTTTTTCTCCTTCCTGCTTCTTTCAAATGATTGAGAACTGAGGACATCAGAACAGCTGAATTACAGAGAGAAAACCCTCCTGGGCCCCTGAAGGTTCCCATAACGGCTCCTAATTCCAGAGATAATAATTTTTAGGGACTCTTACGAAGCACCCACCCCAATAGCCAGAACATAGGTGCAGAAAACCCCTTCCTCTTCCTTCAGGGCAGAGTCTCATCTTCTACAGCCAATCAGAGAAGAAGAAGACGATGGTGGGGATGAAAGTCTTGCACAGCCTGGGATCATGTCTCCTTCTCGTAACTCCACCTTCCTTCCTTCTCTCTTTCAGTCCTTTCGTGGATCCTCCTCGAAGCAGGTAAGAGACCCTCATGCTCCACTTCCTTGTCTTCACAAAAAACGTAGACTGGGATTGTTACGGCCTCTGAAGGAGGGAGAAGGTCCAATGAAACCAGAAGCCCAAAGAGAGATTCAGAAGGAGAAAGGTCCATCTCTGTGGGTGCGGCTGCTCTGCTGTTCTTTTCCCCTTGGGTTAGTGCAATGGGCGAATCCAGTCCTGGTTGCTTCTTCAGGAGGCAACTGTGGATGGCCATGATCCACCCTGTTGAGGTGCCTCCCTTCATGGAGAGACATCACTGAATTCACCTGAAGAGCCAACACAAGATCATCTAATCTTTGTTTTGGTAAACTTTTTCTCCCATTTTGTCAAACTGAAGAATTAGAAGCTGTTTTTACCAGATAACCCTGAAATTCCTTCTGTTTACGTTCCTGGTGAATCTGAGATGGACCCATGTAAAAACTTCTCCTCCTAATATAAAATGGAGAAGGGTCTGTGAAGCAAGAAGAAAAGAAAGAAAGATAGTCCTAAAAAACCATGGAGGGCTGAAATCTTCTGTAAGAAGAAAAATCCATCTGGTTCCGTTCCAAGCTGTGTGAAAAACGATAGAAATAAAATGGAGGCTGATTGGAAAGAAGGATTCTGTGTATGGATAAGCAGAAGCAGCCTGTGGCTATGGAGCAGCTGACAAAATAGCTTGAGGAGGGCAAGGATTTTCATACAGTTTCTGAGATGCTGCTGGGGATTATGCAATGTAATGAGCCCTGTGTCTTTTGCTATTCTGATAGTGCTGTGGTTAATCCTATTATGTCTGAAAGGTCATGTCCTGCCCTTCTTAATCCCATCACTCGAGCCAAATATGTTTTGTTTATGAATAGATTGGTCCGGATTTCTATTGGGCATAAAATCTCCATCTCTAAAGACTTCAGGCATCTGCTGGATGCTGTTTTATGATCCAGGAAGGCTGGGGTTACCTTTGATAGCATGTTTTCCCTCCATTTCTCTTTTGGGGCAATATAATATTCTACCTCTTTTAATATTCCCCCAAATATTTCATTCTCTAGAAGGTGGGGGAGCTTCCCACACTCGGATGGACCTTCATCCAAGCCATCAAGGGTAGGAGAACCTCTCATTTGTGCCGTTGGTTCCTTTTTGTCCAACTTCTGTCCTGCCAAGAGGAAGCAATGGGTCTAGGATCCTCAGAGCAGATTATGGATGGGAGCCATCCTGGGAATTGTGGTGGATGTTCTGGTGTAGAGATTTGGTTCCAGGAGGAGATCCAAAGGAGAGACCTAATGGCTTCTCTTTCTCTCCTCAGGTTCACAGGCAGATTCCTCTCTACCAAGACCCAGGCTGTCCTCGCCTCTTCCACACAACTTTATTATTAAAGGAGAAGAGATTCCCTTGAATTGCTCCATCCCCAAGGGATTCGAATCAGGGAGTCCTGAGGGATCTCATAGAATAAGGTTCTATTTCTTCTGTAAGGATGAATCATACTTACCAATTCAAGATCACCATCTCTCTAACAATACCTTCAATGTCAGGACTGAAAATGTCAGCTCTGACCAAATAATATGTACATGCAAATTCATGTTTCGCAAATTCAGGAAACATCTTGGGGACAGCTTTATTCTCCAGAAAGTAACCAGCTGGTCTTCTCAGTGGTTGGTAAGATGAATATTTATTACCTCAAAATATTCACAGCAAAGGATAGCACAATGATCAAACTATGAAAATGTACGATAGACCATTCAAAAATAAATCCAGTAAACAAAATACAGAACAAGCAAACCCATTGCTAAATAAATAACCACAGTTACAGAAACACCTAGGCCTTATCAACTCTTGCATGCTACATATCTACCTACTTATACATTTTGTATACTCTACTACATATTACAGAAATGTTCTTTTCTTCTTTTGGAAGATTCAGTTGATGGGAAGATTTATTAATTTATTTATTTGTCAAGCAAGTATTAGATAACAGGAATAAGTATAGGACAGGGACAGCACATTGGTGAGGTTATGCATGCCCCCTACAGACTTCTTAGTAAAGGGGTGAGGTCAATAGTAGACAGTCTAAGGTTAAAGTTTTTGGGGTTTGGGGAAGAAACCACAGAGTCAGGTAGAGTATTCCAGACATTGACCACTCTGTTGCTAATGTCGTATTTCCTGCAACCAAGTTTGGTGCGGTTTACCTTGAGTTTGTATCTATTGTGTGCTCTTGTATTGTTGTTGTTGAAGCTGAAATATTCATTGACAAGTAGGACATTGCAATGGATAATTTTATGTACTATACTTAGATTGGACCGAAGGTGGTGTAGTTCTAGGTTGTCTAGGTCTAAACTTTCAAGTCTGGTGGCATAAGGTATTCTGCAATGAGTAGAGGAGTGGAGAACTCTTCTTGTGAAACATTTCTGGACTTTCTCAACTGTATTAATATCCGACATGTAATGTGGATTCCAGACTGATGAGCTGTATTTTTTTTAAATTCACATTTTTATGCCCCCCTTCTCTGGAGACTCAGGTTGGCTTGCAATCTTTTTGGAGCACAACCCTATATGCTCAGCAATAGCCTTCATTCTCTTGTATATGCCTGCTTATTACTAGGGCTTTTGCCCCCACCCAAGTGGCATTTTTACAAAGTCAGCTTATTGCCCCCCAAAATCTTGGGTCCTCAATTTACCTACCCTGGGAGGATGGAAGGCTGAGTCAACCTTGAGCCTGGTGGGATTCGATTCTGCACTAATTGCAGGCAGCTGGAGCTAAGTGCTAGGTGTTAAACAGCCTGCACCACCAAGGCTCCACCAAAGTATTCAAGTATTGCTCTAGCAAATGTTTTGTATGCTGTAGTTAGTAGTGTGATGTTACCAAAGAAAAAGCTACAAAGGATTAGGTTAACAACTCTTAAATGCCTTTTTGGCGATATAGTTACAGTGAGCTCTAGCACTTAGATCATTAGAGATGAGTACTCCAAGGTCCTTGAGAGAGTTTGGATCATCAACAAGGTCTTGACTATTCAGCTTGTATTTTATTTTCTGATTTTTGGCCAATATGTAAGACAGGGCATTTGTTTGTTGAGATTTGAACTGGACATTTGTTTGACCCTTCTGACACATAGTTGAGGTCATTTTGAAGGGTAGCAGTATTGTCAGTGGTGTTGAATTGCTTCACGTCATCAGCAAAACGAATGCAGTTGCTCTTAATATGATCACAGAGGTCATTTATGTAAAGTATAAAGAGAGTTCATCCTAGAACGCTGCCTTGGGGGACACCACTGTTGAAAGGTACAGGATTTGATAGGGTGTTCCCTATTTTGACCATTTGTTGCCTGTTTGACAGAAATGCATCTATCCAGTTCTGCAGGTGTCTGGAGATGCCATAAGGTTTTAGTGTTAAGAGTAGTTTGTCATGTGCCACTGAATCAAAGGCTTTACAGAAGTCTATGTCAATAGCGTCAATTGCTTTGCCCTGATCAAGCTGTGTAGTCCATATGTTTTTGCAGTATAGGAGTTGCAAATTACTGGATAATTTTTTTCTGAAACCAAATTGTTTGTCAGAGAGTAGGTTGTTTGTCTCTAAGTGGAGGATAATGGATTGGTTAATAATTGATTCCATGACTTTACAGGTGACGGAACTTAAAGAGGTTGGTCTGTAATTTTCAACTAGGCTGGGGTCTCCCTTTTTGAAGGTGTGGATGACCTGGCTAGTGACCATAGGTTTGGCAAGGAGCTGGTCCTGAAAGATTTTTCAAAGATTATGCTTAGAGGTTCGGCTATGGCAGTGGATAGCTTTTTTAAGAAGTAGGCACATATTCTGTGCAGTCCAATAGATAGCGATGGTTTTAGATTGCGTAGTGCTTTTTCAACATTATCTTCTGTAACATTGATATTTATTAGTTTCTTGTAGTTGTCTGTGGTTCGACTAGGAAATATTGGGCATGATCCATTGCTATTTACAAAGACTGAACAAAAGAATGTGTTAAAGAGGTTGGCTTTAATGGTGTCATCGTTAAAGTCTTTACCATTAGTTCCTTCAGGGATAGGATGGACCTCGAGTCTTTAATTCTGTTGTTTACAAAATTGTAGAAAGAGTGGGTGGAATTGGTATGTAGAAGGTTTTCCTCTTGCTTAATGTGATAATTGGTGCATTCAGTCTTTATCTGGTGGCATAAATTTTTGTTTTTCTTTTGAAGTTGGCAACGTGACCAGATCTGTTTCTCCGCCAAAGGGATTTCTCTTTGGATTGGAGCTTCCTTATTGTTATGGTAATTTGTTTTTTTCTTGGTGTTAGGAGTTGTTATTGGTACATATAGTTTGATGATTCTTCTGACTTCAAGTAAAAATATGTTGTAATGGTCTTTGACAGTATTTCATCCAGTGAATAGAATTTGCCAATCGAGTGATGAGAGATTGTTGCTTATAAGATCATGATTGCCTTTTTTGAAGTTATAATTGGGTATCCCATCATTATGGTGACTTTTGTGAGATTGTATGTTGAGACAAAAGTCAATCATGCTGTGGTCTTTGTTGGAAAAGGGTTCTTTTATATGTATTCCGTAAATTGAATTCAAACTATTGCAGATGACGGGATCGAGGCAGTTGTTAAGTCTAGTGTTGTTGGTTAATAGTTGTTCCAGTCCCAGATTTGTTACAGCATTGTAGAAGGTTGCATGTATGGGTTCAGTTGTACATTCATTTAGGGTCCAATAAACACGAGGTAGATTGAAGTCACCAAGAAGGATAAAAGCGTGTGGGCAGGAGGTTGCCCATGTTAGTAGTGAATTTAATTTGTTTACATGTTCAATGTCATAATCAGGAGCTCTGTAACATAGCAAGAATCGAAATGTGATATTTAAGGACAGTTCACAGACGATGGCCTCAGGAAGAGCAAGCTCCTGGGGAACTTGGAGGTAATGATGTCTTGGTGTAGTCTCTCTTGTGTGAAAAGCAGCAGACTTTGTGTTATTTTCACTCTAAGCTACAGTAAAATTCATTCCCTGTCCTTATTTTCCATTTTAACCTCCATTATCTGAAACATCACGGCTTTGCCTCATAGAAATGGTACCTTAGATTGAAGGAGATACTCTGGATGATTTGAGGAAACTCCCCTGCTTCAAAGTAGATGTTAATATATATCCCTTGTGAACATTTTGTGCAGGTGTCCCCCCTTCCCCTCTGCTGAGAGTGGATCTGTTGTCCCAGGCAGTGAAGGAAGGTGACCCCTTGGTCTTCCTCTGCTCAACGGAAGGAGGCACCACAGAGAAGAAGTTCCACTTCTACAAGGATGGGGTGGAGATCACCTCCAGTGAAGAAAGTCTTCTTGAACCCGCCACTGAGTCCACAAATCCTCTTCAAAATGCGTCTCTGAGAATCCCTCATGCCTCGTTCAACCACAGTGGGGAATTTGCCTGCAGTTATGAAGAGAAGAGAAGCAACCGATGGATCATGTCTTCTTGGAGTCAAGGGGTGAACATCACAGTTGAGCCAGGTAGGAGGAGATTTGGATTTGGTTAAACCTTGAGACCACCATGAAAGGCTAAACTAGGAAGGGCAAAGAAAGTCCTGGAGAAAGGCAAATGGCTTTTGTGGGATTGTTAACTAGCTCCACAGAGAGGTCCAAGGAAAATCCAGAATATGAGCTTGATTTAAAGAAAAGGGAGTCTGTTTCATTTATATTTTAACAGTATCTAAACCATCAAGAGCAGCAGAGTAAAATGTTCTGTCAAGAAATACTAAATCATTTTTCTGTTTCTTACTCAAACCAGTTTCAACCCAAGATTCAGATCCTATATGGAGATATTCCCGGGTGGCCATTACTATTATAATCCTGCTGGTTCCATTTGCCTTCTATTGCTGGACAAAGAAAAGCGGTAAGTGAAGTGGTTTGGGCTTAATGGTTCCCTTGCCTGGAGTCCCAGATGGCTCCTGGTGTGGTTGGAGCTGTTGATAGAGAAAATCTTTAAGGAAGGAAGAAAGGAAAGCCAGGCCTGGCTTTGAGAGAAATAGGCAGACAATACATGAGGAAGATGCAAATAAACCATTTCATGTTTCTCTTTATTTCTATTGCTGCCTTGGAAGAATTTCCACCCATGGAACAATCTCAGCTTGCAGAAAAGAAAAAGGAAAGAGGTGACCTTGGAATGATGGAGCCTCCAGCATCAACAGTGGCTACGGCCTCCCCTGTCAAGGTAGCTGGTGGGATGCATGAGTGACTTAAACCCTGCCCAGAGGAAAGGTCTCTTCACAATGGAGAGTGAAGTTATGTCCCTTAAATCCCCACTAATGACTTAACGTTTTCTGTGGAGTCATCCAAATCTCTTTGCAGAGAGACAAGAGTGATGCAGATGTGATTTAGAGTGCCTGAAGCAAGCTGTTGTCAGAATAGATAGCTGAATTTTAACATTTTCAAACAGTATTTACTTTCCATCAGTTCACGTTCTCTTGATTTCTGTGAATATCTCCTTTTAGTTTCTTGACTTCTTAGATTTCAAGTAAAGAATTTAGGCATTGAAGGGCCCCTAGGGGAAGAATAATTCTCTTTATGACCTTCAGCTAACAAATTATATGTTCACCATGAAATTAAATGTTCTTGAATCCCACAGAAAAATACAAGCAGAAAGATATATTTAAGACCACTAAGTATTTCAGAGCCATTAAAGATTCTTCTAATATTGGGGGGTTAGCGAGTGTTCTTGGGGGTTTGTCAAGAGCATCTCTACACTGTAAGCAATCTGAGACCAGAAACTAGACTGGGTCAGGAATGATGCCAAAGGTCAGTCCTTCTCTGTCTTGATGGGCTGGCAATCTTTCTAGGCTGTAGCAGACCTATCAAGCTTATTGATTTCTGAGAACGCCGTAAAATGGTGGAGAGATCCCATGTTCTCAATGGCTTCCTCATCTGCCGGCAGACTGAGCAATGTCTTCTCTTTCCCTCACTTTCCCCAGGACTCTGAGGCCACCTACAGCAACATCCAGGACTCCTTCACTGTTTCTCCTGGACCAACAAAGGAAAACTGTCTTACCCAAGAGAAAACAGGGGGGACATTGTACTATAACCTTGAGTCTCAACTCAAAAAGAAGGAGCAGATTCACCCCTGATTGCAGCAAAATGTGTCTCTCTTGGTCCAGTCTCTTATTTGGCCTAAACACGGGACCTCACCCTTGAAGAAATGATGAGGTGCATCTGAGCTTCAACAGAAGAAAAAACACATCAAATAGGGGGAAATCCTGGGCATAATCTTATTCTAGGAGTCTGTCAGGGAATTGCGCAGCAGGTGTCCAAATGGAGTCAGAGACACTGACACAAACTGGTAGTTTTATATAAATAAATAGATTTTAAAACTACAGGTAGTACTTGACTTACAACCGGTTGTTCAGGTACCATTTGAAGTACAATGGCACTAAAAAAAATGACTTATGACCATTTCCCACAATTATGACCATTGTAGCAATCCCATTTCAGATTTCCTTTTTCTTAGGTTGACTATTATTTTTGTTCTTCTTCAGTATTTTGATGGGTGGATGTGCATGGAGATCCCGATTTTGGGATCTTCAGTAAAGTTTAATGTCAGAGAAAAGGCAAAATAAAAGCTGAAAAACAGACACACTTTCTCATCTTTCTATTACTATATTTCTGAGGCATCAGAATCACAAAAGTTTCTGGGCTTTGCACAAGAAGAGACACACAGGTCTGTGCAATTCAGCAACATTAAATAAAGTAATACAAATAAAACAACAATTCAACAAGATTCAACATAGCATCTCTGTTTGGACAAGCACAAAAGGCGGTGCTGAAATAATATGCTTTTAATAGGGAAATGAATCCTTTCTTCATATAATTGTAAATTTGGGGGTGCACTTCAAGAGCAAAATCATAGATTCAGTCAAAGAATGGTTTTGGGGGGAATGACATTTTACCTTGAATATCAAGCCGAATAAAACTTTGTACTTGATATTTTGCAGGGAGCTATTAGCCATTAATTTAAAAGTCCAGGAAATTCTTTGCCCTAATTTCAAATTCTGGAAGAATTCACTTATTAATTTATTTGTTTGTTTGTTTATTCTTTATTGAAATGAGATCACAATTTGAGTGCCCTTCAGGCAGTTCACAGTAAGAATAAACATTGATGCTTAGACACAACTGTTATGTATGTAGGTTTGAATGTTATTGGTTTATTTGAACTGTTCTTGTAAAATGTTAAATGGTATTGGTTTAAATAGTGCGGGAAGAAACCCTGCACTCCCATTGGCTGGCAACTACGGCTGCAGGCTATAAGAGGCAGCCGTAGCCCAGCCAACTCGGGTCCATTCGAGCTGTAGTCACTGAATAAACTCTTTACTGAAGTTCCCGTGTTTGACTCTTCATGCAAACTTAACACCAACAACCATTTTTCAGGACTGTTTTAGCAGAAGAAACTGCTGTATCGCAAATTTAAAGTTTTCATAATTCATATTTTTGTCCTTTGTTTTATTCTACATGTCTGTAGCCCCTCTATAGAAATCGGTGGCTCAGCATAAGAAGTGGAGCCAATCTTGTCAGGTGACATTTAGGCCTGACTGCAGAGTAAACTTACTTGAGTATTTTGCTTTTTAACCTCACACTTCACCAGATGGTTATTGTTATTTTCAATTCTCTTTGGGCACAAGGGAGGCCAGGAGGATGCGGGCAGTTCTCTGCTGCAGAGAGAAAGCCTTTGGTGTGGTGAAGAAGGCCGGGGAGCCGAGCTCTGTCCTGGGCTGGGGGGGCGTGGGTGTGATGTCCTCGGTGGGGATGACGCAGTTCCTCCCTTGGGCGTTGAGTTGGAGGACTGACTCAAGAGAAGCTGCAGTTCTTCGTCTCTCTGGGGAAGGAAGAAGAGAGTGACAGAAGCCAAGACCATCTTCCCAGGAATCCTGAAGAGAAGATGGAGACCATCCCTTGGATGACAGGTTTGGGATTAATTTCTTCTTCTACTTCTCATCTCAGTCCGACTCTTCTCCTCCCTGAAGGGATGATTGCTTTATTCCCACGTTCTTTTCTTATTCTAGATCTTTCTCAGGAAATCTGAGTTTTCTTCTCTCTTGAGAAGAGCAATGGGGCACTTTCCTGCCTCTTCTCCCCATTTCATCTAATCCCAAGTCTCATGTTTCAGAGCCATGTCAAATAAAGGGGGTTTGGGGGGCTGCAGAGCAGTCTCTCTCTTCCTCCCTTCTGAAGCATCCAGAAGGAGACCCAAATTGCAGCTTCATTGTTGATAAAGTAGACAGGAAGATACAGCAAAGGATGAACTAAGAGGAGGTTAGGGCAAAGGATGAACAAAGAAAGGGGTCATTCTGTGGGTCACAGTGAAGGGCATTGAGAATAAGGCGCCTCCCTTTTCTCCTTCCTGCTCCTTTCAAATGATTGAGAACTGAGGATGTCAGAACAGCTGAACTTCAGAGAAAACCCTCCTGGACCCCTGAAGGTTCCACGGCTCCTAATTCCAGATATAATAAGGTTTAGGGACTGTTATGAAGCACCCACCCCAATACCCAGAACATGGGTTGCGCAAGACCCCTTCCTCTTCTTTTAGGGCAGCATCTCATCTTCTACAGCCAATCAGAGAAGAAGAAGAAGATGTTGGGGATGAAAGTCTTGCACAGCCTGGGATCATGTCTCCTTCTCGTAACTCCACCTTCCTTCCTTCTCTCTTTCAGTCCTTTCGTGGATCCTCCTGGAAGCAGGTAAGAGACCCTCATGCTTCCCTTCCTTGTCTTCACAAAAAACGTAGACTGGGATTGTTATGGCCTCTGAAGGAGGGAGAAGGTCCAATGAAACCAGAAGCCCAAAGAGAGATTCAGAAGGAGAAAGGTCCATCTCTGTGGGTGCAGCTGCTCTGCTGTTCTTTTCCCCTTGGGTTAGTGCAATGGGCGAATCCAGTCCTGGTTGCTTCTTCAGGAGGCAACTGTGGATGGCCATGATCCACCCTGTTGAGGTGCCTCCCTTCATGGAGAGACATCACTGAATTCACCTGAAGAGCCAACACAAGATCATCTAATCTTTGTTTTGGTAAACTTTTTCTCCCATTTTGTCAAACTGAAGAATTAGAAGCTGTTTTTACCAGATAACCCTGAAATTCCTTCTGTTTACGTTCCTGGTGAATCTGAGATGGACCCATGTAAAAACTTCTCCTCCTAATATAAAATGGAGAAGGGTCTGTGAAGCAAGAAGAAAAGAAAGAAAGATAGTCCTAAAAAACCATGGAGGGCTGAAATCTTCTGTAAGAAGAAAAATCCATCTGGTTCCATTCCAAGCTGTGTGAAAAACGATAGAAATAAAATGGAGGCTGATTGGAAAGAAGGATTCTGTGTATGGATAAGCAGAAGCAGCCTGTGGCTATGGAGCAGCTGACAAAATAGCTTGAGGAGGGCAAGGATTTTCATACAGTTTCTGAGATGCTGCTGGGGGTTGTGCAATGTAATAAGCTCTGTGTCTTTTGCTAATCTGATAGTGCTGTGGTTAATCCTATTATGTCTGAAAGGTCATGTCCTGCCCTTCTTAATCCCATCACTCTGGAGCCAAAGATGTTTTGTTTATGAATAGATTGGTCCAGATTTCTATTGGGCATAAAATCTCCATCTCTAAAGACTTCAGGCATCTGCTGGAGGCTGTTTTATGATCCAGGAAGGCTGGGGTTGCCTTTGACAGCATGTTTTACCTCCATTTCTCTTTTGGGGCAATATAATATTCTACCTCTTTTAATATTCCCCCAAATATTTCATTCTCTAGAAGGTGGGGGAGCTTCCCACACTCGGATGGACCTTCATCCAAGCCATCAAGGGTAGGAGAACCTCTCATTTGTGCCGTTGGTTCCTTTTTGTCCAACTTCTGTCCTGCCAAGAGGAAGCAATGGGTCTAGGATCCTCAGAGCAGATTATAGATGGGAGCCATCCTGGGAATCACAGTGGATGTTCTGGTGTAGAGATTTGGTTCCAGGAGGAGATCCAAAGGAGAGACCTAATGGCTTCTCTTTCTCTCCTCAGCTTCACAGGCAGATTCCTCTCTACCAAGACCCAGGCTGTCCTCACCTCTTCCACACAACTTTGTTATTAAAGGAGAAGAGATTCCCTTGAATTGCTCCATCCCCAAGGGAGTCAAATCAGGGAGTCCCAAGGCATCTCACAGTATAAGGTTCTATTTCTTCTGTAAGGATGAATCATACTTACCAATTCAAAATCACCATCTCTCTAACAATACCTTCAATGTCAGGACTGAAAATGTGAGCTCTGACCAAATAATATGTACATGCAAATTCACGTTTCGCAAATTCGTGGAAACATCTTGGGGACAGCTTTATTCTCCAGAAAGTAACCAGCAGGTCTTCTCAGTGGTCGGTAAGATGAATATTTATTACCTCAAAATATTCATAGCAAAGGAGAGCACAATGATCAAACTATGAAAATGTACAATAGACCATTCAAAAATAAAACCAGTAAACAAAATACAGAACAAGCAAACCCATTGCTAAATAAATATCACCTCCCGTGAGAAAATGGTTAGCAGGTTCTTTCCATGGGAAAAATATCTCCCCAGTGGGATAATATGGTTATGACAACAGCAGCTACAGAAACACCTAAGCCTTGTCTACTCTTGCATGCTTCATATCTACCTACTTATACATTTTGTATACTCTACTACATATTACAGAAATGTTCTTTTCTTCTTTTGGAAGATTCAGTTGATGGGAAGATTTATTAATTTATTTATTTGTCAAGCAAGTATTAGATAACAGGAATAAGTATAGGACAGGGACAGCACATTGGTGAGGTTATGCATGCCCCCTACAGACTTCTTAGTAAAGGGGTGAGGTCAATAGTAGACAGTCTAAGGTTAAAGTTTTTGGGGTTTGGGGAAGAAACCACAGAGTCAGGTAGAGTATTCCAGACATTGACCACTCTGTTGCTAATGTCGTATTTCCTGCAACCAAGTTTGGTGCGGTTTACCTTGAGTTTGTATCTATTGTGTGCTCTTGTATTGTTGTTGTTGAAGCTGAAATATTCATTGACAAGTAGGACATTGCAATGGATAATTTTATGTACTATACTTAGATTGGACCGAAGGTGGTGTAGTTCTAGGTTGTCTAGGTCTAAACTTTCAAGTCTGGTGGCATAAGGTATTGTGCTCTGAGTAGTGGAGTGGAGAACTCATCTTGTGAAATATTTCTGGACTTTCTCAACTGTATTAATATCCGATATGTAATGCAGATTCCAGACTGATGAGCTGTATTTTTTATTTTAAATTCACATTTATATGCCACCCTTCTCCAGAGACTCAGGGCGCACAATCTTTTGGAGCACAACCCAATGTGCTCAGCAATAGCCTTCATTCTCTTATATATGCCTGCTTATTACTAGGGATTTTGCCCCCAGCGGCATTTTTACAAAATCAGCTTATTGCCCCCAACAATCTTGGGTCCTCAATTTACCAACCCCGGGAGGATGGAAGGCTGATTCAACCTACGGGCGCACAGACAGGGTCTCCTCGTGGTGCCATCTGCGACTCAGTGCCGCTTGGCGGCAACCCAGGCGAGGGCCTACTCTGTGGCGGCTCCCACTCTGTGGAATCTTCTTCCACTGGAGCTCTGGTTGGCCCCCGATCTCCGCACCTTCCACCACGATTTGAAAACTTGGCTCTTTTTACAATCTGGGCTGGGGGTTGGTTTTATTTAATTATGGGTTTTTTAACTCTAATTTGGCTTTTTTATAATTTTATATACTATACTTAGATCGGACTGAAGACGGCGTAGTTCTAGGTTTTAGAGGTCTAGAATTTCAAGTCTGGTGGCATAAGATAATCTGCAATGAGTAGAGGAGTGGAGAACTCTCCTTGTGAAATATTTCTGGACATTCTCTACTATCTGTTAATATCAGATATGTAACGTGGGTTCCAGACTGATGAGCTGTATTCAAATATTGGTCAAGCAAGTGTTTTGTGTGCTCTAGTTAGTAGTGTGACATTACCAGAGAAGAAGCTACATAGGATTAGGTTAACAACTCTTAATGCCTTTTTGACTATGTAGTTACAGTGGGCTCTAGCACTTAGATCATTAGAGATGAATACTCCAAGGTCCTTGACAGAGTTTGGATCATCAACAAGGTCTTGACTATTCAGCTTGTATTTTATTTTCTGATTTTTTTTGCCAATATGTAAGACAAAGTATTTATTTATTGAGATTGGAAGTTGCCATTTGTTTGACCATTCTGACACACAGTCGAGGTCATTTTGAAGGGTAGCAGAATTATCTGTGGTGTTGAATAGCTTTGCATCATCAGCAAAGAGAACGCAGTTGCTCTTAATATGATCACAGAGGTCATTTATGTAGAGTATGAAGAGAGTTGTTCCACCGATGAATTGTTCTCACTGTCTGGAAATTTCTCCTTAGTTACTTCTCTAGGTTGCTTCACTCCTTGATTAGTGTCCATCCATTGCTCCTTGAGGCAGCCTAGGATTGCATTGGCTTTTTTGGCAGCTGCCACACACTGCTGGCTCATATTTAAGTGAGAGTCCACTAGGACTCCAAGTTTCCATCACATGTGATAGACATGTGTGAAAGCTAACAAATATTGGAGAAAAATGCATACATGGTTAGAAAAAAATGTTATAGCTGCATATAGATTATAAGCCAGAAATATTTTTGTTCGGTATAATATCAGAAAAATAAGGGGAATTTGTATTTAATACTACATGTTTTGACAGCAGCAAGAATCGTATTTGTACAGTACTAGAAAAATGAGGAAACACCAAGAGAAGAAGATGTAATTAAAAAAATATTACATTGTGCAGAAATGGATAGATGGACGTTAAAGATAAAAGAAAAAGAAGATACAGAGTATTTTTGAACATGGGACTTATTTTATAAATGGTTGGATAATAGAAGTAAAAATTAGAAGCGGGTGTTGGAAGAAATATCCTTCTGGGTTCAGCTCCAAATGGGGAGAAAGACACTGGAAACATGGAGGCTGTTTGGAAAGATGGTTTAATGGTGGACAGGATCACATGCCTTGGAGCATTTGTGGAAAGAAAAGGGAAGAAATGCTGAGAGTCGCTGGGTTTTATATTCTCTGGCTTTGAACTTCCTGAGATACAGGAAGAGTATCCTGATCGGTTGTTATCAGAGGTCATAGCTAGCTTTATAAGTTCTCTGTGTGCTAAGTTTGGTTGAAACTTGGTGGGTGATGCAATGAAGGGTAATTGAATAGTACTGCCTGAAGGAGGTAGGCCTTTGTTATGTAAAATAGACTGGCCCGGTCCTTAATGGCCCATTAACAAAGATGGGGGGGGGGGGGCAGAGGTGGTATTCACCCAGTTATGACCAGTTCTGGAGAACCGGTAGCAGAAATTTTGAGTAGTTCAGCAAACCGGCCAATACAGCTTCTGACTGGCCCCACTCCCATCTATTCTCTGCCTCCCAAGTCCCAGCTGATCAGCTGCGTCTTCTCTGGTTGCCCTGCACAGGAGAATGGAGCTGGAAAGCAGGTTAGTGGGGTGGGGAGGGAATGGGGATTTTGCAGTATCCTTCCACTGCCACGCTTAGAAAGCCATGCCAACCAAGCCACGTCCACAGAACTAGTAGTAAACAATGTGAATGCCACCACTGGTGGGGATGGGGGCCGAGTGTCTTCCTCTCTGAGTTTCTACTTCTCTTTTAGGGGAAATATTCTGCCTTTTTTGTATATCCTAAAATATTTCATTTTTCTAGGAGAGGGCTGGGTTTTAACTTCCATAATGGGGACAATATTATTATGTAAGCCAATGGAGCCAGACAACACACTGTTCACAAAGCCCTTGTGTATGTTAAATGAACATGTATAAATAAACTTTTTAAAAAAACATTTCCTCTCGCAGTTGCTGCAGTTGAGCCAAGTGCCACCTATTCTATACCTGTGTGCTTGTTGTTGTTGTTTTGTTCCTAGGTATAAAACCTTCCTTTTGTCAGCCCTGAACTGCATCTTGCTGGCCGGGGCTCAATGCTCCAGTCGGTCAACATGCTAACGATGAAGGTTTTACCTCTGGACTTTCACCTGGGGATTCTTGACCATAGATGAAGCAAACCGCATGCCCCTTTTTCCTGGGGCCAGGATAGTAAGCCCATTTTGCAAAATTCTTTAGCGCAGTCACAAAGCCACAATCGCCACTCTTCACTAGCATTTCCTGTGACTTTGACATTTGTGGTCAGCTGCTTTAGCATCATGTGGCAAGTGCCAAAGTAGAAGGTCACCAAGTTTTGATTGTAATGATGGCTCCATCGAGCAAAAGCATCAACAAAATGAACCAGATGGACCCGCTCTGGCTGAGGCTAATTCATGGCTCTTCTTGCAAAAACCTTTTAATAAATAAATTAACAGGCCAGGCCAGAGACATGAATCTGCAGACAGAAGGATCGCTCTTATGCTGAATTTAGATCAAGGGTTCCTGTTTGTCAGAAATATGATCGAGGTCTCCCTGAGACCCTCCTATCCCAGCTGTCATGATCCCTGTCCAATATGGCCACTGCTAAGGGATGATGAGAATTGTAGTCCAGGGATGCATGCAGAAAGACACATTCAGTCCATCCTTAGCTCTCAATTGACTTGTCTGGATCTCCACTGAAGAATTGTTCATTGTGGTTGGTAGAGATGTTGAGAGTAATGGTCTACTCTCTAGTCATCAGATGTGTAAATAATCCTCAACTTAAGACCATAATGCAGCCTGCTGTCAGAACTTCATATTTGGGTTGCAAGTTGCTTTTTTGTGGTCTATCATAACTTTGAAGATTTGCTAAGCAGCCTGTCCTAAGTCAAGGACTACCTGTAAAGACTTTTATTTGAGAAGAGATTATTTGAGTTCGATCCAAGGTAGAGGCTGATATTTCTCTTGCTGGGCACGATGAGAATATCTCTGCTGAACAAAACTCCTCATTGGTGACAGGGAGGGCATCCGGCCAGTAAACACTCTGATAGGCTCCATTCGGTTGCCCAGACGCCACCCCGCAAGGGATTATGGGGTTGTTAAATGAAGATGATGATGAAGAGATAATTTGGTTGTTTCTGTCAACTTCTAGCCTATGGGTTTCTCTTGGATTCTTGCAACACAATTTTGCTTATAAGCTTGCATGGATTTTTATGGGATTCTTTTCAAATTTCCTTTGTTTCTCAGATTTTCAGAGGTCTACTTGGAATTATCGCCCAGCAGCTCCCACCCTGTCCTGGTCACCTTCTTACCAAATTCTCGTAAAAGGAGATCACATCGAATTAAAATGTTCCCCACCAAAAGGATGGAAGGGAGAGAATTACATCTTCGAGCACATGAATGAAAAGGGTGAATGGAAGAAATATCAAGAACAGATCAGAAATACTCTGCTGATTCCTGCATTGCGAATGGCTCCCAAAGCAACATTTTCTTGTTCTTACATGGGGAAAAAGAGGGAAGGCAGAAGATCTCTGTCTGAAAGGAGTAATTGGGGTGAATTCACTGTCATTGGTAAGGAACTTTCTTCTACTTTAAAAAGCGTTTATATCAGGGTTTCTCCATCTTGACGACTTTAAGCTGTGTGGACTTCAATTCCCAGATTTTGTGATTTAAGGTCCACAAATTTTGTTTGTCAAAGTTGAGAAATACTGTTCACATTGTTAGAAATATGCCTAATGGATTCCTGCGACATGAAATGTTTCAAGGAGGCTCAATACTTGTGCTCATTAATTCATTAAATTAAAAAAAATTATTGTTCATGAAATAAAAAAGGGACTGTAAAAGATGTTCAATCAGACCAATTTGTTTTATGCCAGAAAGCTGAAGGAAATGTGATACAGATGGTCCTTGACTTACAACCACAACGGAGCCCCAAATTTCTGTTGTTCAGTGAGAATTTGTTAAATGAGTTTTGCCCCATTTTACGACATCTCTTGCCCCAGTTGTTAAGTGAATCACGGCAATTGATAAGTTAGTTACCCGGTGGTTAAGTCAATCTGGCTTCCCCATTGATTTTGCTTGTCAGAAGGTCGCAAAAGGGGATCACAGCTCCCTGGGATGCGGCAACCATCATAAATACGAGTGTAAATACGAAGGGCATCGGTCGGAACACTGACAACGAGTCAGTTGCCAAGTATCTGAATTTTGATCATGGGAACGCTGCAAAGGCTGTAACTGTGAGTCACTTTTTTCAGTGCTGTTGTAACTTTGAACTGTTATAAGTCGAGCACTACCTGTTTTGCAGACTTTCACCATGTTGGAGCAGGGAGATTTTGGTACTTCTTCACGAGATTCTGCCTCCTTAGACTATCCCTGGGGAGTGAAAGTATATTGGCGAGATTTCAGGGATATTTCTGCCCCGCTATTCAAGGCTGTGAAGCTGCCCAGCCTAGATATCTTCAACCTCCCTATTCCAAAGAGCATTTTCTGAGGAAAGAGAACCTGTGAACAACTCCTTTCTGTGTGAAGGAAAGTCCAACCGAGAACTCTAGTGCAGTTAGATAAGTTGGTGGGTGCCAGTCAAGATACTCCTGGGACTGACTGAAGGACACTTGATTATCACTTTTTTTCCCTCTCTTGGTCTATCTAGAACTGCCCCCAGCTCCCAGCCTTTCTCCAGATCCTCCAGAACCCCTGTATCTGGTTGGGGAGAACGTTGTCCTCTGGTGCTCACTTCCCAACACCACCCTTCAAGACTGGAGATGGTACCAGTTTTCCCACATAAGGGAAAACAAGGAGGAGCCCTCCACAAAGGATCTGGATTGGCATGAAGGTGACAGCTCCCTGATCCTCACAGCCACAAGGGAGAATTCTGGATTATATAAATGCCGGTACCTCGAATGGAAATCTGAGAGAAACATCCCTTCCGAGTGGAGTCGTCCGGTCCCAATTGTGGTGAGAGGTGTGGATTTTTTTTCTCTTCATTTTGAAAATGTGGATTTCTATAACTGGGGCTTTATTTATTTAGAGCTTGCATAGGAAAAAAAAATTTCTGATGTAATCACAAAAAAGCCTCCACCCTGAAGCAAGGATTTACACCTAGGCAGGAAAAATCAAAGGTGTAAGTAGAGATTAGACAAGACCAGGCTCAAAAACAGGAATGGTGAGATGGACCTTTGAGTCTTAGTGGATGAGAGGTGGTATTCAGCAGGTTCCGACCAGATCTGGAGAACTGGTAGCGGAAATTTTGAACAGTTTGCGAATACCACCTCTGACTGGAGATTTTATAGTATCCTTCCCTTGCCACGCCCACCAAGCCACACCCACAGAACCAGTAGTAAAATTTTTTGAATCCCACCACTGTAGTGGGCGATTATTTCAACATGAGCCAGCCAAGAAAGCGAATGCCATCCTTGGTTGGATAAACAGAGACAGAGAATCAAAATCACATGCAGTAACGCTTTATAAATCTTTAGTAAGGCCACACCTGGAATACTCCATCCAACTCTGGTCACATTGCAAAAAAAGATGTTGAGACTTTGGAAAAAGTGCAGAAAAGACCAACTAAGGTGATTAAAGGTCTGGAGACAAAAACATATAGAGAACGGTTGCAGGAATTGGGTCTGGCCAGTCTAGAGGTAATAAGGATTAGGGGGAGGGACATGATATCAGTCTTCCAATATTTGAGGGGCTGCCCCAAAGAAGAGGGGGTCAAGCTGTTCTCAGAAGCACCTGAAGGCAGGACAAGAAACCATGGATTGAAACTAATCAAGGAGAGAAACAACCTGGAATTAAGGAGAAACTTTCTAACAATGGAGGTTTTTAAGAAGAGACCGGACAGTCATTTGTCTGAAATGCTATAGGGTCTCCTGCTTGAACAGGGGGTTAGACTAGATGACCTCCAGCTCTGTTCTGATTGATTGACGGTGGAGTCAAAGCACCTCCAAGCTCATTCCCGTTTCTTCTCTTCTCCAGATCCTCTGCCTCCCCCAGTGTTGAAGCTGCACCCTTCTTCTGGATCCCTGGGGATCCTGTCCATCCTGTGTTTGTCCAGTGGGGGCAATAACACCAAAAGGTTCCATTTCTCCCAGGATGGAGTGGAGATGACTTCCAGCCATGAAGAGCCCGTGAAGAGCAGCAGAGATTCTGGGGTTCTCACTCTAAATATGTCAGTAGCTTTCCTGTATGCCAAAGACAATGAAAGACTGCGATTTGCTTGCAGGTATGAGGAAAACATGACTGGGTGCTGGATCACGTCTCCCTGGAGCCAGACGGTGAATATCACAGGTGGGTCTTTTCCAGAGGTGGAATCATCTGCAGCCGAAATGCAGAAGGAACACTTTACTGATGATAATTTAACTATGTATTAGCTCTTTATGTAACTGGCCCTGTGCTGGAACACAGAGATTAGGAAGGACTGTAGGAAGGAAACATGGGGAAGTTACTCAGACCATAAGAAAAACCTTACTTTCAGAAATAGAATCATTAGAAGTTTCTAGGAAAACATAAATTACAGCTAAGTACTACTTAACCTACAGCTCCAAATATATTGAGAATAAGAAACTATTGCAAAAGTCAGCACCAAACATATTAAAATAGAAAGCCATTCAAGAGTCAAGCACCAAAAGACATTAGAATAGAGAATCATTAGAAAACCCCTATAGAAAGAGAAAGCCCAAGAGGAAAAACAAAATAGAGTATTTAAAACATTCCAATATAGTAAAAGGAAAAACAGGAAATGCAGATAGAGGAGGAAACGGGCCACAATGACAAGGGGGAAGCAAACAGGAAGGTGGTACAGATCGATCACAATATCAGCCTTGGAAACACATATGGGACAAATAGAAGATTAAATTATGAACACAATTAACGCTAGCAAGCACTTCTTTGCCAGCCCTCCAGACAAGGGGATCACAAAGAGCAGAAAAGCAATGAAGCCATTAAGCGCAGGAATCGCACAAAGCCAGAGCCATTAACCTGAACAGCACAAAGCTACGGGAATCAGAATTCAAAGGGGAAAAGGATGTAAAATCATCTAGTCACCCACAGTTCAGGGGCTAGCCCAGGGACGTGTGTCCACGCTGCCGCTTGTACTCCCTTCCTGCAACAATAAAGAAGACCTTGCTTTCAGCAGCTGTGCCGTTTAAATTCTTGCTGCGCCAGCAACGCTTCCCAGCAGGAAACTCAAACCCAGTGGAGGAAGTTTCATTTAAAATTCAATAGGACAAAGAAGGACTTATAAAACTTATAAAAATGGCTTCTATGAGATCCCACAGAAAGTCTAAAAGTGAGACTAATGCAGGAGGAATCTATTTCAACTGTAGATTGAATAGGATCTAAACTTTCAAGTACAGGGCATGGTAAAAATATTCTACCAAGGAATACTTTTTAAAATCCTTCTTTTTTTTCAGATGAACTAGTTTGGAACAAAGATTTTGATTTTATTTGGAGTCATGCCCGGATGGCGATTCCTCTTACAATCCTTCTGGTTCCGTTTGCCTTTTATTACTGGAAGAAGAAGAGCAGTAAGTGCAGCGGTTTGGGTTCAAGGGTTCCCTTACTTGGAGTCTCAGATGAGTCTTCTCCTGATGTGGTTGGAGATATTGATTGAGAAATGCTCCAGGAAGCAAGAAAGAGGAGCCGGTCGTGGCTTTGAAAGAGATAGGGAGACAATTCACGAGGAAGAAAGAAAAAAACCATTTCATGTTTTTCTTTATTTCTATTGCTGCCTTGGAAGAATCTCCACTCAAGGATCAATTTCAGCTCATGGAAAAGAAAGAGGAAGAAGGTGATCTTGGAATGATGGAGCCTCCAGCAGCTGCAGCCTCTCCTGTCAAGGTAGCTGGTGGGATTCATGGGTGACTTAAACCCTGTCCAGATGAAAGGTCTCTTCGCAATGGAGAGTGAAGTTAAGCCCCTTAAATGCCCACGAATGACTTAAAGTCTTCTGTGGAGTCATCCAACTGTAATTGTGTAGAGACAAGAGGGATGCAGGTGGGCTCTAGAGTGCCTGAATAAATCTCTTTATGACCTTCAGCTAATAATTATATGTTGGCCATGAAATTAAATGATCTTGAATCCCACAGAAAAATATAAACAGAAAGATATATTTAAGAGCACTAAGTATCTCAGAAGCCATTAAAGATTCTTCTAATATTGGGGGGAAGTTTTAGGAGAATGTTCTTGGGGGTTTGTCAAGGGCATCTCAACACCGTCAGCAATCCAAGACCAGAAACTAGACTGGGTCAGGAATGATGTCAAAGGTCTTAATGGGCTGGCAATCTTTCCAGGCTGTAGCAGACCTATCAAGCTTATTTATTTCTAAGAATGCCATAAAATGATGGGAAAATCCCATGTTCTCAATGCTTCCTCATCTGCCGGCAGACTGAGCAATGTCTTCTCTTTCCTTCACTTTCCCCAGGACTCTGAGGCCACCTACAGGAACTTCCAGGACTCCTTCACTCCGTTTTCTCCAGGAGCAAGAAGGGAAAACTGTCTTACCCAAGAGAAAACAGGGAAGACATTGTACTATGACCTTGAGTCTCAACTCAAAAAGAAGGAGCAGAAACACCCCTGATTGTAGCAAAATGTGCCTCTCTTGGTCCAGTCTCTTATTCGGCCTAAACATGGACCTCACCCTTGAAGAGATGATGAGGTGCAGCTGAGCTTCAACTTATGGCAGAAGAAAAAAACACATCAAATAGGGGGAAATCCTGGCATAATCTTATTCTGTGAGATTGTGAGGGAACTGCACAGCCGGTGTCCAAAAGGAGTCAGAGACGCTGACACAAACTTGTAGTTTTATATAAATAAATAGATTTTACAACTACGGATAGTACTTGACTTACAACCAGTCATTTAATGACTATTTGAAGTTACAATGGCACTGAAAAAGTATTACCATTTTATGAGTAGAATGGGTTCGATACAAGATGCAATGCAGAAAAATGATCAAAGAATAAAAACAATTGAAATAAGAACAGAACAAACAGAAAAAAATTAGATCTGGTAGACCAGAGAATGATAGGATTAAATAAGAACTTAGAAGATTTGCTGATTCATTTAGAGATGGACCAGGCCTCGTTTTACCTACGGTTCCAAAATCTAACAGAGACCAAGGAGGAAGATCTGGTGATGGTAATGGCAGAACTGATAGCAGAGGCTCTCTGGCAGGATAAACAAGAAATAATAAAAGAGTTAGATGAAGTCTACAGAGTCTATACAAACTATGCCATCTGCCACAGGTTGCTGAGGGAAGTCTATATATGTTTCGCCCACAAGAAAGTGAGAGATATCATCTATAAAATTACCAGAGATGAACCGATGACATATGAGGGCAAGGAAATAATAACTCTGAAACAAATCCCAAGGAGAGTCTGAGAACAAAGAAAGGACTCTCATTTTCTGGCAACCCTACTTAATAAGTGAAAGATACTATTTCGATGGATGAAGCCAGAAGGAATGTTGGTATCCTGGCAAAAACATTTTTTTAAAGTAGATACACTGGACAAGGCACAAGAACTCCACGATCAACTCGTTGGACCAGAGGAAGAGTACAGTAGTAGAGAGAAATTAGAACAGACAAGCCAAGAAGATCAGCAATGGGAAAGGAAAGGAAAAGAACAGGAGGAAGAGAATAAGGAGGAGAAAGAATCCCAGGAAGAAGAAGGGGTAAGAACAAGAGCTCAAAGGGACACAAAAAACAACAGAAGGCACCAAATAGTACAACAGTAAAGGAATTGAAAATAAATGGAAATTACTCTCATTAAACATTAATGGACTTAATTCTCCAGTCAAAAAGAAACAAACTTTCACAAAATTAGCAAAGCAAGAAATGGACATTGTGTGCCTCCAGGAGGCACACAATAAAAGACAAGATGGAAAATATTTACAATTAACAAACTAGGGGAACTCTATGCAGCCCTGGCAGAGGAAAAAAAGGGGTGGCAGTGTACATTAGAAAAGGGATAAAGGCCAAACAAATATATGAAGACACAAAGGGAAGAATACTGATGATTGAAATAATTTTGGATCGGAAAAGTATATTGCTAGCAGCATTTCCATCTCAAGACTTGGGGCTGCTCACAACTAAAACAGTAACAATAAATACTTAAAAGAGATTAAACCAGATTTACAAGCCCAAATACAAAACTAAAATTTACAATAGTTAAAATAATTAAAAACCCCCCAGGAGGGGTCACAGCCCGGTTGGTCAAACAACCAGGTCTTCAAGTCACGAAGGTGCGGAGGTCAGGGGCCAGGCAGAGCCCCAAGGGCAATTGGTCCCAGAGGTCAGGAGCTGCGACAGAATAGGCTCGTCGGGGACCGCCAGCCGACATTGGCTTGCCGACGGGACCCCGAGGAGTCCTTGTCTATGTGCTCGCACAGGGCGGCTGGCACTCGATATCGGCAGAAGACGCTCCCTCAAGTATTGAGGACCCATGTCGTGAAGGACTTTGTATGTTAAAACCAAAACCTTGAATCTCACCCGGAGTGCAACCAGCAACCAATGCAGGCAGCGCAGGAGGGGGTAATGTGGGATAATCAGGAAACTCCCATCACCACCTGCGCCGCCGCATTTTGCACCAGCTGCAATCTCCAGATGGTATGCAAGGGCAGTCCCAAATAGAGAGCATTGCAGTAGTCGAGTCTAGAGGTAACAAAGGCATGAGTGACTGTGTGCAGGGCATCTCGGTCCAGAAATGAGTGAAGTTGACGAACAAGGCGGAGCTGGGCAAAGGCCCCCCTGGCAAAGGCCCCCACCTGCTCCTCCAACCGGAGCCGTACATCCAGGAGGACCCCCAGATTCCGAGCCCTATCCACAGGGGCAACACCTCTCCCCCTATGGCCAAAGATGGATATTCCTGACTGGGCCGAGATGCCGGTATGCACAGCCACTAAGTCTTGGCCGTGTTGAGTCGAAGCATGTTCCCGCTCATCCAAATCCATACCGCATCCAAACACCTAATAATAGGCAAAAGAAATTTTATAGGAAAGTCCATGAGAAAATTATTGAGACAGGGAAAGAAGATATATTTTGATTGGCAATTATAATGCGATTGTAGAGATAAAGAAAGATTAGACTAGTGACCAAAAGAACAACGAAAAAAGAATAAGCTCCCCAAAACCTTTTTTGATATGGTGGAAGAATTAAGTGTAATAGATATTTGGAGAACCTATAACCCAGATGAAAGTAAATATACCTTTTATTCCAATCCCCACAAATCCTGGTCAAGGATAGATGTGGCCTGGATAAACATAGCATTAGGTAAAGAAATAGAAGTGGTAAAAATTACACCAAATACATGGGCAGATCACAATCCCCCTTACTAATAGTATGGAAAGGACAAGAAAGGAAGAGAGGGAGCTGGACATTGAACCCACAAATTCTAAAAGAGAATTTATTGAACGAATCCTAAAAGAACTAGAATTATTTTTTAAGGATAATAAGAAACACCATACGTCATTACAGAACTTGGGGGATATGCAATGAAAGTGTATATAAGAGGATTAACGATAGCCTAAACTGCGAAGAAGAAAAAAGAAAAAGAGAAAAAATATAATACATTACAGGAGGAGATTAGACATTTAGAAGCCCTACTACAAGGTAAACTGGGAGATGAGCAAATTAAAAGTAAAAGGGCCCTAGCTAAGCACAAATGAAATATATTGGAGCAGGAGAAAAATCTAAGGAATCTGAAGTTTTCAAACAAAATCATTTTGCACATGCAAATAAACTGGGGAGATGGCTAGCCTATAAATTAAAAAAAGAAAGACAAAAAATAATAATCCAGGAGCTACAAGATAAAAAGGGGAATCTACAAAACAAAACAGATAAGAAAAAAAGGATTGCACAATAATTTTTTAAAGAACTTTATAAACAAAAAGAGATTACAGATGAGAAAATAAAACATTACCTAAAAGGAGAAGGTATTAACAGAAGAGGGAAGGACAATGTTAAACAGGGATATTACAATAGAAGAATTAAGGGAAGCAATTCAGAGACTAAAAAACCTCCAGGGACAGATGGACTTCCAGGGGAAATCTACAAAAGTATAGGTGAAGTAATTGAACTGGTACTATTGGAGATCTGTAATGAGGTACTAACAGAGGCAAAGCTACCAGAATCTTGGAGAGAGGCATATATCTCTCTAATACCAAAAAAGGGTACAGACACCACGCAGATAAAAAATTATAGGCCAATTTCTTTATTAAACCCTGATTATAAAAATTTTATGAACCTTATGGCAAGAAAGAATGAAAAAAAATTATTAAATGGAAAAATACACCCAGATCAAAACGGATTCCTACCGATGAGACAAATTAAAAAATAATACAAGAACAGTAATCAACATATTAGAGTATTATGAGGCCCACCCAGAAAAGCAGGCGGCTTTAGTTTTTCTGGACATTCAAAAGGCCTTTGATAAGGTTAACTGGCAGTTTATGACCCAACAGATAAGAGGAATGAAATTTGGAGATACATTCGAAAACATGATAGAGTCAATATACTCCTACTAGAAAGCAAGCATAATAATAAATGGGGAATTTACAAATCCATTCGAAATAATGAAAGGAGTTCAGTAGGGGTGTCCACTGTCACCTCTGCTCTTTATCCTGGCGTTAGAGACTTTGTTAATAAGAAATAGATCAAATCGAGAGATAAGAGGGCTTAAAATTAAACAAGAAGAATATAAGGTCCGAGCATTCGCCGATGACCTAGTATTCTTCATAGACGAACCATTGGAGACAGGACCAAAATTAATACAGGAGATAGAAAAATTTGGGGAAGTAGCTGGCCTTACAATTAATAAAGAGAAAACTAAAATGATAACTAAAAATCTAACAGATGAACAGAAGAGGGAACTAGAGAAAGAAACAGGAGTGCAGATGGCAAAGAAAATTAAATAATTGGGCATCTGGCTAACAGCGAGATGCTCATCAATAAAAAACGATAATTACATGAACTTAGTACAACAAATAAAGAAAGATTTAGAAGGGTGGGGGGAAATACAGTTATCTTTGTTAGGAAGGATTGCAGCCGTTAAGATGAATATTCTGTCAAAACTACTCTACCTATTTCAAACAATTCCTGTGAAATTGGACAAAAATTTTTTAGATCTAACAAAATAACTACAAAATTTGTTGGGTGGGCAAATGAGCAAGAATAAAATTAAGTACATTGCAGGACAATAGAAACAGAGGTGGCTTTAGACTCCCAGATTGGGAAACTTATTATAAAGCAGCAGGCCTAACATGGATTAGAGAATGGGTAAACTTAAGAAATAAAAGAATTCTATTTCTGGAAGGGCACGATCTACATGTGGGGTGGCGTGCCTTCATGTGGAGTCCCAGAAGTAAGGTCCATGCATATTTCCACAGATATATGCTAAGGGACTCACTAATACAAATATGGGAAGAAATTAAAAATAAACATCATAAAAATCCCGGAATGGGTATCCACTACGGAGACAATGATACACCCCAATCAGTGGTGGGATTCAAAAAACATTTCTACCGGTTCTGTGGGGGTGGCTTGGTGGGCATCATGGCAGGGGAAGGTTACTGCAAAATCCCCATTCCCTCCCCACCCCACTAACCTGCATTGCAGCTCTGTTCTCCTGTGCAGGGCAACCAAAGAAGACCCAGCCAATCAGCTGGGACTTGGGAGGCAGAGAATAGATGGGGGCGGGGCCAGTCACAGGTGGTATTTGCCAGTTCTCCAAACTACTCAAAATTTCCTCCACCTCTTCTCCAGAACTGGTCAGAACCTGCAGAATACCACCTCTGTAGTTCTTCTAAATCAGGGGTTTCAAACTTGTGTCATCGCAGTGGTGTCATGTAACGTATCAATTTTGGACCCCCAAGGAGCATTAAAGACCAACTAGGAATTTATAGATCTGGGGCTAAATATAGACTGGTGGCCGTACTTCCAGTTAAAATCAAAATATAAAAAAGACCAAGAGGAATTCGGAATTGAGATAGAACCAAACCAACTAGATAAATTGCTGGTACGTACAGAGGAAAAATTGATATCAAGGATATATAACTATTTATTAGAATATGATTTGGCAGAAGAAATAGTGAAAGGATTGATGATAGTGTGGGCCAGGAATTTGGGATATAATATAGAGCTGGAGGACTGGGAAAAGACCGGGGTGGGGGGAGCTATATGATAACAAAATCAGTGGCATATAAAGAAAACCAATATAAAATATGCTACCGGTGGTATCTAGCCCCCTCAAGATTGGCTAAAATGTATCCTAATGTAAGTCCAGATTGTTGGAAATGTAAGCAATCACAGGGTACCTTCTTTCATGTATGGTGGCTATGAAAATTCAGAAATATTGGACCAACATACGAAAATGGTTAAAGGAAATTACAAAAGTTCAAATAGAATTTAAAACAGAAATATTTCTCCTGGGAATTATCAAAGGAAATTATATGAAAGAAATAAAATATCTAATCCTGCATATATTTACAGCAGCAACAATAGCACTCGCACAATGTTTGAAAGGAGATTCTACGATGACGTTTAATGTCAGAGAAAAGGCAAAATAAAAACTAAAAAATAGACACACTTTGTCATCTTTCTATTGCTATATTTCTGAAGCATCAGAATCACAAAAGTTTCTGGACTGTGCACAAGAAGGGACACACATGTCAGTGCAATTCAGCAACATTAAATAAAGTAATACAAATAAAACAACAATTCAACAAGATTCAACAAAACATCTCTGATTGGACAAGCACAAAAGGTGGTGCTGAAATAATGTGCTTTTAAGAGTGGAATTGATCCCTTCTTCATATAATTGTAAATTTGGGGGTGCAATTCAAGAGCAAATTCATAGATTCAATCAAAGAATGGTTTTGGGGGAAATTACAGTTTCATTTTACCTTGAATATCAAGCCAAATAAAACTTTGTACCTGATATTTTGCAGAGAGCTATTGGCTGTTTTGAAAAGTCCAGGATATTCTTTGACCTAATTTCAAATTCTGGAAGAATTTATTTGTTTGTTTGTTTATTCTTTATTGAAAGGTTTACTGAAAGGTTTGAGTGCCTTTCAGGAAGTTCACAATAAGGATAACCATTGATGTTTAGACTCGTTTAGCAGAACAAATGACTCTTTTGCAAATCTAAACTTTTCATAATTCATATTTTATCCTTTGTTTTATTTTACGTGTCTATAGCTCCTCTATAGAAATCTGTGGCTCAGGATAAGAAGTGGAGCCAATCTTGTCAGGTGGTGTTTAGGCCTGACTGCAGAGTAAACTTAGTTGGGTATTTTGTTTTATTACTTCACACTTCACTAGATGGTTATTGCTATTTTCAATTCTCTTTGGGCACAAGGGAGGCCAGGAGGATGCGGGCAGTTCTCTGCTGCAGAGAGAAAGGCTTTGGTGTGGTGAAGAAGGCCGGGGAGCCGAGCTCTGTCCTGGGCTGGGGGGTGTGGGTGTGATGTCCTCGGTAGTGATGACGCAGTTCCTCCCTTGGGTGTTGAATTGGAGGACTGACTCAAGAGAAGCTGCAGTTCTTCGTCTGTCTGGGGAAGGAAGAAGAGAGTGACAGAAGCCAAGACCAGCTTCCCAGGAATCCTGAAGAGAAGATGGAAACCACCTCTTGGATGACAGGTTTGGGATTAATTTCTTCTTCTACTTCCCATCTCAATCTGACTCTTCTCCTCCCCAAAGAGATGATTGCTTTACTCCCACATACTTTTCTTATTCTAGATCTTTCTCAGGAAATCTGAGTTTTCTCCTTCCTCGGTGAGGAAAATTTTGAGCAATGGGGCAGTTTCCTGCCTCTTCTCCACATTTTGTCTGCTCCCAAGTCTTGTGATTCAGAGCCATCTCAACTAAACAGGCTTTGGAAGGATGCAGAGCAGTCTCTCTCTTCCTCCCTTCAGAAACACACAAAAGGAGACCATTATTGCAGCTTCATTGTTGATAAAATAGAAAGGAAGTTGGGGCAAAGGATGAACAAAGCAAGTGGTCATTCTGTGGGTCGCAGTGAAGGGCATTGAGTATAAGGAGCCTCTCTTTTCTCCTTCCTGCTCCTTTCAAATGATTGAGAACTGAGGACATCAGAACAGCTGAACTTCAGAGAGAAAACCCTCCTGGGCCCCTGAAGGTTCCCATATCTGATCCTAATTTCAGCCATAATAAGTTTTGAAAACTCTTGTGAACTGCCCAGTCCCAATAGCCAGAACATGGGTGGGAGAAGACCCCTTCCTCCTCCTCCTTCAGGGCATAAGAATCTGCTGAACCAATCAGGGAAGAAGAAGAAGATGGTAGGTGTTATGTATGTAGGTTTGAATGTTATTGGTTTATTTGAACTGTTCTTGTAAAATGTTAAATGGTATTGGTTTAAATAGTGTGGGAAGAAACCCTGCACTCCCATTGGCTGGCAGCTACAGCTGCAGGCTATAAGAAGCAGCCGTAGCCAAGCCAGGACGGGTCTATTCGAGCTGTAGTCACTTAATAAACTCTTTGCTGGAACTCCTCGCGTCTGACTCTTCATGCAAACTTAACACTGGTGACGAGGATGGGATTGCCCTGAAGAGAAGACGACGGACAACAAGCAACTGGCGAGATGGCTGCGCTGAACACCCCCAGCACCGTTCGATCCGGCGATGGAAGACTGGGAATCGATGCGGATCGCTTCCACATGTATCTGGAAGGGAACGATCTCGCCGGCATCCCGAGACGGAAGAGGCGGTCTTTCTCACGCACTCGGTCCAGCAGTCTTCAAAATGGCGTTGGCGGGAGCAGCAGAGCTGAAGGTAATGGAATGGCCCGATTTAGAAACTTTTAAGAGCCCATTAAGCCCCACAAGTATCGTGCCTCATTAAGAGACACGAATTTTACCGTCGGGATCAAGGGGATAGCGAGAATGTTAATGACCGTGGAAAGTTTAAGGGACATTGGGGTGCTTGTGACTTTACCAACTTAGAAGAGGCCATGCGTGATCGGTTTGTTTTAGGCCTAAAAGATAAGGTCTTACAAAGCAAACTTTTAATGAAACCTAAGATCACGTTTAAAGAGGCCATTGAAGAAGCTGTTTCAGCGGAAGCCACCAAGTCCTCAGCAGCGGCCATGAAAAAGATTAACAAGGCCTCAAACCAGGCCTCAAGCCATTCTGATGGGGAAAATCCACAACAGCCCATTGCGAACAAATAGACTCTGATTCTGATGGCAGTGAGGCAGAGGGGGATTTTAGACTCAGAATAGAGAAGAAGAGAAAAGACTCTGGGAAAAACAGGCAAGGATTCTATTGCAGAGGCTGTGGGGGCCACCCCGCACTGAATGCAAGTTCTTTGACTCCATTTGCCTACGTGAGAAACGGGTCACATAGCCAGAGTCTGCAAATCATCCAGAACTCCCCGATTAGGAAAAAATTTTCTGAAAAAGACTTTAAGCAAAATAATTTTCTTGAAAAAATGGGGCGAAATTTAGAAGCAAATGGCAAGAATGAAACTCACCAAACAATCACTATTGGTCATTCTTCACCCTTAAAAAGCAGAAAAGTACATGTGAAGGTGTTTATTGAAGGAAGGCCTTGCCAAATGGAAGTGGACTCAGGCTCTTATTTATCTATGGTGTCATGGGACACTATTCACAGACTCTTTCCCAACATTCAGAAGAAGCATTTCCAGAAGCAAGCACTAACTCTCAACAACTACCAAGGGAACAAGATTCCAGTAGTTGGAGCAAGAGATTTCAACGTGCAGTTTAAAGGCCACACCAAACGTTTGCCCCTGACCATCGTGGACAAGGATCGCCCAAGTTTGCTGGGACTTGAGTGGTTCAAGCCACTAGGCATCGAGGTGACTGGCATCCATCACGTGAGCAGCTCTGACTGGGAAGAGTCCTTGAAGTCTGAGTTTCCAGAGGTCTTCAGCGAAGGACTGGGCAAGTATATGGGGACCCCTATTGCTTTCAGCCTAGACCCCAAGGTGCCCCCAATTTGTTTAAAGCCCAGGAGGGTCCCATTTGTTTAAAGGAAAAATTGATGCACAATTAGATAAGCTCATTGCTCAAGGGGTTTTAGAGCCTACTGACCACTCCAGATGGGAAACACCCATAGTCACACCAGTCAAGGCTGATGGGTCTGTGAGAATCTGTGGTGACTATAAGGGGACACTTAACCATGCGCTGCAGCAGAGCATATCCTGTACCAGTTGTGCATCATCTGCTCCATTCCCTTGGCAGGGGTACAGTATTTGCTAAACTGGATTTGGCTCAGGCATATCAACAATTAACAGTTGATGATGCCACTGCAGAGAGCACAAACAATTGTGACCCATAGAGGTGCCTTCAAATGTAAAGACTACAATTTGGAGTAAGCGTGGCACCTGGCATTTTTCAAAGCCTTATGGAAAGAATGTTGCAAGGACTGCCAGGGGTAGTGCCTTATTTTGATGATGTGTTAATCTCTGCTGAAAATGACACTCAGCTTCAAGAGAGACTCAGAGAAGTCCTTACCAGATTCAGAAAAGTGGGTTTAAAAGTCAAGGAAGACAAATGTACTCTCAAAACAGACAGAGTTGAGTTCCTGGGGTACATGATTGACAAACATGGCATCCACCCTACTGATGCCAAGGTTAAAGCAATCAAGGAAGCCCCTAAACCTCGTTGCAAGTCAGATTTGCAAGCCTTCCTTGGACTTATTAACTTTTACCACATGTTTCTACTCACAAAGCATCTATTGCTGAGCCTTTTGCCTGCTTGACAAGAAAGCTGTTTGGATCTGGGGAGGACAGTCAGCATTTAACAGTATTAAGAGACTAATCACGTCTGATGCTGTGTTAATACAGTTCTCTGAGAATTTGCCTGTTGTCCTGACTTGTGGTGCATCCCTTTTAGAGTGGGGTTTGAGTCACAGGCTTCCCAATGGAAGGGAAGCCCCAATTGCATTTTACTCTCGCACGCTGTCCAAAGCAGAGAGGAATTATAGCCAATTGGACAAGGAGGCTTTAGCAGTTGTTGCAGCTGTTAAGAAATTTCATGAATATCTGTATGGCAGGTCATTCACCATTGTTACAGATCACAAACCTTTATTAGGCATTGTGGCAGGAGACAAACCTACACCTAAGAAGAAGGGGACTAGAGAGCAGGTGGAGGGTGACTCGCTCTGAATCTGACCGAGCCCAACTAAGAGCCCATGTTAGGACTTGCCTGGCAGCTATGGGGGTGGCGAGGACATCCTACTTCTCCGCCCTCATAGCATCCGCAGATAATTGCCCAGCCGCCCTGTTTGGGGTTACCCGCTCCCTCCTTCAATTGGGGGTGGTGGTGGACCTGTTGCGGGGCAGAGCTGAGGAATTTAGTCAGTATCTGCAGGACAAGATCGCTCAGATCCGGGAGGGTTACGTGTGGATTGTCAGTGGTCTGAGGGGGGAATGGTGTTTTGGCCAATGTGATCTGGGCTGAGTTTGATCCTGTTTCTGAGGATGAAGTGGGCAGGACGGCGCGTGCTGAGTTCCACCACATGTTTATTGGACCCCGTGCCCTTCCTGGTTGGTTTATGCCTCCAGGAGGGCTGCCAGGCTGGCTCTCGGGCAGTGGTCAACGCCTTCATTGAGGAGGGTTATTCTCTTTGAAAGAGGCGGTGGTGAGGCCCCTCCTGAAGAAGCCTGCCTTGACCCAGCCATGTTGAACAACTTTCATCGCTCCAACCTTGCTTTTAGCGAAGGTTGTTGAGAGAGTGTGGTGGCTCAGCAATTGCCACTTTTCCTGGAGGAAGCGGACTACCTGGATCCGTGCTCAATCGGGCTTTCTCTGGGTACAGCACGGAGACAGCATTGGTCGGCGCTGATTGATGATCTCGCTAGGGCACGGGACAGGGGCTCTCTCTGTCCTGGTCCTGTTAGATCTCTCAGCGGTTTCGACATACCATCGAACCATGGTATCCTATTGCGCATCTCCGGGCTGGGAGGAAGGCACTGTTTTACAGTGGTTCTCCTCCTACCTCTTGGGACGCTCGTAAACAGTGTTGGCAGGGGGGCAGAGGTCGACTCCAAAGCACCTCACTTGTGGGTGCCCAGGGGTTCGGTCCTCTCACCCCTCCTGTTCAACATTTATGAAGTCGCAATGAGATCATCCTGCGGCTTTGGGGTGAGTTATCATCAGTATGCTGATGATACTCAGCTATACATTTCCACCTCAGGCCACATCAGTGATGCTCTCTGTGATGTCCTGTCGATGTCAGCAGCTGTGCGATCTGGGATGGACAGGAACATGCTTCACTCAACCCGCCAAGACAGAGTGGCTGTGCATACCGACATCCCGTCCAGTTTTTGAGGTACCATCTTTGCTCATGGGAGAGGTGTTGCCCCCCGTGGACAGGGCACGGAATCTGGGGGTCCTCCTGGACTCATGGCTCAAATTAGAGGAGCAGGTGGGGGCCGTGGCCAGGGGGCCTTTGCCCAGATCTGGCTGGTTCCGCCAGTTACGCCCATTCCTGGACCTGGATGCCTGCGCACAGTCACTCAGGCTCTCGTATTTCCCGCCTCGACTACTGCAATGTTTCTACTTGGATCTTTCTATGCGACACTCGGAGGTTCAGCTGGTGCAGAATGCGGCTGCGCTGGTTGTGATGGGAGCTTCCCGATACTCCCATGTTACACCTCCTCCGCGCGGCCTGCATTGGCTTCCGTGCCCTCCGGTGATTCAAGGTCTTGGTATTAACATTTAAAGTCCAACAGGGCATGGGTCCAGGTTATTTACGGGAACGGCTTCTCCCAGCATCTAATGCCAACCGCCCTGTGTGGGCGACAGGCAGGGTCTCGGGTGCTGTCTGGCACACAATGTCGCTAAGGCTAATTCGGGAGAGGGCCTATTTTGTGGCGGCTCCCACTTTGTGGAATCTTCTTCCGCTTTGATTCGCTTGGCCCCGATTCAAGCCTCCTTCCACATGATTTGAAAACCTGGCTCTTTTCACAATCCTGTGTTGACTCTCCTGGGTTGGGGTTATCTAATTGGGGTTTTAAACGTTAATTCGCTTAAATGTTTAATATCTTTTAATTAATTTAATTTATTCACTGTTGTATTTTAATTGTAAGTCACCTCAGCCTCTCTCGGAGAGGAGCCGCATATAAGTCGAATTAATAAATAATAAATAAATAAATAAATAATATCCTGTCACCAAGAATGCTGAGG
>CM019155.1:148747739-148830049 GCA_009733165.1 Naja naja
TTTTTAATTTGTCTCATCGGTAGGAATCCGTTTTGATCCGGGTGTATTTTTCCATTTAATAATTTATTTCATTCTTTCTTGCCATAATGTTCATAAAATTTTATAATCAGGTTTAATAAAGAAATTGGCCTATAATTTTTTATCTGCATGGTGTCTGTACCCTTTTTTGGTATTAGAGAGATATATGCCTCTCTCCAAGATTCTGGTAGCTTTGCCTCTGTTAGTACCTCATTACAGATCTCCAATAGTACCAGTTCAATTACTTCACCTATACTTTTCAGATTTCCCCTGAAGTCCATCTGTCCCTGGAGGTTTTTTAGTCTCTGAATTGCTTCCTTAATTCTTCTATTGTAATATCCCTGTTTAACATTGTCCTTCCCTCTTCTGTTAATACCTTCTCCTTTTAGGTAATGTTTTATTTTCTCATCTGTAATCTCTTTTGTTTATAAAGTTCTTTAAAAATTATTGTGCAATCCTTTTTTTTTCTATCTCTGTTTGTTTTGTAATTCCCCTTTTTATCTTGTAGCTCCTGGATTATTATTTTTGTCTTTCTTTTTTAATTTATAGGCTAGCCATCTCCCCAGTTTATTTGCATTGCAAAATGATTTTGTTTTGAAAACTTCAGATTCCTTAGATTTTTTCCTGCTCCAATATATTTCATTTGTGCTTAGCTAGGGCCCTTTTACTTTTAATTTGCTCATCTCCGGTTTACCTTGTAGTGGGCTTCTAAATGTCTAATCTCCTCCTGTAATGTATTATATTTTTCTCTTTTTCTTTTTCTTCTTCGCAGTTTAGGCTATCGTTAATCCTCTTATATACACTTTCATTGTATATCCCCCAAGTTCTGTAATGACGTATGGTGTTTCTTATCCTTAAAAAATAATTCTAGTTTTTTTAGGATTGTTCAATAAATTCTCTTTTAGAATTTGTGGGGTCAATGTCCAGCTCCCTCTCTTCCTTTCTTGTCCTTTCCATACTATTAGTAAGGGGGATTGTGATCTGCCCATGTATTTGGTGTAATTTTTACCACTTCTATTTCTTTACCTAATGCTATGTTTATCCAGGCCACATCTATCCTTGACCAGGATTTGTGGAGGATTGGAATAAAAGGTATATTTACTTTCATCTGGGTTATAGGTTCTCCAAATATCTATTACCTTAATTCTTCCACCATATCAAAAAGGTTTTGGGAGCTTATTCTTTTTTTTTCGTTGTTCTTTTGGTCACTAGTCTAATCTTTCTTTATCTCTCTACAATCGCATTATAATTGCCAATCAAATATATCTTCTTTCCCTGTCTCAATAATTTTCTCATGGACTTTCCTATAAAATTTCTTTTGCCTATTATTAGGTGTTTGGATGCGGTATGGATTTGGATGAGCGGGAACATGCTTCGACTCAACCGGCCAAGACTTAGTGGCTGTGCATACCGCATCTCGCCCAGTCAGGAATATCCATCTTTGGCCATAGGGGGAGAGGTGTTGCCCACTGTGGATAGGGCGAGGAATCTGGGGGTCCTCCTGGATGTACGGCTCCGTTGGAGGAGCAGGTGGGGCCATTGCCAGGGGCCTTTGCCCAGCTCCGCCTTGTTCGCAACTTCACCATTTCTGGACCGAGATGCCCTGCACACAGTCACTCATGCCTTTGTTACCTCTAGACTCGACTACTGCAGCTCTCTATTTGGGACTGCCCTTGCATACCATCCGAGATTGCAGCTGGTGCAAAATGCGCGGCGAGGTGGTGATGGGAGTTTCCGATTCTCCCACGTTACCCCCTCCTGCGCTGCCTGCATTGGTTGCCAGTTGCACTCCGGGTGAGATTCAAGGTTTTGGTTTTAACATACAAAGTCCTTCACGACATGGGTCCTCAATACTTGAGGGAGCGTCTTCTGCCGATATCGAGTGCCAGCCGCCCTGTGCGAGCACATAGACAAGGACTCCTCGGGGTCCTGTCAGCAAGCCAATGTCGGCTGGCGGTCCCCCGGCGACGAGCCTATTCTGTCGCAGCTCCTGACCTCTGGGACCAACTGCCCTTGGGGCTCTGCCTGGCCCCTGACCTCCGCACCTTCCGCCGTGACTTGAAGACCTGGTTGTTTGACCAACCCGGGCTGTGACCCCTCCTTGGGGGGTGGAATGGGGTTTTTAATTATTTTAACTATTGTAAATTTTAGTTTTTGTATTTGGGCTTGTAAATCTGGTTTAATCTCTTTTTAAGTATTTATTGTTACTGTTTTTAGTTGTGAGCCGCCCCAAGTCTTCGGAGATGGGGCGGCATACAAGTTGAAATAATAAATAAATAAATAGCTGCTAGCAATATACTTTTCCGATCCAAAATTATTTCAATCATCAGTATTCTTCCCTTTGTGTCTGCATATATTTGTTTGGCCTTTATCCCTTTTCTAATGTACACTGCCACCCCTTTTTTTCCTCTGCCAGGGCTGCATAGAGTTCCCCTAGTTTGTTAATTGTAAATATTTTCCATCTTGTTTTTTTAATGTGTACCTCCTGGAGGCACACAATGTCCATTTCCTGCTTTGCTAATTTTGTGAAAGTTTGTTTCTTTTTGACTGGAGAATTAAGTCCATTAATGTTTAATGAGAGTAATTTCCATTTATTTTCAATTCCTTTACTGTTGTACTATTTGGTGCCTTCTGTTGTTTTTTGTGTCCCTTTGAGCTCTTGTTCTTACTCCTTCTTCTTCCTGGGATTCTTTCTCCTCCTTATTCTCTTCCTCCTGTTCTTTTCCTTTCCTTTCCCATTGCTGATCTTCTTGGCTTGTCTGTTCTAATTTCTCTCTACTACTGTACTCTTCCTCTGGTCCAACGAGTTGATCGTGGAGTTCTTGTGCCTTGTCCAGTGTATCTACTTAAAAAAATGTTTTTGCCAGGATACCAACATTCCTTCTGGCGTTATCCATCGAAATAGTATCTTTCACTTATTAAGTAGGGTTGCCAGAAAATGAGAGTCCTTTCTTTGTTCTCAGACTCTCCTTGGGATTTGTTTCAGAGTTATTATTTCCTTGCCCTCATATGTCATCGGTTCATCTCTGGTAATTTTATAGATGATATCTCTCACTTTCTTGTGGGTGAAACATATATAGACTTCCCTCGGCAACCTGTGGCAGATGGCATAGTTTGTATAGACTCTGTAGACTTCATCTAACTCTTTTATTATTTCTTGCTTATCCTGCCGGAGAGCGTCCGCTATCAGTTCTGCCATTACCGTCACCAGATCTTCCTCCTTGGTCTCTGTTACATTTTGGAACCGTAGGTAAAACGAGGCCTGGTCCATCTCTAAATGAATCAGCAAATCTTCTAAGTTCTTATTTAATCCTATCATTCTCCGGTCTACCAGATCTAATTTTTTTCTGTTTGTTCTGTTCTTATTTCAATTGTTTTTATTCTTTGATCATTTTTCTGCATTGCATCTTGTATCGAACCCATTCTACTCATAAAATGGTAATACCACTTTTTTCAGTGCCATTGTAACTTCAAATAGTCATTAAACGACCGGTTGTAAGTCAAGTACTATCCGTAGTTGTAAAATCTATTTATTTATATAAAACTACAAGTTTGTGTCAGCGTCTCTGACTCCTTTTGGACACCGGCTGTGCAGTTCCTCACAATCTCACAGAATAAGATTATGCCAGGATTTCCCCCTATTTGATGTGTTTTTTTCTTCTGCCATAAGTTGAAGCTCAGCTGCACCTCATCATCTCTTCAAGGGTGAGGTCCATGTTTAGGCCGAATAAGAGACTGGACCAAGAGAGGCACATTTTGCTACAATCAGGGGTGTTTCTGCTCCTTCTTTTTGAGTTGAGACTCAAGGTCATAGTACAATGTCTTCCCTGTTTTCTCTTGGGTAAGACAGTTTTCCCTTCTTGCTCCTGGAGAAAACGGAGTGAAGGAGTCCTGGAAGTTCCTGTAGGTGGCCTCAGAGTCCTGGGGAAAGTGAGGGAAAGAGAAGATATTGCTCAGTCTGCCGGCAGATGAGGAAGTCATTGAGAACATGGGATTTCTCCATCATTTTATGGCATTCTTAGAAATAAATAAGCTTGATAGGTCTGCTACAGCCTGGAAAGATTGCCAGCCCATTAAGACCTTTGACATCATTCCTGACCCAGTCTAGTTTCTGGTCTCGGATTGCTGACGGTGTTGAGATGCCCTTGACAAACCCCCAAGAACATTCTCCTAAAACTTCCCCCCAATATTAGAAGAATCTTTAATGGCTTCTGAGATACTTAGTGCTCTTAAATATATCTTTCTGTTTATATTTTTCTGTGGGATTCAAGATCATTTAATTTCATGGCCAACATATAATTATTAGCTGAAGGTCATAAAGAGATTTATTCAGGCACTCTAGAGCCCCACTGCATCCCTCTTGTCTCTACACAATTACAGTTGGATGACTACACAGAAGACTTTAAGTCATTTGTGGGCATTTAAGGGGCTTAACTTCACTCTCCATTGTGAAGAGACCTTTCCTCTGGACAGGGTTTAAGTCACCCATGAATCCCACCAGCTACCTTGACAGGAGAGGCTGCAGCTGCTGGAGGCTCCATCATTCCAAGATCACCTTCTTCCTCTTTCTTTTCCATGAGCTGAAATTGATCCTTGAGTGGAGATTCTTCCAAGGCAGCAATAGAAATAAAGAAAAACATGAAATGGTTTTTTTCTCTTCCTCGTGAATTGTCTCCCTATCTCTTTCAAAGCCACGACCGGCTCCTCTTTCTTGCTTCCCTGGAGCATTTCTCAATCAATATCTCCAACCACATCAGGAGAAGACTCATCTGAGACTCCAAGTAAGGGAACCCTTGAACCCAAACCGCTGCACTTACTGCTCTTCTTCTTCCAGTAATAAAAGGCAAACGGAACCAGAAGGATTGTAAGAGGAATCGCCATCCGGGCATGACTCCAAATAAAATCAAAATCTTTGTTCCAAACTAGTTCATCTGAAAAAAAAAGAAGGATTTTAAAAAGTATTCCTTGGTAGAATATTTTTACCATGCCCTGTACTTGAAAGTTTAGATCCTATTCAATCTACAGTTGAAATAGATTCCTCCTGCATTAGTCTCACTTTTAGACTTCCTGTGGGATCTCATAGAAGCCATTTTTATAAGTCCTTCTTTGTCCTATTGAATTTTAAATGAAACTTCCTCCACTGGGTTTGAGTTTCCTGCTGGGAAGCGTTGCTGGCGCAGCGCAAGAATTTAAACGGAACAGCTGCTGAAAGCAAGGTCTTCTTTATTGTTGCAGGAAGGGAGTACAAGCGGCAGCGTGGACACACGTCCCTGGGCTAGCCCCTGAACTGTGGGTGACTAGATGATTTTACATCCTTTTCCCCTTTGAATTCTGATTCCCGTAGCTTTGTGCTGTTCAGGTTAATGGCTCTGGCTTTGTGCGATTCCTGCGCTTAATGGCTTCATTGCTTTTCTGCTCTTTGTGATCCCCTTGTCTGGAGGGCTGGCAAAGAAGTGCTTGCTAGCGTTAATTGTGTTCATAATTTAATCTTCTATTTGTCCCATATGTGTTTCCAAGGCTGATATTGTGATCGATCTGTACCACCTTCCTGTTTGCTTCCCCCTTGTCATTGTGGCCCGTTTCCTCCTCTATCTGCATTTCCTGTTTTTCCTTTTACTATATTGGAATGTTTTAATTACTCTATTTTGTTTTTCCTCTTGGGCTTTCTCTTTCTATAGGGGTTTTCTAATGATTCTCTATTCTAATGTCTTTTGGTGCTTGACTCTTGAATGGCTTTCTATTTTAATATGTTTGGTGCTGACTTTTGCAATAGTTTCTTATCCTCAATATATTTGGAGCTGTAGGTTAAGTACTACTTAGCTGTAATTTATGTTTTCCTAGAAACTTCTAATGATTCTATTTCTGAAAGTAAGGTTTTTTTTTATGGTCTGAGTAACTTCCCCATGTTTCCTTCCTACAGTCCTTCCTAATCTCTGTGTTCCAGCACAAGGCCAGTTACATAAAGAGCTAATACATAGTTAAATTATCATCAGTAAAGTGTTCCTTCTGCATTTAGGCTGCAGATGATTCCACCTCTGGAAAAGACCCACCTGTGATATTCACCGTCTGGCTCCAGGGAGACGTGATCCAGCGCCCAGTCATGTTTTCCTCATACCTGCAAGCAAATCGCAGGCTTTTGTTGTCTTTGGCATACAGGAAAGCTACTGACATATTTAGAGTGAGAACCCCAGAATCTCTGCTGCTCTTCACGGGCTCTTCATGGCTGGAAGTCATCTCCACTCCATCCTGGGAGAAATGGAACCTTTTGGTGTTATTGCCCCCACTGGGCAAACACAGGATGGACAGGATCCCCAGGGATCCAGAAGAAGGTGCAGCTTCAACACTGGGGAGGCAGAGGATCTGGAGAAGAGAAGAAACAGGAATGAGCTTGGAGGTGCTTTGACTCCACCATCAATCAATCAGAACAGAGCTGGAGGTCATCTAGTCTAACCCCTGTTCAAGCAGGAGACCCTATAGCATTTCAGACAAATGACTGTCCGGTCTCTTCTTAAAACCTCCATTGTTAGGAAGTTTCTCCTTAATTCCAGGTTGTTTCTCTCCTTGATTAGTTTCAATCCATTGTTTCTTGTCCTGCCTTCAGGTGCTTTGAGAACAGCTTGACCCCTCTTCTTTGGGGCAGCCCCTCAAATATTGGAAGACTGATATCATGTCCCTCCCCCTAATCCTTATTACCTCTAGACTGGCCAGACCCAATTCCTGCAACCGTTCTCCGTATGTTTTTGTCTCCAGACCTTTAATCACCTTACTTGGTCTTTTCTGCACTTTTTCCAAAGTCTTAACATCTTTTTTTGCAATGTGACCAGAGTTGGATGGAGTATTCCAGGTGTGGCCTTACTAAAGATTTATAAAGCATTACTGCATGTGATTTTGATTCTCTGCCTCTGTTTATCCAACCAAGGATGGCATTCGCTTTCTTGGCTGGCTCATGTTGAAATAATCGCCCACTACAGTGGTGGGATTCAAAAAATTTACTACTGGTTCTGTGGGTGTGGCTTGGTGGGGGGCAAGGGAAGGATACTATAAAATCTCCAGTCAGAGGTGGTAGTCGCAAACTGTTCAAAATTTCCGCTACCGGTTCTGCAGATCTGGTCGGAACCTGCTGAATACCACCTCTCGTCCACTAAGACTCAAAGGTCCATCTCACCATTCCTGTTTTGAGCCTGGTCTTGTCTAATCTCTACTTATACCTTTGATTTTTCCTGCCTAGGTGTAAATCCTTGCTTCAGGGTGGAGGCTTTTTTGTGATTACATCAGGAACAAAAATTTTTTTCCTATGCAAGCTCTAAATAAATAAAGCCCCAGTTATAGAAATCCACATTTTCAAAATGAAGAGAAAAAAAATCCACACCTCTCACCACAATTGGGACCGGACGACTCCACTCGGAAGGGATGTTTCTCTCAGATTTCCATTCTAGGTACCGGCATTTATATAATCCAGAATTCTCCCTTGTGGCTGTGAGGACGAGGGAGCTGTCACCTTCATGCCAATCGAGATCCTTTGTGGAGGGCTCCTCCTTGTTTTCCCTTATGTGGGAAAACTGGTACCGTCTCCAGTCTTGAAGGGTGGTGTTGGGAAGTGAGCAACAGAGGACAACGTTCTCCCCAACCAGATACAGGGGTTCTGGAGGATCTGGAGAAAGGCTGGGAGCTGGGGGAGGTTCTAGATAGATCAAGAGAGGGAAAAAAGTGATAATCAAGTGTCCTTCAGTCAGTCCCAGGATTATCTTGACTGGCACCCACCAACTTATCTAACTGCACTAGAGTTCTCGGTTGGACTTTCCTTCACACAGAAAGGAGTTGTTCACAGGGTCTCTTTCCTCAGAAAATGCTCTTTGGAATAGGGAGGTTGAAGAAATCTAGGCTGGGCAGGTTCACAGCCTTGAATAGCGGAGCAGAAATATCCCTGAAATCTCGCCAATATACTTTCACTCCCCAGGGATAGTCTAAGGAGGCAGAATCTCGGCGAAGAAGTACCAAAATCTCCCTGCTCCAACATGGTGAAAGTCTGCAAAACAGGTAGTGCTTGACCTATAACAGTTCATTTAGTGACCATTCAAAGTTACAACAGCACTGAAAAAAGTGACTCACAGTTACAACCTTTGCAGCGTTCCCATGATCAAAATTCAGATACTTGGCAATTGACTTGTTGTCAGGGTTCTGACCGATGCCCTTCATATTTACACTCGTATTTATGATGGTTGCCGCATCCCAGGGAGCTGTGATCCCCTTTTGTGACCTTCTGACAAGCAAAATCAGTGGGGAAGCCAGATTGACTTAACCACTGGGTAACTAACTTATCAATTGCTGTGATTCACTTAACAACTGGGGCAAGAGATGTCGTAAAATGGGGTAAAACTCACTTAACAAATTCTCATTGAATAACAGAAATTTGGGGCTCTGTTGTGGTTGTAAGTCGAGGACCAACTGTATCACATTTCCTTCAGCTTTCTGGCATAAAACAAATTGGTCTGATTGAACATCCTTTACAGTCCCTTTTTTATTTCATGAACAATTAATTTTTTTTATTTAATGAATTAATGAGCACAAGTATTGAGTCTCCTTGAAACATTTCTTGTCGTAAGAATCCCTTAAGCATATTTCTAACAATGTGAACAGTATTTCCCAACTTTGACAAACAAAATTTGTGGACCTTAAATCACAAAATCTGGTAATTGAAGTCCACACAGCTTTAAGTCGTCAAGATGGAGAAACCGTGATATAAACGCTTTTTAAAGTAGAAGAAAGATCCAGAATTCTCCCTTGTGGCTGTTGGGCCCAGAGAGCTGCCTTCATGCCAATCCAGACTCTTTATAGAGGGCTCATCCTTGTTTTCCCTTATGTGGGAAAACTGGTAGTCTCCAACCTTGAAGAGTGATGTTGGGAACTAAGCACCAGAAGACAAAGTTCTCCCCATCCAGATACAGGGGTTCTGGAGGAAGGCTGGGAGCTGGTGGAGGTTCTAGATAGTCACAGAAAAGGAAAAGAAGTGATTATCAAATGTCCTTCAGGCAGTCCCTTGACTTGCGCCCCTCATCTCATCTAACTGCACTAGAGTTCTCGGTTGGACTTTTCTTCACACAGAAAGGAATTGTTCTCTTTCCTCAGAAAATACTCCTTGGAATAGGGAGGTTGAAGAAATCTTCAATTATTTTTTTAAACATTTAATAAATTAATAAAAACAAGTATTGAATCTCCTTGAAATATTTCATATTGTAGAAATCCCTTATTTTTCAACCCGGAGAACTAAATTAGTGGGCCTTAACTCCCAGCATTCCTCAGCTAGCATATGGAATTCTGGGAGTTGAAGTCCACACAGCTTAAAGTCGTCAAGATGGAGAAACCATGATGTAAACTGTTATGTATGTAGGTTTGAATGTCATTGGTTAAGTTTGAACTGTTCTTGTAAAATGTGAGAAATGATTGGTTTAAAAAGTGTGGGAAAACCCTGCACTCTGATTGGCTGGCAACTGCCACTGCTGGCTATAAGTAGCAGCCGCAGCCCAGCCAAATCGGGTCCATTCTAAACTGTAGTCACTAATAAACCCTTCACTGAAGCTCTCCACGTCTGACTCTTCATGCAAACGTAACACTGGCGACGAAGGTGGGATCCCCCTGAAGAGAAGACGACGCGGAAGACAAGCAGAAGAGCAAGATGGCTGCGCTGAGCACCCCCCCAGCCCCGTTCGATCCGATGGCAGAAGACTGGGACTCGTATGCGGATCGCTTCCAAATGTATTTGGAGGGAAACGATCTCGCTGATATTTCCGAGAAGAGGAAGAGGGCAGTCTTTCTCACACACTGCGGTCCAGCAGTTTTCAAGATGGCGAAGGCATTGGCGGGAGCTGCAGACATGAAGGTAATGGACTGGCCTGATTTGGAAAAGCTTTTAAGAGCCCATTACGCCCCACAAGTATCGTGCCTCATTAAGAGACACGAGTTTTACCGTTGGGATCAAGGGGAAAGCAAAAACGTTAACGACTTCATGGCAAGTTTAAGAGACATTGGGGGTGCATGCAAGTTTAACAACTTGGAAGAGGCCATGCGCGATCGATTTGTTCTGGGCCTTAAAGACAAGGTGCTACAGAGCAAGTTATTAATGAAACCTAAGATCACGCTGAAGGAAGCAATAGAAGAAGCCTCTTCAGCAGAAGATACCAAGTCCTCAGCAGCTGCCATGAAGAAAATTAACAAGGCCACAAGCCATCCTGATGTGGAAAAGTCCACAACAACTCATTGTGAACAAATAGATTCTGAGTCAGACTGTAGTGAGGTGGAGGAAGGAATTTACAGACTCAGAATGGAGCGGAAAAAGAAAGACCTGGGAAGAAAGAGGCAAGATTTTTACTGCAGAGGTTGTGGGGGAAGCCACCCCCGCACTGAATGCAAGTTCTTAGACACCATCTGCCTCCATTGTGAAAGAAGAGGTCACCTAGCAAGAGTCTGCAAATCATCCAGAACTCCACCCAGCAGAAGGAAGTTTCCTGACAAAGAATTCAAGCCCAACAACCTCAGTGAGAAAATGGGGCGCAGCACAGAAGCAAGGGGGAAGAATGAAACTCATCAGACAGTAACTATTGGTCATTCTTCTTCTATCAATAACAGAAAAGTGCATGTCAAGGTACTAATTGAAGGAAGGCCTTGCCAAATGGAAGTGGACTAAGGCTCATCTATGGTGTCATGGGACACTATTCACAGACTACTCCCAAACATTCAGAAGAAACATTTCAAGAAGCAAGCACTGACTCTTAAAGACTACCAAGGGAACAAGATTCCAGTAGTTGGAACAAGAGAATTCAATGTGAAGTTCAAAGGCCACACCAAACCTTTGCCCCTGACCATCGTGGACAAGGATCGCCCAAGCTTGCTGGGACTTGAGTGGTTCAAGCCACTAGGCATCGAGGTGACTGGCATCAATCACGTGAGCAACACTGAATGGGAGGAGTCCTTGAAGTCTGAGTTTCCAGAGGTCTTCAGCGATGGATTGGGCAAGTATATGGGGACCCCTATCACTTTCAACCTAGATCCAAAGGTGCCACCAATTCGCTTAAAGCCCAGAAGGGTCCCATTTGCCTTAAAGGAAAAAATGGATGCACAATTAGATAAACTAATATCTCAAGGGGTTTTAGAGCCCACTGACCACTCCAGGTGGGAGACACCCATAGTCACACCTGTCAAGGCTGATGGGTGAGTGAGAATCTGTGGAGACTACAAGGGGACATTGAACCATGCGCTTCAACAGAGCGCATATGCAGTTCCAGTGGTGCATCATTTACTACATTCACTTGGCAGGGGTACAGTCTTTGCCAAATTGGATCTGGCCCAGGCATATCAACAACTAACAGTTGATGATGCCACTGCAGAGGCCCAAACCATTGTGACTCATAGAGGTGCTTTCAAATGTAAAAGATTACAATTTGGAGTAAGCGTGGCACCAGGCATCTTTCAAAGCCTTATGGAAAGAATGCTCCAAGGACTGCCAGGGGTAGTGCCTTACTTTGATGATGTGTTAATCTCTGCTGAAAATGACACTCAGTTACAAGAGAGACTCAGAGAAATCCTTACCAGATTCAAGAAAGCGGGGTTAAAAGTCAAGGAAGAAAAATGCACTCTTAGAACTGACAAGGTTGAGTTCTTGGGCTATATGATTGACAAGCATGGTATCCACCCTACAGATGCCAAGGTTCAGGCAATCAAAGAAGCCCCTAGACCAAAATGCAAAACAGATTTGCAAGCCTTCCTTGGACTCATTAACTTTTATCACATGTTCCTACTTCAGAAGGCAACTATGGCAGAACCCTTACACAGATTATTAGACAAGAAGTCTACTTGGGTCTGGGGCAGAAAGGAACAATCAGCATTTAACAATATTAAAAGGCTAATCACGTCTGATGCTGTACGGATACAGTTTTCTGAGAATTTGCCTGTTGTACTGACTTGTGATGCATCCCATTTTGGAGTGTGGGGGGGTTGAGCCACAGGCTTCCCAGCGGGCGGGAAGCCCCTATTGCATTTTACTCTCGCACTTTGACCAAAGCAGAGACGAATTACAGCCAATTGGACAAGGAAGCATTGGCAATTGTTACCATTGTTACAGATCACAAACCTTTGTTAGCCATTGTGGCAGGAGACAAACCTGCACCCACTATCCTGTCACCAAGAATGCTGAGGTGGACTGAATTAGTTGCTGCTTATTCATACAAGCTCATCCACAAGCCTGGCAAAGACATTGGGTATGCTGATGCTTTGAGTCGCTGCCCACTTCCGTTTCACACTGAGGACTTTGAACCTGAGGCGCACACCTTTTTCCTAGAAACGGTTGCCAAGCTTCCAGTTCATGCTGCTAAAATTGCCAGAGAGACTGCCAAAGACACTTTATTGGCTCCTGTTATAGGCTGGATTAAGAAAGGTTGGCCTCTTCAAGATCTACCTCACCTTGCCCAACCTTTTAAATCCAGGCAAACTGAATTATCTGTATTAAGAGGATGTATTTTGTGGGGTAACAGGGTGGTTATTCCTGCAAAACTACAAAAAGAGGTTTTGGAAATGTTACATGAGGGTCATCCAGGTATTGTAAGGATGAAGGGATTGGCCAGGAGTTTTGTATGGTGGCCAGGTATTGACAAAATGGTTGAAAACTGGGTTGCATCGTGTCCCAACTGTCAGATAGTCAGGCCTGCCCCACCTCTCACCCCCACACAGGAATGGGAATGTCCTAGGGGCCCATGGTCCAGGATTCACATTAATTTTGCTGGCCCTACCAGAGGGCACACTTCCCTTATTATAGTTGATGCATATTCCAAATGGCTGGAGGTTATCCCTATGGCATCCACCACAACTGAAGCTGTCATCAAGCAGCTTAAAAAGCTTTTTGTAACTCATGGGTTACCTGATGTCCTTGTCTCTGACAATGGCCCTCAATTTACATCCAACCTTTTTGAATCCTATCTAGCACAACAGGGTATCAGACGTGCCCTAACAGCCCCTGGGCACCCTTTGGCTAATGGCCGGGCTTAACGCATGGTACGCTTTACCAAGGAAAAGCTTCAGCAATTGGGTCCTGGGGACATCACTGAGAAAGTTGAAAAACGTCTTAGTGTCCAGCATATCACTCCTAACCCATCAACTAACTTATCCTCAGCAGAGTTGTTGATGGGTAGGAAACTTAGGTCTCCCCTTGACCACCTTCATCCCACTTACGCACCCAACGCACCACTAGATTCCACTAGCAAAGTTCGCACATTCACTGTGGGTGATTCTGTTTATGCTAAGAACCTTATGGGTGAGCCTTCCTGGATTCCTGCTGAAATAACTCAAATCACGGGCCCTCGTTCTTACAGGGTACAAACAGAGGATGGAGTCCTCTGGAGCAGGCACATTGATCAGCTTAGATCCAGATTGTCTCAGGAACATCGCAGTGGTTCCTCCTTAATTCCCATACCTACTGCCTCATCTAGGGGGGAAGGGGAGGATCATGAGTGTAATCAGCAACCAAGAATCAGCCCCATGTGCAACGAGCCATCACAACAGGAACCATCCCAAAACCTGTCACAATAACAAAATCCATCCTTAGAAGTGGAAGATTGCACATCACTATCTGACTTGGGTGCTGACATTGGGCTGGAAATGGGTTGGGAGGAGAGACCAGGTTCTAACAATCAAACAGGGTCTTCTTTTACTAGAAGCCCAAGTAGGGAATTGTCTACAGACACATTTCCTCTCTCACTGGGTGAGAACATCAAAACTTCTGAACCACGAAGGTCTCAACGTACACGTAAGAGCCCTGCCTATTTAAAAGAATACATTAGATAGGTTGGGGTTTGGGTATGGACTGAACCTAGTGGGGAGGGGTGTTATGTATGTAGGTTTGAATGTCATTGGTTAAGTTTGAACTGTTCTTGTAAAATGTGAGAAATGATTGGTTTAAAAAGTGTGGGAAAACCCTGCACTCTGATTGGCTGGCAACTGCCACTGCTGGCTATAAGTAGCAGCCGCAGCCCAGCCAAATCGGGTCCATTCTAAGCTTTAGTCACTAATAAACTCTTCACTGAAGCTCTCCGTGTCTGACTCTTCATGCAAACGTAACATAAACACTTTTTAAAGTAGAAGAAAGTTGCTTACCAATGACAGTCAATTCACTCCAAGTACTCCTTTCAGACAGAAATCTTCTGCCTTCCCTGTTTCTCCCCATGTAAGAACAAGAAAATGTTGCTTTGGGAGCCATTCGCAATGCAAGAATCAGCAGAGTATTTCCGATCTGTTCTGGATATTTCTTCCATTCACCCTTTTCATTCACGTGCTCAAAGACGTAATATTCTCCCTTCTGTCTTTTTGGTGGGGAACATTTTAATTCGATCTGATCTCCTTTTACGAGAATTTGGTAAGAAGGTGACCAGGACAGGGTGGGAGCTGCTGGGCGATAATTCCAAGTAGCCCTATGAAAATCTGAGAAACAGGGGAAATTTGAAAAGAATCCCATAAAAATCCATGCAAGCTTATAAGCAAAATTGTGTTGCAAGAATCCAAGAGAAACCCATAGGCTAGAAGTTGAAAGAAACAACCAAATTATCTCTTCATCATCATCTTCATTTAACAACCCCATAATCCCTTTCAGGGTGGCGTCTGGGCAACTGAATGGAGCTAGCAGAGTGTTTACTGGCCGGATGCCCTTCCTGTCACCAATGCGGAGTTTTGTTCAGCAGAGATATTCTCATTGTGCCCAGCAAGAGAAATATCAGCCTCCTGATTGTGAGGCGAGAGCTCCAATTCTAGGCCACCACCACACTAACCAAATTATCTTTTCTCAAATCAAAATCTTTACGGGTAGTCTTTGACTAACGGCCAGTGGTTTAATAAATGTTCAAGGTTATGACAGTCCTCAAAAAAGCAACTTACAACCCAGATTCAAAGTCCCGACAGCCACACTCCATAATGGTCGGGTGGGATTCATCGTCTAGTTTTGAAATAAACAATCACCAGCCACAACTTCTAAGAGAAAACAATGGTGATTTTATTTACTACTTTGCAAAGAGGGTGCCCACACACACACACACACGCAGGTACAGTGGGTACACCTTACATCATCAATATGATTGGCTTACAGGTGAAACTCAAAAAATTAGAATATCGTGCAAAAGTTCATTTATTTCAGTAATGAAGCTTAAAAGGTGAAACTAATATATGAGATACTCATTACATGCAAAGCAAGATAGTTCAAGCCGTGATTTGTCATAATTGTGATGATTATGGCTTACAGCTCATGAAAACCCCAAAACCACAATCTCAGAAAATTAGAGTATTACATGCAATCAATAAAACAAGGATTGTACATAGAACAATATTGGATCTCTGAAAAGTATAAGCATGCATATGTATTCAGTATTTGGTTTGGGCCCCTTTTGCAGCAATTACTTCCTCAATGCGGCGTGACATGGAGGCTATCAGCCTGTGGCACTGCTGAGGTGTTATGGAAGACCAGGATGCTTCAATAGCGGCCTTCAGCTCTTCTGCGTTGTTTGGTCTCATGTCTCTCATCTTTCTCTTGGCAATGCCCCATAGATTCTCTATGGGGTTCAGGTCAGGCGAGTTTGCTGGCCAATCAAGCACAATAACCCCATGGTCATTGAACCAGGTTTTGGTGCTTTTGGCAGTGTGGGCAGGTGCCAAGTCCTGCTGGAAAATGAAGTCAGCATCCCCATAAAGCTCATCTGTAGAAGGAAGCATGAAGTGCTCCAAAATCTCCTGGTAGACGGCTGCGTTGACCCTGGACTTAATGAAGCACAGTGGACCAACACCAGCAGATGACATGGCTCCCAAATCAACACAGACTGTGGAAACTTCACACTGGACTTCAAGCATCTTGCAGTGTGTGCCTCTCCATTCTTCCTCTCGACTCTGGGTCCTTGGTTTCCAAATGAGATGCAAAAGTTGCTCTCATCAGAAAAGAGGACTTTGGACCACTGAGCAATAGACCAGGTCTGTTTTTCTTTAGCCCAGGTAAGACGCTTCTGATGACATTTGAAGCCCATGTCCAGGATCCATCTGTGTGTGGTGGCTCTTGATGCACTGACTCCAGCCTCAGTCCACTCCTTGTGAAAGTCCCCAACACTTTTGAATGGCCTTTTCCTGACAATCCTCTCCAGGCTGCGGTCATCCCTGCTGCTTGTGCACCTTTTCTTCCACCTTTTCCCTTCCACATAACTTTCTATTAATGTGCTTTGATACAGCACTTTGGGAACATCCAACTTCTTTTCCAATTACCTTTTGAGGCTTTCCCTCCTTATGGAGGGTGTCAATGATGGTTTTCTGCACAACTGTCAGGTCAGCAGTCTTTCCCATGATTGTGTTTCCTACTGAACCAGACTGAGAGACCATTTAAAGGCTCAGAAACCCTTTGCAGGTGTTATGGCTTAATTAGCTGATTAGAATGGGACACTGTGAGCCTAGAATATTGCACCTTTTCACAATATTCTAATTTTCTGAGATTGTGGATTTGAGGTTATCATGAGCTGTAAGCCATAATCATCACAATTATGACAAATCACGGCTTGACCTATCTTGCTTTACATGTAATGAGTCTATCTCATATATTAGTTTCACCTTTTAAGTTGCATTACGGAAATAAATGAACTTTTGCACGATATTCTAATTTTTCGAGTTTCACTTGTATATTCTGTACTAGCTGGATACCCTTGCTTCATTACAAAACTATGTGGTTGGGCTTAGTTTTTGGGGAGGAAAATAAGGAGGAAAAAATTGTGCCTCTGCCTGCCAGTATCCATCAGTATTCATCTGGCTAGTGTCCTGTCAGTGTGTGAGAGTTGAGATCTGTTTGGAAACTGAAGCAGTATTTGCTGTGTGAGCAAGAAGGAGACCACAAGGAGCCTGGGCGTGGCTTAGCTCAATTGTTCTGTCCTAAAGCTGCTTGGTGCTCTGAAAATTAAACTCCTCTGCTTGTGTTTTGCATTTGGAACAGATTCCTTTTCAGGTGGGGAGAGAGAGTACAACTCCTTAGCATCAGAGTGTGTTAATAACAACAAGAACAACAACAACAACAATAATAATAATATAGAAAATACTAATGCTCTGATGGTCATTTTGAAAAATCCTTCCTTAGTGAGCCCCTAGAAGCCAAGAGGAACCTACGTGCCTAATTTCAAGTTTATAGGCTTTACGGTTCTGGAGATTTTGTGATGGCGCGTGAATGGTATGTCGCTTTTATATATATATATAGATTGCCGTTACAAATTTACCTCCCACCTTTTCCTCATTGGTTTAGTATTCATGCTGTCACAACCTATCCAAAATGTCTAAAGTGAATACATTATCTCTGTCCCTGATTACATCTCTCAGTACTCTAATTCTATCACCCGCTGCCCTTATTTACAAATTGCCTTTTATGGTCTTAGTTCCTAGGGGTTGTCTCTAGAGTAATTATATCAGTAAATTCTGGCTTAAGACCAGTTTCTAGCATAGCAGAGGCGTCTGGTCCTAGCTCCTACATACAATTCTCAACCTTCAGCCTAGCTCATGAGATTTGTTTGTTTGTTTGTTAGGAGAAACAAAGGAAATTTATTTATTTATTTATTTATTTTATTCATATTTATATGCCGCCCTTCTCCGAAGACTCAGGGTGGCTTACAATTTTTGGGATACAACCCAGTGTGCTCAGCAATAGCCTTCCTTCCATTGTATATGCCTGCTTATTACTAAGCGGCATTTTTACAAAGTCAGCTTATTGCCCCCAACAATCTTGGGTCCTCATTTTTCAAATTTGAAGAGAATCCCATAAAAATCCATGCAAGCTTATAAGCAAAATTCTGTTGCAAGAATCCAAGAGAAACCCATAGGCTAGAAGTTGACAGAAACAACCAAATTATCTCTTAATCACCATCTTCTTTTAATGACCCCATAATCCCTGGCATCTGGGCAACTGAATGCAGCCAGCAGAGTGCTTACTGGCCGGATGCCCTTCCTGTCACCAATGCGGAGTTTTGTTCAATAGATATATTCTCATTGTGCCCAGAGAGAGAAATATCAGCCTCTACCTAGGATCGAACTCAAATGATCTCTTCTCAAATAAAAGTCTTTACAGGTAGTCCTTGACTTGGGACAGGCTGCTTAGTAAATCTTCAAAGTTATGACAGACCACAAAAAAGCAACTTGCAACCCAAATACGAAGTTCTGACAGCAGGCTGCATTATGGTCTTAAGTTGAGGATTATTTACACATCTGATGACTAGAGAGTAGACCATTACTCTCAACATCTCTACCAACTACAATGAACAATTCTTCAGTGGAGATCCAGACAAGTCAATTGAGAGCTAAGGATGGACTGAATGTGTCTTTCTGCATGCATCCCTGGACTACAATTCCCATCATCCCTTAGCAGTGGCCATATTGGACAGGGGTCATGACAGCTGGGATAGGAGGGTCTCAGGGAGACCTCGATCATATTTCTGACAAACAGGAACCCTTGATCTAAATTCAGCATAAGAGCGATCCTTCTGTCTGCAGATTCATGTCTCTGGCCTGGCCTGTTAATTTATTTATTAAAAGGTTTTTGCAAGAAGAGCCATGAATTAGCCTCAGCCAGAGCGGGTCCATCTGGTTCATTTTGTTGATGCTTTTGCTCGATGGAGCCATCATTACAATCAAAACTTGGTGAACTTCTACTTTGGCACTTGCCACATGATGCTAAAGCAGCTGACCACAAATGTCAAAGTCACAGGAAATGCTAGTGAAGAGTGGCGATTGTGGTTCTGTGACTGCGCTAAAGAATTTTGCAAAATGGGCTTACTATCCTGGCCCCAGGAAAAAGGGGCATGCGGTTTGCTTCATCTATGGTCAAGAATCCCCAGGTGAAAGTCCAGAGGTAAAACCTTTATCGTTAGCATGTTGACCGACTTGAGCATTGAGCCCTGGCCAGCAAGATGCAGTTCAGGTTTGACAAAAGGAAGGTTTATACCTAGGAACAAAACAACAACAACAAGCACACAGGTATAGAATAGGTGGCACTTGGCTCAACTGCAGCAACTACGAGAGGAAATGTTTTTTAAAAAGTTTATTTATACATGTTCATTTAACATACACAAGGGCTTTGTGAACAGTGTGTTGTCTGGCTCCATTGGCTTACATAATAATATTGTCCCCATTATGGAAGTTAAAACCCAGCCCTCTCCTAGAAAAATGAAATATTTTAGGATATACAAAAAGGCAGAATATTTCCCTAAAAGAGAAGTAGAAACTCAGAGAGGAAGACACTCGGCCCCCATCCCCACCAGTGGTGGTATTCACATTTTTTACTACTAGTTCTGTGGGCGTGGCTTGGTTGGCATGGCTTTCTAAGCGTGGCAGTGGAAGGATACTGCAAAATCCCCATTCCCTCCCCACCCCACTAACCTGCTTTCCAGCTCCATTCTCCTGTGCAGGGCAACCAGAGAAGACGCAGCTGATCAGCTGGGACTTGGGAGGCGGAGAATAGATGGGAGTGGGGCCAGTCAGAAGCGGTATTGGCCGGTTCGCTGAACTACTCAAAATTTCTGCTGCCCGGTTCTCCAGAACTGGTCATAACTGGGTGAATACCACCTCTGCCCCCCCCATCTTTGTTAATGGGCCATTAAGGACCGGGCCAGTCTATTTTACATAACAAAGGCCTACCTCCTTCAGGCAGTACTATTCAATTACCCTTCATTGCATCACCCACCAAGTTTCAACCAAACTTAGCACACAGATAACTTATAAAGCTAGCTATGACCTCTGATAACAACCAGTCAGGATACTCTTCCTGTATCTCAGGAAGTTCAAAGCCAGAGAATATAAAACCCAGCGATTCCCAGCATTTCTTCCCTTTTCTTTCCACAAACGCTCCAAGGCATGTGATCCTGTCCACCATTAAACCTTCTTTCCAAACAGCCTCCATGTTTCCAGTATCTTTCTCCCCACTTGGAACTGAACACAGAAGGATATTTCTTCCAACACCCGCTTCTAATTTTTACCTCTATTATCCAACCATTTATAAAATAAGTCCCATGTTCAAAAATACTCTGTATCTTCTTTTTCTTTTATCTTTAACGTCAATCTATCCATTTCTGCACAATGTAATATTTTTTTAATTACATCTTCTTCTCTCGGTGTTTCCTCATTTTTCTAGTACTGTACAAATACGATTCTTGCTGCTGTCAAAACATGTAGTATTAAATACAAATTCCCTTATTTTTCTGGTATTATACCGAACAAAAATATTTCTGGCTTATAGTCTATATGCAGCTATAACATTTTTTTCTAACCATGTATGCATTTTTCTCCAATATTTGTTAGCTTTCACACATGTCCATCACATATAATGGAAACTTGGAGTCCTAGTGGACTCTCACTTAAGTATGAGCCAGCAGTGTGTGGCAGCTGCCAAAAAAGCCAATGCAATCCTAGGCTGCCTGAAGGAGCAATGGATGGACACTAATCAAGGAGTGAAGCAACCTAGAGAAGTAACTAAGGAGAAATTTCCAGACAGTGAGAACAATTCATCAGTGGAACAACTCTCTTCATACTCTACATAAATGACCTCTGTGATCATATTAAGAGCAACTGCGTTCTCTTTGCTGATGATGTAAAGCTATTCAACACCACAGATAATTCTGCTACCCTTCAAAATGACCTCGACTGTGTGTCAGAATGGTCAAACAAATGGCAATTTCAAATCTCAATAAATAAATACTTTCACGAAGAGTTCTCCAAACTCCTCTACTCTATTGCAGAATAACCTTATGCCACCAGACTTGAAATTCTAGACCTAGAAAACCTAGAAATACGCCGTCTTCGGTCCGATCTAAGTATAGTATATAAAATCATACATTGCAATGTCCTACCTGTCAAGGAATACTTAGGCTTCAACCATAACAATACAAGAGCACACAATAGATACAAATTCAAGGTTCACCGCACCAAACTTGATTGCAGGAAATACGACTTCAGCAACAGAGTGGTCAATGTCTGGAATACTCTACCTGACTCTGTAGTTTCTTCCCCAAACCCCAAAAACTTTAACCTTAGACTGTCTACTATTGACTTCACCCCTTTCCTAAGCGGTCTGTAGGGGGGAATGCATAAGCGCACCAACATGCCTACCGTCCCTGTCCTATTGTTTCTTTTTATTTTTCTTATATGTATCCATGTATTCATAACTATGTTTATACTTATACCTATTATCTTGTAAGCAACCGACAAATCAAATAAATAAATAAATAAATAAATAAATAAATAAATAAATAAACAAACAAACAAACAAACTTGCCTCAAGGAGATGTAAATGCTCCAACACGGGATGTTTTAAAGAAGAGATTGGATAACCATTTTGTCTGAAGTGGTGTAGATCTTCCTGCCTGAGTTGGGGGTTGGACTAGAAGACCTCCAAGGTCCCTTCCAACTCTGTTATTCTGTTCTATCACAAGAAGTGACAGCACTGCTTTATTCTGCCCTGGGGAAGCTACACCTGGAATACCGAGTCTAGTTTTGGCTACCATGATATGAAAAAGATGTTGAGACTCTAAAATGAATGCAGAGAAGAGCAACAAAGATGATTAGAGGACTGGAAGCTAAACTCTATGATGAACGATTGAGGGAATTTGTCTAGTCTAACAAAAAGAAGGATTAGGGGAGATACAATAGCATTTTCTTTCTTTCTTTCCCCCGCATGTTTTATTTACTTTATTTGTATAACATAAAAATTTCATTTCAATTAAACAGTGTGTTGTCTGGCTACAATTGTTTTTAGACAATCATAATCAAAATGTTTACAATAGCATTCATCACAATAACATTAATACTATAATAATAATAACATTTGCCTTGTCTATTTTAACCAATTTCCATATTAACATTTATCCCTTTTATGTCCCTGCATTTCTAACTTCTGCTTTTATTGTCTAACCATTGATAAAATAGGTCCCATGTCAAAGAGTATTCAGTTTCTTCTTTGCCCTTAATTGTATTATTCTATCCATTTCTGCACATTCTAATATTTTCTTAATTACATTTTCAAATACAGAAGGGCTGATGTGGAGAAGAACATTTAAACTTTCTAAAATTTCTGGACAGGAAGTGAAAAAAACAAATGTTTCTAAGAAGCAAAATCTCATTATTCATTCTGTTCAGCAAATACAAACAGTTGCCATTCTCTTTCAGTCCTTTCGCTTCTTTGCTGCTTAAAAAACGATTCCTTTCTTTTTTAGAAAGAAGACAAAAAAAACCCCACTCCTTAGAAATAAGAAAAAAGACAGAAATAAGAAAAAGGGAAAGAGGAAAAAGGGGGTTTTGATAGCCCTTTTATCTATTCTTCTGATATTAACCACACACTCCCAAGTCTAATAGGGGTGAGTTATTCCCCTCTACCTCTTGGGAGACAAATCTTCAGCTCCAGATCCTTCCTCCCATTTTACCTTAGAAAATGGAAGAGAAAAAGCGAAGAAATGAAGTTTACCTTGGGCGGTTGATTCACACAGAAGGATCTGGAGAAAAACTGGAAGAAACAAGAGGTGAGCCACCCAATTTAAGGTGGGAACAAGGGAGACTGAAGAGGGCCAAGAGAAGCGATACACTTTCATCCCTTCCTCCCAGTGGTGGCCTCCGTTCTCCAGGAACTGATCCATTGGTGGAGCTGGGGTCTTCTCAGCACCACCGCTGCTCTGCTTCTGAACTGGGGGTGACAACCAGGCCAGCAAACATTTCTCTTGACTTCAAACAGAAAGAAAGGAAGCACATCATCAACAACTCTCCACCAGCCTCCTCTTCACATAGCAGGCCCAGCAAGGTGAACCCAGCTCACTGCTCCAGCTCTGAGGCCTTCGTGGCCACAGCAAACCTTTTCTGCAGTCTCACAAGGCCATCTCACCACCTCCGGTCCTAGGCGTGCCTTGTCAAGTCCTCTGTGCAACCACGGTGCTTAAGAGGAGCCAGAAATAGTATAATTGGTCTGGAACTGACAAAACTCAGCAGAAAATGCCAAATTTCCTTTAAGCCCCTCCTTTACGTCCAATTCAGAAGCTCCTTCCCATCCAGCTCCACCAGTCCATAGTGTAGCATCCCTGCTGCATCTTCCAAGTTAGCCAGCAGGATTTACAGTGTTGCTCAGAAACTCAACCACTATTAAACTGCTACAAAAGGTCATCAGAAGTAGTTGAACATGCAGCGGAAAAGATGGCTAGCTGGTCATCCCTGGAAGGGATAAGCACAAGGCCCGTCATCTCTTCCAAATGTTCTCAGCCAAAAAGACAAAGGAGAGGATGAATTCAGGAGGCCCCATGTCAGAACTCTATTTCTTTAATTTTATCGCTGCTATTTCTGCCAGAGAAGTCTACGCAGCTTAAAATTCCTGCAGCAAAGCAATCATACGCTACTAACAAAACCAATAAAATTGACAGTTGACAAAATTAACTTTTTCTCCTCTTGCGTTCTTTTGGATCCTTATTGGCAATTCCAACTGGATGATAAAAACTAATACCAGATGAATGATACTCAGCTAGGAGATAAATCAGTCACTCAAATCCACTTCTCATAAAAGGCAGGCTTAGCTATTGGCCGGCTGATGGGCTGGCCTGAAAGTATCTTCCTACGGAGAAAGTGAGACTCTCTTGGATTGTTTAAGGGTGAGACTCCAGCTTCTCATTCCAAATTTACTTAAGCCAGGATCCAACCCTCTATGTCTTTCAAAGGTGCAAGATCTCAACTCCTGGTGACCAATTTAACATTTTAAGTTTATTTGACAATAGTATGAACACTATTGGCCCTTATCTTCATCCAAGATCAGTTTCTAAAGTCTCAGTTCTGGATTTCTTGAAGAAACCAGGAGGAAGAAGAAGATGCTTTAAGAAGTATCCAGACCTCTTCAAGCTTTTGTTTCTGAGACCAGCCAAAGTCAAACTGGCCTTTTCCAGACGTGGAGAGGATTTTTCACACCAAAGATTAAAATGAAAGCGTCCAGATGGAATGGAAGAAGATATGACTAAGTCCCATAAGTGGCCATTGGAAAATATCCCCACAAGAAGGATAATGCATATAAGAAGATATTTACTATTCTGAGCATTTATAGAGGGTCTACTCAGTCGAAGCAAAAAGTCAACCAGCTCATTCCCTGAGAGATATTTAGAAACCCCCAGAAGCTGATTATCACACTTAAAAAAATATTTGTATGGTTTATAGAGAGCTCTTCTCCCCTTTCAATATTTTTAATGCTGGGGAAAGGAAAAAAGGAGAGATATTTAGGAATTTTGAGGGGGACAGACCAATTTCATGATGGAACATCAACAATCATAGGGATTCTCCCACATTTTTGTGTCTTCTTCTGTCCTCAAAGCCCATCTTTTTTCTCTTTTCCTTAATTTCTTCCAATCTTGGGGTCTCTTAGTCATCACCATTTATGCCGAGAATCCTCCATTGTGTCCACCTTCTCACCTTTCACATTTGGGGACCTTCATTAGATGGTTCTGGCCTCTTGAGATCACCATCAGTTTCTTGGTTTCCTTCAACCAAAATTCAACATGTCATCTCTGCTTCCCTTTTCCTCTGAAATACCTCTCAAACATCTGGCTTTCCAGCACAAAAGGCCTCTCCTTCTTGATGTCCAGGTTGGTTTGAATAGACCTTCATTTGAGGAGGGGAATAGTCCAAAAGATCAGGGAGTGATGAAGTCTTGGGTGGACCTTCATCAAAGCCAATAGCTGGAAGACCGTAAGGCCAATCAGAGATGCTATTAAGAGGGGACTGATAAATCTGAAATATGATGTTTTAGACACAGCTAATATGTTTAAGAGCTGTTTTATTGGAACCTACTGCTCTTTGATAATTTTGCCAGTTTAAATGTGTCTTTATTAATGCTGTATTATCATTATTATTATTATTATTATTATTTTATTTGCATGGGTTTATGGCTTAGGACAAGAAATGGAACTAATGAAGTCAGATACACAGGACTGGCATTGAGGTCTTGCAAGAAGCAGAATGTCTTGGCTTTGTGTGATTCACACCTCTTACCTCACGGATGGCTATTTTTATTTTAAATTCTCATTGGGTGAAAGAGAGGCCAGGAGGTTCAGGACAGTGAGCTGCTTCACAGAGAAAGGCTTTGGTGAGGTGAAGAAGGCCAGGAAGCTGAGCTGAGTCCTGGGCTGGATGGATGACGTAGTTCCTCCCTTGGACATTGCATTGGGGGAACTGACGCAAGAGAAGCGGCAGCTCTTTGTCTCTCTGGGGAAAGAAGAAGAGGGTGGCAGAATCCAAGGCCAGCTGCCCAGGAATCCTGAAGAGAAGATGGAGACCTTCCCTTGGATGATAGGTTTGGGACCTCCTCCTTCTGCTTCCCATCTCAATCTGACTCTTTTCCTGTCCAAAGAGATGATTGCTTTATTCCCATGTTCTTTGCTTATTCTACGTCTTTCTCAGCAAACAAGAACTTTCTTGTTTCTTTGTCTGGCACATTTTGAACAACAGTGCCACTTACCTGCCTCCCCACAATAGCATCCCCACTTCTCTTGATTTATGGCCATCTCAATGAAAGGGCGTTCGGGGGAATGCAGAAACACCCAGAAGTTGACCCAAAACTGCAGCTTCAAAGTCAATTAAGGAGATAGGAAGTTGGCGTAGTGGATGAGCAAAGAAAGGGGTCCTTCTGTGGGTCACAGTGAAGGGCACTGAGTATAAGGAGCCTCCTTTTCTCCTTCCAGCTCCTCTCAAACGACTGAGAACTGAAGACATCAGAAGAGCTGAATTTTGGAGTGACAATAGATGGGAGGAAGAAAAAGGAGAAACCCAAACCTGTCATCCAAGGGATGATCTCCATCTTCACTTCAGGATTCCTGGGCAGCTACTCTTGGACTCTCCGCCACCCTCTTCTTCCTTCCCCAGAGAGAGATTCAGAGCTGCAACTTCTCTTGACTCAGCCCTCCAATTCAAGGGGCAAGGCAGGAACTGCGTCATTCCCCCAGCCCAGCCCAGCTCCCTGGCCTTCTTCACCACACCAAAGCCTTCTTCTCTGCAGCAGCTCTCTGTCCCCATCCTCCTGGCCTCTCTTGCACCCAGTGAGAATTTAAAATAAAAAAAACATTTTTCTCTTTTGCAAGGCCTAATCGCCATCTCTGCGTTTCTGTCTTGATCACCTCCACTTCTTGTCCTAAGCCATCCATAGTGGATCCATAGACAGAATAAACACACCCAAACTATCATCTCTTTTCAGTAAAATGTTAAAATTTCTCCTAGGAGGTATATTATTTATCTCCAAGAACTTTGGAATTGAGGCACAAGATGTCCTAGACTAGTAAATCAAAAGAATAATAGGTTTTAAAAATGTTTTTACCCAGAGTAGAGTGAATGTGGGGATCCAGAAACCGTTCTTGGTAAAATTTCTGAATCTGCTCTTGAATTACATTCTGGATTTTACAATGATTTGAAGAAAGGACCATTCATCTGCAGAGACCCTCATTCTCCATCATGGACTCATCCACAACCAGACCAGAAAGTGAACTCAGAAACTCCGAAACGGAGGCTTCCACACAGTGCATCTCTACTTTCACTTTTATTTTGCGTTTCCCCCAGACATTTAGCTTTACTGAAGCACCCAACTCCATGCAACATGCAGACATAAAAAACTGAAGGAGAAAAAAAGGGATTGTGGGCTTAATAAAAGGAAAATATATCTCTGAGGAAATGTGACATTGAGGAGGAGTCATCAGTTAAGAGACCCAAAAGGCAAGCAAAAGGCCTGGATCTTCTCTCCATACTGAGAGAATCAGATGTGAAACCTCCAAAGGACAAAGACTTTCCTATGAGCTGCCATATTCAAGAGACGCTTCAGTGTAGAATACGGTCCCTAATCTTGTGTTTCCTGCATTTGTTTGATACATCAGGTCTGTCTCTCTCTGTGTCCACATCAAGGTCCCTTCCTTTGGCTATTTCTATGAGGGGTTTTCTGGCTGAAACATGGACAAGGATGGTCCTGAAAGACCTCAGCAGTTGAGATCCAGACAAACTAATCAATCAAGATCTGTTGGCCCATATAGGAGAAAGATTAGATTGCCCCTATAGATGAAAATACCAATTCAAAGAAGACAAGTCAAAAAGTATGTTATGAAGAGAAAAAAATTATACTTGAAATCTTCCCAGGAGGCCCAAGCCTAGACCGAGATAGAACTGAGACTCTGTTAAAATATTTAAATTTAGTAGCTGGAGCCATGGGGTTGTCCAGTGAATCAGAACACACATTTATAATTGATTGATTGAAGAGGGCGGGCTCCTGAGTGAGGCAATCTGTGCTGTGATTGGTTGCTTTGGGTGTGGAGAGGGAGTTTCCCTTTCTCCCCGACTTTTTCTTCTGTGCGCTCTGTGATTTACCTCATGATGATCCTGCTGAGCCTGATTAACTTTTTTGCTCTATATATCCAAGGAGTCCTCAACTTTCGACCACAATACAGCCCAACATTTCTGTTGCTAAAGAAGAGATTTGTTAAGGGAATTTTGCCTCGTTTTACGACCTTTCTTGCCACATTTGTTAAGTGAATGGCTTCTGTTGTTAATTTAGTGACAGGGTTATTAAGTGAATCTTGCTTCCCTGTTGACTTTGTTTGTCAGAAGTTCGCAAAAGGGGATCAAGTGACCACAGATTACTGCAGCTGTCATAAGTATGAATCAGTTGCCAAGCATCTTCATTTTCATCAGATGACCATTGGAATGACCAGCGGTCATAACTGTGGAAAACAGTCATCAATCAAATTTCTCCGTGCCGTTGTTATATCAAACGGTCAGCAAACAAAATGATGTAACACAAGTACTAGCTGTAGTTGTAAAATATATTTATTTGTATAAAACTACCAGTTTGTGTCAGCATCCCTGACTCCATTTGGACCCTGGTTGAGCAGTTCCCTGACAATCTCAAAGAATAAGATTATGCCCAGGATTTCCAACTATTTCATGGATTTTCTCTTCCGCCGTAAATTGAAGCTCAGCTGCACCTCATCATCTCTTCACGGGATGATGTTTCGGCCGAATGAGAGACTGGACCAAGAGAGACACATTTGGCTGCAATCAGGGGTGATTTTTCTGCCTCCTTTTGGGTGGAAACACAATATCGCTGTACAATATCCCCTCTTCTTCCCTTTGTGTTAGACAATTCTTCCTTGTTGGTCCAGCAGGAGACGGAGTGAAGAAATTCTGGATGCAGCTGTAAGTGACCTCAGAGTCCTGAGGGGAATGAGAAAACATTATTCAATCTGCCTGCAGGTGAAGAACCCATTGAGAACATGGGATTCCTCCATCATGTTACAGCTTTTTTAGAAATAAATAAGCTTAACAGATTTCCTATGGCATAGAAAGATTACCAGCCCATCAAGGAAAAGAAGGGTTGACTTTTGGCATCAGATCTGATCCAGTCTAGTTTCCTATCTCAAATTCCCACTGGTTTTGAAATGCTCCTGGGAAACCCACAGTTATCATCCCCTAAAACTTTGCCCCCAACACCTAATTATAGGAATCTTTAATGGCTTTTAAAATATTTGGATTTCTTAAATATTTCTTTCTGTTTGTGTGGCCTTCAAGGCCATTGAATTTCTTGGCCAATACATGATTTGTTAGACTGGAGGACATAAAGAGGATTATTCTGCTTCCCCATTTTTAAAAGAAAGATCTAGTCATTCAAAAATTCCTAAATTTTTTGTTTGAAACCAAAGTCAAGAAAAGTAAGCCAAGAAAATTAGAGCAGATGTTCAGAGAGTTCAAGACAAATGGTCTTATGTAAGATGAATCCTGTTTAAATTCAAGAGTTAAAGTTCAGAAGCTCTAAATCCTATTGGCATCATTCCTGTTTCTTCATGACAGTTGTGTGACACCCTCAATAGTGAGGATAAAACTTGGTTTCACTCTCCAGTGTAAATAGACCTCCTGCAGACCCTGATTAAAGCCACCCATGAATCCCACCAGCTACCTTGACAGGGGAGGAAGTTGCTGCTGTTGCTGCTTGAGGCTCCATCACTGGAAGATCATTTCTTTCCTCTTTCTTTTCCCTGAGGTGAAATTGTTCCTGGGATACTGATGCTTCCAAGGGAGAAATAATAATAAAAAGAAAGAAAGAAAAAACAGCTTATTTCCATCTTTCTCACATATTGTTTGCCGTTCTCTCTCTGGCCTGGCTCTCCTTTCCTGGCTCCCCAGAGAATCTCTCAGTCAACATCTCCAACCACATCAGGAGCCATTTGGGACTCCAGGTAAGGGAACCCTTGAACCCAAATTGCTTCACTTACTGTTCTTCTTCCTCCAGCAATAAAAGGCAAATGGAATCAGCAGGATTATAATAGTAATGGCCACCCAGGAACATCTCCATATAGGATATGAATCTTGGGTTGAAACTGGTTTGAGTAAGAAACAAGAAAAATGATTTAATATTTCTTGACATAACATTTTTACTCTGCCTGCTCTTGAAGGTTTAGATACTGTTAAAAATATAAATGAAACAGACTCCCCTTTCTTTTTAAATCAAGCAAATCTTTTGGATTTTCCTTGGACCTCTCTGTGGAAGCTAGTTAAGAATTCCACAAAAGCCATTTGCCTTTCTCCAGGACTTTCATTGCCCTTCCTGGTTTAGCCTTTCATGGTGGTCTCAAGGTTTAACCAAATCCAAATCTCCTCCTACCTGGCTCAACTGTGATGTTCACCCCTGGACTCAAAGAAGACAAGATCCATCGGTTGCTTCTCTTCTCTTCATAACTGCAGGCAAATTCCCCACTGTGGTTGAACGAGGCATGAGGGATTCTCAGAGACGCATTTAGAAAAGCGTTTGTGGGCTCACTGGAGGGTTTAAGAAGACCTTCTTCACTGGAGGTGATCTCCACCCCATCCTTGTAGAAGTGGAACTTCTTCTCTGTGATGCCTCCTTCCGTTGAGCAGAGGAAGACCAAGGGTTCACCTTCCTTCACTCTCTGGTTCAACAGATCCACTTTCAGCAGAGGGGAAGGGGGGACACCTGCACAAAATGTTCACAAGGGAGGTATATTAATGTCTACTTTGAAGCAGGGGAGTTTCCTCAAATCATCCAGAGTATCTCCTTGAATCTAAGGTACCATTTCTATGAGGCAAAGCAGTGATATTTCAGATAATGGAGGTTAAAATGGAAAATAAGGACGGGGAATGAATTTTACTGTAGCTTAGAGTGAAAATAACACAAAGTCTGCTGCTTTTCACACAAGGGAGATTACACCAAGAAATCATCACCTCCAAGTTACACAGGAGCTTGCTCTTCCTGAGGCCATCGTCTGTGAACTGTCCTTAAATATCACATTTCGATTCTTGCTATGTTACAGAGCCCCTGATTATGACATCGAACATGTAAACAAGTTCAATTCACTACTAACATGGGCAACCTCCTGCCCACATGCTTTTATCCTTCTTGGTGACTTCAATCTACCTCGTGTTTATTGGACCCTAAATGAATGTACAACTGAACCCATACATGCAACCTTCTACAATGCTGTAACAAATCTGGGACTGGAACAACTATTAACCAACAACACTAGACTTAACAACTGCCTCGATCCCGTCTTCTGCAATAGTTTGAATTCAATTTACGGAATACAAATAAAAGAACTCTTTTCCAACAAAGACCACAGCATGATTGACTTTTGTCTCAACATACAATCTCACAAAAGTCACCATAATGATGGGATACCCAATTATAACTTCAAAAAAGGCAATTATGATCTTATAAGCAACAATCTCTCATCTCTCAATTGGCAAATTCTATTCACTGGATGGAATACTGTCGAAGACCATTACAACATATTTTTACTTGAAGTCAGAAGAGTCATCAAACGATATGTACCAATAACAACTCCTAACACCAAGAAAAAAAACAAATTACCCATAACAATAAGAAAGCTCCAATCCAAAGAGAAATCCCTTTGGCGGAGAAACAAATCTGCTCATGTTGCCAACTTCAAAAGCAAATACAAAAATTTATGCCACCAGATAAAGACTGAATGCACCAATTATCACATTAAGCAAGAGGAAAACCTTCTACGCACCAATTCCACCCACTCTTTCCACAATTTTGTAAACAACAGAATTAAAGACTCGAGGTCCATCCCATCCCTGAAAGGACCTAAAGGTAAAAACTGTAACGATGACACCATTAAAGCCAACCTCTTTAACACATTCTTTTGCTCAGTCTTTGTAAACAGCAATGGATCATGCCCAATATTTCCTAGTCGAACCACAGACAACTACAATGATCTAATACACATCGATTTTACAGAAGATAATGTTGAAAAAGCACTACGCAATCTAAAACCATCTCTATCTATTGGACTGGACAGAATATGTGCCTACTTCTTTAAAAAGCTATCTACTGCCATAGCAGAACCTCTAAGCATAATCTTTGAAAAATCTTTCAGGACCAGCTCCTTGCCAAACCTATGGTCACTAGCCAGGTCATCCACACCTTCAAAAAGGGAGACCCCAGCCTAGTTGAAAATTACAGACCAACCTCTTTAAGTTGCGTCACCTCTAAAGTCATGGAATCAATTATTAACCAATCCATTATCCTCCACTTAGAGACCAACAACCTACTCTCTAACAAACAATTTGGTTTCAGAAATAAATTATCCAGTAATCTGCAACTCCTACACAGCAAAAACATATGGACTACACAGCTTGATCAGGGCAAAGCAATTGATGCTATTGACATAGACTTCTGTAAAGCCTTTGATTCAGTGGCACATGACAAAGTACTCTTAACACTAAAACCTTATGGCATCTCCAGATACCTGCATAACTGGATAGATGCATTTCTGTCAAACAGCCAACAAATGGTCAAAATAGGGAACACCCTACCAAATCCTGTACCTGTCAACAGTGGTGTTGCTGAAGGCAGCGTTCTAGGGCCTACTCTCTTTATACTTTACATAAATGACCTCTGTGATCATATTAAGAGAAACTGCGTTCTTTTTGCTGATGATGTAAAGCTATTTAACACCCCTGACAATACTGCTACCCTTCAAAATAATTTCAACTATGTGTCAGAATAGTCAAACAAATGGCAACTTCAAATTTCAACAAAGAAATGACCTGTCTTACATATTGGCAAAAAAAAATCCGAAAGTAAAGTACAAGCTGAATAATCAAGACCTTGTTGATAACCCAAACTCTCTCAAGGACCTTGGAGTACTCATCTCTAATGATCTAAGTGCTAGAGCTCACTGTAACTATATCGCCAAAAAGGCATTTAAGAGTTGTTAACCTAATCCTTTGTAGCTTTTTCTTTGGTAACATCACACTACTAACTACAGCATACAAAACATTTGCTAGACCAATACTTGAATACCTTGGTGGAGCCTTGGTGGTGCAGGCTGTTTAACACCTAGCACTTAGCTCCAGCTGCCTACAATTAGTGCAGGCTCGAATCCCAGCAGCCTCAAGGTTTATTTATTTATTTATTTTTATTAATTCGACTTATATGCCTCCCCCTCTCCAAAAGGACTCAGGGCTCACAGCTAAAAATACAGCAATAAATGAATTAGTTAAAAACATATTAAACAAATTAAAGCTGAATTAGAGTTAAAAAACCCATAATTAAATAAAACCAACCCCCAGAGAATCAGCACAGCCCAGATTGTAAAAAGAGCCAAGTCTTGAAATCGTGGTGGAAGGTGCGGAGATCGGGTGCCAACCGGAGCTCCAGTGGAAGAAGATTCCACAGAGTGGGAGCCGCCACAGAGTAGGCCCTCGCCTGAGTTGCCGCCAAGTGGCACTGAGTCGCAGATGGCACCCCGAGGAGACCCCGTCTGTGCGCCCGTAGGTTGAATCAGCCTTCCATCCTCCCGGGGTTGGTAAATTGAGGACCCAAGATTGTTGGGGGCAATAAGCTGATTTTGTAAAAATGCCGCTGGGGGCAAAAGCCCTAGTAATAAGCAGGCATATATAAGAGAATGAAGGCTATTGCTGAGCACATTGGGTTGTGCTCCAAAAAGATTGTAAGCCGCCCTGAGTCTCCGGAGAAGGGTGGCATATAAATGTGAATTTAAAATAAAAAATACAGCTCATCAGTCTGGAATCCGCATTACATATCGGATATTAATACAGTTGAGAAAGTCCAGAAATATTTCACAAGATGAGTTCTCCACTCCACTACTCAGAGCACAATACCTTATGCCACCAGACTTGAAAGTTTAGACCTAGACAACCTAGAACTACACGACCTTCGGTCCAGTTTAAGTATAGTACATAAAATTATCTATTGCAAAGTCCTACCTGTCAATGAATATTTCAGCTTCAACCACAGCAATACAAGAGCACACAATAGATACAAACTCAAGGTAAACCGCACCAAACTTGATTGCAGGAAATACGACTTCAGCAACAGAGAGGTCAATGTCTGGAATACTCTACCTGACTCTGTGGTTTCTTCCACAAATCCCAAAAACTTTAACCTTAGACTTTCTACTATTGACCTCACCCCTTTCCTAAGAAGTCTGTAGGGGATGTGCATAAGCACACCAATGTGCCGTCCCTGTCCTATACTTATTCCTGTTATCTAATACTTGCTTGACAAATAAATAAATAAAATAAATCTTCACATCAACTGAATCTTCCAATAGAAGAAAAACACATTTCTGTAATATGCAGTACAGTACACAAAATGTATAAGTAGGCAGATATGAAGCATGCAAAAGTAGATAAGGCTTAGGTGTTTCTGTAACTGCTGTTGTCATAACCATATTATCCCATTGGGGAGATATTTTTCCCATGGAAAGAACATCCTGCTAACCATTTTCTTACAGGAGATGTGATTTATTTAGCAGTGGGTTTGCTTGTTCTGTATTTTGTTTACTGGATTTATTTTTGAATGGTCTATTGTACATTTTCATAGTTTGATCATTGTGCTATCCTTTGCTATGAATATTTTGAGGTAATAAATATTCATCTTACCGACCACTGAGAAGACCTGCTGGTTACTTTCTGGAGAATAAAGCTGTCCCCAAGGTGTTTCCTCAAATTTGAAACAATTTGCATGTACATATTATTTGGTCAGAGCTGACATTTTCAGTCCTGACATTGAAGGTATTGTTAGAGAGATGGTGATCTTGAATTGGTAAGTATGATTCATTCTTACAGATGAAAAAGAACCTTATTCTATGAGATCCCTCAGGACTCCTGATTGAATCCCTTGGGGATGGAGCAATTCAAGGGAATCTCTTCTCCTTTAATAACAAAGTTGTGTGGAAGAGGCGAGGACAGCCTGGGTCTTGGTAGAGAGGAATCTGCCTGTGAACCTGAGGAGAGAAAGAGAAGCCATTAGGTCTCTCCTTTGGATCTCCTCCTGGAACCAAATCTCTACACCAGAACATCCACTGCGATTCCCAGGATGGCTCCCATCCATAATCTGCTCTGAGGATCCTAGACCCATTGCTTCCTCTTGGTAGGACAGAAGTTGGACAAAAAGGAACAACGGCACAAATGAGAGGTTCTCCTACCCTTGATGGCTTGGATGAAGGTCCATCCGAGTGTGGGAAGCTCCCCACCTTCTAGAGAATGAAATATTTGGGGGAATATTAAAAGAGGTAGAATATTATATTGCCCCAAAAGAGAAATGGAGGGAAAACATGCTGTCAAAGGCAACCCCAGCCTTCCTGGATCATAAAACAACCTCCAGCAGATGCCTGAAGTCTTTAGAGATGGAGATTTTATGCCCAATAGAAATCCGGACCAATCTATTCATAAACAAAACATCTTTGGCTCCAGAGTGATGGGATTAAGAAGGGCAGGACATGACCTTTAGGACATAATAGGATTAACCCCAGCACTATCAGAATAGCAAAAGACACAGGGCTCATTACATTGCATAATCCTCAGCAGCATCTCAGAAACTGTATGAAAATCCTTGCCCTCCTCAAGCTATTTTGTCAGCTGCTCCATAGCCACAGGCTGCTTTTGCTTATCCATAAAGGGAGTCCTTCTTTCCAATCAGCCTCCATTTTATTTCCAGCGTTTACTGCCCAGCTTGGAATGGAAGCAGATGGATTTTCCTTCTTGCTCAAGATTTCCACCCTCCATGGTCTTTTAGGACCATCTTCCTTCCTGCTCTCCTTGCTGTACAGACACTTCTCCATTTTATATTGGGAGAAGAAGTATTTACATGGGTCCATCTCAGATTCACTAGGGACGTGAACAGAAGGAATTTCAAGGTTATCTGGTAAAAACAGCTTCTAATTCTTCAGTTTGACAAAATGGGAGAAAAAGTTTAGCAAACCAAAGATTAGATGATCTTGTGTTGGCTCTTCAGGTGAATTCAGTGATGTCTCTCCATGAAGGGAGGCACCTCAACAGGGTGGATCATGGCCATGCACAGATGTCTCCTGAAGAAGCAACCAGGACTGGATTCGCCCATTGCACTAACCCAAGGGGAAAAGAACAGCAAAGCAACTGCACCCACAGAGATGGACCTTTCTCCTTCTGAATCTCTCTTTGGGCTTCTGGTTTCATTGGACCTTCTCCCTCCTTCAGAGGCCGTAACAATCCCAGTCTATGTTTTTTGTGAAGACAAGGAAGTGGAGCATGAGGGTCTCTTACCTGCTTCCAGGAGGATCCACGAAAGGACTGAAAGAGAGAAGGAAGGAAGGTGGAGTTACGAGAAGGAGACATGATCCCAGGCTGTGCAAGACTTTCATCCCCAACATCTTCTTCTTCTTCTCTGATTGGCTGTAGAAGATGAGATGCTGCCCTAAAAGAAGAGGAAGGGGTCTTGCGCAACCCATGTTCTGGGTATTGGGGTGGGTGCTTCATAAGAGTCCCTAAACCTTATTATATCTGGAATTAGGAGCCGTTACGGGAACCTTCAGGGGTCCAGGAGGGTTTTCTCTCTGAAGTTCAGCTGTTCTGACATCCTCAGTTCCGAATCATTTGAAAGGAGCAGGAAGGAGAAAAGGGAGGCGCCTTATTCTCAATGCCCTTCACTGTGACCCACAGAATGACCGCTTTCTTTGTTCGTCCTTTGCTGTATCTTCCTCTCTATTTTATCAACAGTGAAGCTGCAATTGTGGGTCTCCTTCTGGATGCTTCTGAAGGGAGGAAGAGAGAGACTGCTCTGAATCCCCCAAACCCCTTTATTTGAATGGCTCTGAAACATGAGACTTGGGATTAGATGAAATGGGGAGAAGAGGCAGGAAAGTGCCCCATTGCTCTTCTCAAGAGAGAAGAAAACTCAGATTTCCTGAGAAAGATCTAGAATAAGAAAAGAACGTGGGAATAAAGCAATCATCCCTTCAGGGAGGAGAAGAGTTGGATTGAGATGGGAAATAGAAGAAGAAACTAATCCCAAACCTGTCATCCAAGAGATGGTTTCCATCTTCTCTTCAGGATTCCTGGGAAGCTGGTCTTGGCTTCTGTCACTCTCTTCTTCCTTCCCCAGAGAGACGAAGAACTGCAGCTTCTCTTGAGTCAGTCCTCCAACTCAACGCCCAAGGGAGGAACTGCGTCATCCCCACCGAGGACATCACACCCACGCCCCCCCCAGCCCAGGACAGAGCTCGGCTCCCGGCCTTCTTCACCACACCAAAGCCTTTCTCTCTGCAGCAGAGAACTGCCCGCATCCTCCTGGCCTCCCTTGTGCCCAAAGAGAATTGAAAATAACAATAACCATCTAGTGAAGTGTGAAGTAGAAAAACAAAATACCCAAGTAAGTTAATCTGCAGTCAGGCCTAAATGTCACCTGACAAGATTGGCTCCACTTCTTATGCTGAGCCACAGATTTCTATAGAGGGGCTACAGACATGTAGAATAAAACAAAGGACAAAAATATGAATTATGAAAACTTTAAATTTGCAATACAGCAGTTTCTTCTGCTAAAACAGTCCTGAAAAATGGTTGTTGGTGTTAAGTTTGCATGAAGAGTCAAACACGGGGAACTTCAGTAAAGAGTTTATTCAGTGACTACAGCTCGAATGGACCCGAGTTGGCTGGGCTACGGCTGCCTCTTATAGCCTGCAGCCGTAGCTGCCAGCCAATGGGAGTGCAGGGTTTCTTCCCGCACTATTTAAACCAATACCATTTAACATTTTACAAGAACAGTTCAAATAAACCAATAACATTCAAACCTACATACATAACAGTTGTGTCTAAGCATCAATGTTTATTCTTACTGTGAACTGCCTGAAGGGCACTCAAATTGTGATCTCATTTCAATAAAGAATAAACAAACAAACAAATAAATTAATAAATGAATTCTTCCAGAATTTGAAATTAGGGCAAAGAATTTCCTGGACTTTTAAATTAATGGCTAATAGCTCCCTGCAAAATATCAAGTACAAAGTTTTATTCGGCTTGATATTCAAGGTAAAATGTCATTCCCCCCAAAACCATTCTTTGACTGAATCTATGATTTTGCTCTTGAAGTGCACCCCTAAATTTACAATTATATGAAGAAGGGATTCATTCCCCTATTAAAAGCATATTATTTCAGCACCGCCTTTTGTGCTTGTCCAAACAGAGATGCTATGTTGAATCTTGTTGAATTGTTGTTTTATTTGTATTACTTTATTTGATGTTGCTGAATTGCACAGACCTGTGTGTCTCTTCTTGTGCAAAGCCCAGAAACTTTTGTGATTCTGATGCCTCAGAAATATAGTAATAGAAAGATGAGAAAGTGTGTCTGTTTTTCAGCTTTTATTTTGCCTTTTCTCTGACATTAAACTTTACTGAAGATCCCAAAATCGGGATCTCCATGCACATCCACCCATCAAAATACTGAAGAAGAACAAAAATAATAGTCAACCTAAGAAAAAGGAAATCTGAAATGGGATTGCTACAATGGTCATAATTGTGGGAAATGGTCATAAGTCATTTTTTTTAGTGCCATTGTACTTCAAATGGTACCTGAACAACCGGTTGTAAGTCAAGTACTACCTGTAGTTTTAAAATCTATTTATTTATATAAAACTACCAGTTTGTGTCAGTGTCTCTGACTCCATTTGGACACCTATTGCGCAATTCCCTGACAGACTCCTAGAATAAGATTATGCCCAGGATTTCCGCCTATTTGATGTGTTTTTTCTTCTGTTGAAGCTCAGATGCACCTCATCATCTCTTCAAGGGTGAGGTCCATGTTTAGGCCAAATAAGAGACTGGACCAAGAGAGACACATTTTGCTGCAATCAGGGGTGAATCTGCTCCTTCTTTTTGAGTTGAGACTCAAGGTTATAGTACAATGTCCCCCCTGTTTTCTCTTGGGTAAGACGGTTTTCCCTTGTTGGTCCAGGAGAAGACGAGTGAAGGAGTCCTGGATGTTGCTGTAGGTGGCCTCAGAGTCCTGGGGAAAGTGAGGGACAGAGAAGATATTACTCAGTCTGCCGGCAGATGAGGAAGCCATTGAGAACATGGGATCTCTCCACCATTTTACGGCATTCTCAGAAATCAATAAGCTTGATAGGTCTGCTACAGCCTAGAAAGATTGCCAGCCCATCAAGACAGAGAAGGACTGACCTTTGGCATCATTCCTGACCCAGTCTAGTTTCTGGTCTCAGATTGCTTATGGTGTTGAGATGCTCTTGACAAATCCCCAAGAACACTCACTAAAACTCCCCCCCCAATATTAGAAGAATCTTTAATGGCTTCTGAGATACTTAGTGGTCTTAAATATATCTTTCTGCTTGTATTTTTCTGTGGGATTCAAGAACATTTAATTTCATGGTGACCATATAATTTGTTAGCTGAAGGTCATAAAGAGAATTATTCTTCCCCTAGGGGCCCTACAATGCCTAAATTCTTCACTTGAAATCTAAGAAGTCAAGAAACTAAAAGGAGATATTCACAGAAATCAAGAGAACGTGAACTGATGGAAAGTAAATACTGTTTGAAAATGTTAAAATTCAGCTATCTATTCTGACAACAGCTTGCTTCAGGCACTCTAAATCACATCTGCATCACTCTTGTCTCTCTGCAAAGAGATTTGGATGACTCCACAGAAACGTTAAGTCATTAGTGGGGATTTAAGGGACATAACTTCACTCTCCATTGTGAAGAGACCTTTCCTCTGGGCAGGGTTTAAGTCACTCATTCATCCCACCAGCTACCTTGACAGGGGAGGCTGAAGCTGCTGTTGCTGCTGGAGGCTCCATCATTCCAAGGTCACCTCTTTCCTTTTTCTTTTCTGCAAGCTGAGATTGTTCCTTGGATGGAAATTCTTCCAAGGCAGCAATAGAAATAAAGAGAAACATGAAATGGTTTATTTGCATCTTCCTCATGTATTGTCAGCCTATTTCTCTCAAAGCCAGGCCTGGTTCTCCTTTCTTCATTCCCTGGAGCATTTCTCTATCAACAACTCCAACCACATCAGGAGCCATCTGGGACTCCAGGTAAGGGAACCATTAAACCCAAACCACTTCACTTACTGCTTTTCTTTGTCCAGCAATAGAAGGAAAATGGAACCAGCAGGATTATAATAGTAATGGCCACCCGGGAATATCTCCATATAGGATCTGAATCTTGGGGTGAAACTGGTTTGAGTAAGAAACAGGAAAAATGATTTAGTATTTCCTGACAGAACATTTTTACTCTGCATGCTCTTGATGGTTTAGATACTGTTAAAAATATAAATGAAACAGACTCCCCACCTTTCCCTTTAAATCAAGCTCATATTCTGGATTTTCCTTGGACCTCTCTGTGGAAGCTAGTTAAGAATCCCACAAAAGCCATTTGCCTTCCTCCAGGACTTTCTTTGCCCTTCCTAGTTTAGCCTTTCATGGTGGTCTCAAGGTTTAACCAAATCCAAATCTCCTCCTACCTGGCTCAACTGTGATGTTCACCCCTGGACTCAAAGAAGACAAGATCCATCGGTTGCTTCTCTTCTCTTCATAACTGCAGGCAAATTCCCCACTGTGGTTGAACGAGGCATGAGGGATTCTCAGAGAGGCCTTTTGAAGAGGATCTGTGGGCTCAGTGGCGGGTTCAAAAAGACCTTCTTCGCTGGAGGTGATCTCCACCCCATCCTTGTAGAAGTGGAACTTCTTCTCTGTGATGCCTCCTTCCGTTGAGCAGAGGAAGACCAAGGGTTCACCTTCCTTCACTCTCTGGTTCAACAGATCCACTTTCAGCAGAGGGGAAGGGGGGACACCTGCACAAAATGTTCACAAGGGAGGTATATTAATGTCTACTTTGAAGCAGGGGAGTTTCCTCAAATCATCCAGAGTATCTCCTTGAATCTAAGGTACCATTTCTATGAGGCAAAGCAGTGATATTTCAGGTAATGGAGGTTAAAATGGAAAATAAGGAAGGGGAATGAATTTTACTGTAGCTTAGGGTGAAAATAACACAAAGTGTACTCCTTTTCACACAAGAGAGACTACACCAAGAAATCATTACCTCCTCTTCCCATCCACTAAATCTTCCAATAGAAGAAAAGGAAATTTCTGTAATATGCAGTACAGTACACAAAATGTATAAGTAGGTAGATATGAAGCATGCAAGAGAAGATAGGCTTAGGTGTTTCTGTAGCTGCTGTTGTCATAACCATATTATCCCACTGGGGAGATATTTTTCCCATGGAAAGAACATCCTGCTAACCATTTTCTTACAGGAGATGTGATTTATTTAGCAGTGGGTTTGCTTGTTCTGTATTTTGTTTACTGGATTTATTTTTGAATGGTCTATTGTACATTTTCATAGTTTGATCATTGTGCTATCCTTTGCTATGAATATTTTGAGGTAATATATATTCATCTTACCGACCACTGAGAAGACCTGCTGGTTACTTTCTGGAGAATAAAGCTGTCCCCAAGGTGTTTCCTCAAATTTTTGCGAATTTGCATGTACATATTATTTGGTCAGAGCTCACATTTTCAGTCCTGACATTGAAGATATTGTTAGAGAGATGTTCATCTTTAATTGGTAAGTATAATTCATTCTTACAGATGAAAAAGAACCTTATTCCATGAGATCTCTTTAGACTCCCTGATTCAAATCCCTTGGGGATGGAGCAATTCAAGGGAATCTCTTCTCCTTTAATAACAAAGTTGTGTGGAAGAGGCGAGGACAGCCTGGGTCTTGGTAGAGAGGAATCTGCCTGTGAACCTGAGGAGAGAAAGAGAAGCCATTAGGTCTCTCCTTTGGATCTCCTCCTGGAACCAGATCTCTGTACCAGAACATCCACTGCGATTCCCAGGATGGCTCCCATCCATAATCTGCTCTGAGGATCCTAGACCCATTGCTTCCTCTTGGCAGGACAGAAGTTGGACAAAAAGGAACCAACGGCACAAATGAGAGGTTCTCCTACCCTTGATGGCTTGGATGAAGGTCCATCCGAGTGTGGGAAGCTCCCCACCTTCTAGAGAATGAAATATTTGGGGGAATATTAAAAGAGGTAGAATATTATATTGCCCCAAAAGAGAAATGGAGGGAAAACATGCTGTCAAAGGCAACCCCAGCCTTCCTGGATCATAAAACAACCTCCAGCAGATGCCTGAAGTCTTTAGAGATGGAGATTTTATGCCCAATAGAAATCTGGACCAATCTATTCATAAACAAAACATCTTTGGCTCCAGAGTGATGGGATTAAGAAGGGCAGGACATGACCTTTCAGACATAATTGAGGGGGGGAGGGGACCCCCTGCGGGGTAGAGCAGAGGATTTTAGTCTACATCTGGTGGATAAGGTCGCTCAGATTCGGGCTGGCTTGGACTCTGACTGGCAGGATGTTGGGATGGCGGCGAGTCTTGTGGATCCGGTTTGGGTTGAGTTTGACTCTGTGTCCCTGGATGAAGTGGACAGGATCATGCGGAGGCTGTCTTCCACCACGTGTTTATTGGATCCATGTCCTTCCTGGTTGGTTTATGCCTCCAGGAGGTTACACTGTTGGCTCCAGGCAGTTATCAACGCATCTCTGAGTGAAGGGGTTTTTCCTGCCGCCCTTAAAGAGGTGGTGGTGAGACCCCTCCTTAAGAAGCCTGTTCTGGACCCAACCGCTTTGAATAACTATCGCCAGTCTCCAACCTTCGCTTTTAGAAGGTTGTTGAGAGTGCAGGCTCAGCAGCTTCCGCTGTTCCTGGAGGAAACTGATTACCTTGACCTGTACCAATCGGGTTTCAGGCCGGGCACAGCACGGGACAGCATTGGTCGCATGGTGGATGATCTCTGGAGGGCTCGGGACAGGGGTTTTTCCTCTGTTCTGGTCCTTTTAGATCTCTCAGCGGCTTCGATACCATCGACCTTGGTATCCTTCTGCGGCTCCGGGGGTTGGGTGTGGGGCACCGTGTAGGTGGTTCTCCTCTTACCTTCGGACCGTTCGCAGTCGGTGTTGACGGAGAGCAGAGGTCCTCCCGAGGCCTCTTAGTTGTGAGTGCCTCAGGGTGGTTCTCTCACCTCTCCTGTTTAATATCTACATGAAACCTGGGCGAGATCATCCGTGGTTTTGGGGTGAGGTATCATCAATATGCAGATGATACCCAGTTGTATATCTCCACCCCAGACCAGATCAGTGATGCTCTCTCGGTGATGTCCGGTGCCTGGAGGCGTGCAGGCTTGGATGGGGTGTAACAGGCTCAGACTCAACCCGCCAAGACTGAGTGGCTGTTCTTACCAGCATCTCGGGTTTCAGTTGATGTGCCATCTTTGGTCATGGGGAAGTGTTATGGATAGGCGAGAATCTGGGCATCCTCCTGGATGCACAGCTCAGTTTGGAGGAGCAGGTGGGAGCTGTGGCCAGGGGGCTTTCCCAGGTTGGCTGGTTAGCCGCCCCTACCTGGACGAGATGCTCTTGACGGTCACTCATGTGTTCGTCACGTCAGGATCGACTACTGCAATGCTCTCTACATGGGGCTTCCCTTGCGGATTACCGGAGGTTGCTGGTGGTGCAGAATCTGCGCGCGGGCTGTGATGGGGTATCCCGATACTCCCATGTTACACCCCTCCTCGTGACCTGCATTGGCTACGGTTGCCTTCGGGTTTCCTTCAAGGTGTTAGTAACAACTTACAAAGCCCTTAATGGCGTGGGTGCAGGGTACTTGGGATCGCCTCCTGCCTGCATCACAGTCCAATGCCCGTCGCTCCCATAGGAGGGCCTTCTGGGAATACCGTCGGTCAGGCATTGTCGGCTGGCGGCTCCCAAACTAGGGCCTTTTCTGTGGGGCGCCCGCCCTGTAGAATCAGCTTCCTGCGGATCTGCGTTTGGCCCCTGATCTCCGCTCCTTTCGTCGAGACTTGAAGACCTGGCTGTTTCAGCAGGCGGCCTGGATTGACCTGGGGTGGGTAGTTTTAATTTGTTTGTTTTAGTGATTTTATTGTTTTAACTTTTGGTAATTTGGACTTGTTTTTATTTGTATTGTTGTATATTTTTTGTATGTTGCGCGCCTGAGTCCTTGGGAGTAGGTGACATACAAGTCTAAATAAATAAATAAATAAATAAATAAAATAAATAATAGGATTAACCACAGCAATATCAGATTAGCAAAAGACACAGGGCTCATTACATTGCATAATCCTCAGCAGCATCTCAGAAACTGTATGAAAATCCTTGCCCTCCTCAAGCTATTTTGTCAGCTGCTCCATAGCCACAGGCTGCTTCTGCTTATCCATAAAGGGAGTCCTTCTTTCCAATCAGCCTCCATTTTATTTCCAGCGTTTACTGCTTGGAATGGAAGCAGATGGATTTTCCTTCTTGCTCAAGATTTCCGCCCTCCATGGTCTTTTAGGACCATCTTCCTTTCTGCTCTCCTTGCTGTACAGACACTTCTCCATTTTATATTGGGAGAAGAAGTATTTACATGGGTCCATCTCAGATTCACTAGGGACGTGAACAGAAGGAATTTCAAGGTTATCTGGTAAAAACAGCTTCTAATTCTTCAGTTTGACAAAATGGGAGAAAAAGTTTAGCAAACCAAAGATTAGATGATCTTGTGTTGGCTCTTCAGGTGAATTCAGTGATGTCTCTCCATGAAGGGAGGCACCTCAACAGGGTGGATCATGGCCATGCACAGATGTCTCCTGAAGAAGCAACCAGGACTGGATTCGCCCATTGCACTAACCCAAGGGGAAAAGAACAGCAAAGCAACTGCACCCACAGAGATGGACCTTTCTCCTTCTGAATCTCTCTTTGGGCTTCTGGTTTCATTGGACCTTCTCCCTCCTTCAGAGGCCGTAACAATCCCAGTCTACGTTTTTTGTGAAGACAAGGAAGTGGAGCATGAGGGTCTCTTACCTGCTTCCAGGAGGATCCACGAAAGGACTGAAAGAGAGAAGGAAGGAAGGTGGAGTTACGAGAAGGAGACATGATCCCAGGCTGTGCAAGACTTTCATCCCCAACATCTTCTTCTTCTTCTCTGATTGGCTGTAGAAGATGAGATGCTGCCCTAAAAGAAGAGGAAGGGGTCTTGCGCAACCCATGTTCTGGGTATTGGGGTGGGTGCTTCATAAGAGTCCCTAAACCTTATTATATCTGGAATTAGGAGCCGTTACGGGAACCTTCAGGGGTCCAGGAGGGTTTTCTCTCTGAAGTTCAGCTGTTCTGACATCCTCAGTTCCGAATCATTTGAAAGGAGCAGGAAGGAGAAAAGGGAGGCGCCTTATTCTCAATGCCCTTCACTGTGACCCACAGAATGACCGCTTTCTTTGTTCATCGTTTGCCCAAACTTCCTCTCTATTTTATCGACAATGAAGCTGCAATTGTGGGTCTCCTTCTGGGTGCTTCTGAAGGGAGGAAGAGAGAGACTGCTCTGCATCCCCCCAAACCCCATTTAGTTGAGATGGCCCTGAATCATGTGACTTGGGAGCAGACAAAATGGGGAGAAGAGGCAGGAAAGTGCCCCATTGCTCAAAACTTTCCTCACCAAGGAAGAAGAAAACTCAGATTTCCTGAGAAAGATCTAGAATAAAAAAGAATGTGGGATAAAGCAACCATCTCTTCAGGGGAGAGACAAGTCAGATTGAGATGAGAAGAAGAAGAAGAAACTAATCCCAAACCTGTCATCCAAGATGGTCTGGTCTGCATCTTCTCTTCAGGATTCTGGGAAGATGGGTCTTGGCCTCTGTCACTCTCTTCTTCCTTCCCCAGAGACAAAGAGCTGCAGCTTCTCCTGAGTCAGTCCTCCAACTCAACCCAAGGGAGGAACTGCATCCCCCAACGAGGACATCACACCACACACCCCCAGCCCAGGACAGAGCTCAGCCCCGGCCTTCTTCACACACCAAAGGCTTTCTCTCTGCAGCAGAGAACTGCCCGCATCCTCCTGGCCTCCCTTGTGCCCAAAGAGAATTGAAAATAACAACAACCATCTAGTGAAGTGTGAAGTAAAAACAAAATACCCAAGTAAATTTACTCTGCAGTCAGGCCTAAACGCCACCTGACAAAATCAGCTTCACTTCTTATGCTGAGCCACAGATTTCTATAGAGGGGCTACAGACGTGAATAAAACAAAGGATAAAATATCAATTCTGAAAACTTTAAATTAGCAAAACAGCAGTTTCTTCTGCTAAAACAGTCCTGAAAAATGGGTGTTGTGTCTAAACATCAATGGTTAATCTTATTGTGAACTGCCTGAAGGGCACTCCAATTGTGATCTCATTTCAATAAAGAATAAACAACAAACAAATGAATGAATGAATAAATGAATTCTTCCAGAATTTTAAATTAGAGCAAAGAATATCCTGGACTTTTAAAATAGCCAACAGCTCCCTGCAAAATATCAGGTACAAAGTTTTATTTAAAATGAAACTGTCATTCCCCCAAAACCATTCTTTGATTAAATCTATGATTTAGATCTTGAATTCACCCCCAATTATTAAAATCATTCCACTATTATTATACATTTCAGCACCATTTTTTCTGCTAGTCCAATCAGAGATGCTTTGTTGAATCTTAGCAATAGAAAGATGACAACATGTGTCTATTTTGTAGCTTTTATTTTATTTTATTTTATTTCTCTTACATTAAACTTTACTGAAGATCCCAAAATTAGGATCTCCATGCACATCCCTCCATCAAAATACTGGAGAACAAAAATAATAGTGGAGCTAAGAAAAAGGAAATCTGAAATGGGATTGCTGCAAAGGTCATAATTGTGGAAAATGGTCATAAGTCATTTTTTTCACTGCCATTGTAACTTCAACCGCTTGTAAGTCAAGTACTACCAGTGGTTGCAAAATCTATGTATTTATATAAAAATAAAAGTTTGTGTCAGCATCTCTGACTCCACTTGGACACTGGCTGCGCGATTCCCTGACAATCTTACAGAATAAGATTTCCCCCTAGTTGATGTGTTTTTTCTTCTGCCGTAAGTTGAAGCTCAGCTGCACCTCATCATCTCTTCAAGGGTGAGGTCCATGTTCAGGCCGAATAAGAGACCGGACCAAGAGAGACACATTTTGCTGCAATCAGGGGTGATTCTGCCCCTACTTTTTGAGTTGAGACTCAAGGTTATAGTAAAATGTCTCCCCTGTTTTCTCTTGGGTAAGACGGTTTTCCCTTGTTGGTCCAGATTGTTCCTTGGGTGGAGATTCTTCCAAGCCAGCTATAGAAATAAAGAGACACATGAAATGGTTTATTTCCATCTTCCTCATGTATTGTCTGCCTCTCTCTCTCAAAGCCAGGCCTGGCTCTCCTTCTTCCTTCCCTGCAGGATTTCTCTATCAACACCTCCAACCACATCAGGAGCCATCTGGGACTCCAGGCAAGGGAACCATTGAGCCCATTGAACCTCTTCACTTACTGCTTTTCTTTGTCCAGCAATAGAAGGAAAATGGAACCAGCAGGATTATAATAGTAATGGCCACCCGGGAATATCTCCACATAGGATCTGAATCTTGGGGTGAAACTGGTTTGAGTAAGAAACAGGAAAAATGATTTAGTATTTCCTGACAGAACATTTTTACTCTGCATGCTCTTGATGGTTTAGATACTGTTAAAAATATAAATGAAACAGACTCCCCACCTTTCCCTTTAAATCAAGCTCATATTCTGGATTTTCCTTGGACCTCTCTGTGGAAGCTAGTTAAGAATCCCACAAAAGCCATTTGCCTTCCTCCAGGACTTTCTTTGCCCTTCCTAGTTTAGCCTTTCATGGTGGTCTCAAGGTTTAACCAAATCCAAATCTCCTCCTACCTGGCTCAACTGTGATGTTCACCCCTTGACTCAAAGAAGACATGATCCATCGGTTGCTTCTCTTCTCTTCATAACTGCAGGCAAATTCCCCACTGTGGTTGAACGAGGCATGAGGGATTCTCAGAGAGGCATTTTGAAGAGGATCTGTGGGCTCAGTGGCGGGTTCAAAAAGACCTTCTTCGCTGGAGGTGATCTCCACCCCATCCTTGTAGAAGTGGAACTTCTTCTCTCGATCTCCTCCTTCCGTTGAGCAGAGGAAGACCAAGGGGTCACCTTCCTCCACCCTCTGGGACAAGGGATCCACTCTCAGCCCTGGGGATGGAGGGGCATCTGCAAGAAAGGTTCACAAAGGACATCCGTTATTGTCTCCTTCGAAGCAGATAAATTTCCTACAATCATCCACTTCCTTGAAACTAAGGCACCGTTTTTATGAGGCAACATTTTTTTAATGGAATTTAAAGTGGAAAACAAGAGATTAAATTTTATTTTAGTTTGGAGTGAAAATAGTTCCAAGAAAACCTTCCCCTTTTCATGCAAGAGAGACTGGACTGAACAATCATTACCATCATCTACCCAAACCAGGGTTGGATTCAAATTCTTTTAAACCCGGTTCTGTGGGCGTGGATAGGTGGGCATGGATAGGTGGGCGTGACCATGTGACTGGGAGGGTGTGGCTTCTTCTTCTTCTCCTTTTCTTTTGCAGCACCGCCTCCCCTGGGTTTTTTTTTTTGGCCTTCTGGGCCTCAGAGAAGCCTCCTGGGGGGAATTTTTGCTCCCAGAAAGCTTCCCTGGGGCCCAGGAAGGCAAAAATGGAACATGGGGGGGGGTGCACAGCAACTCCTCCCCACACCCCTTTTTGCCTCCTGGGCCTCGGGGAAGCCTCCTTGGCAAAGCAGTAGGACAGGGAGGGGGATCCCAAAACAGCTGATCATTGGAATAGCTGATCGTCAGGAGGGGTAAGAATGAAATATCTTAAGGAGTGACTGGGTGGGGAGAATGCAGTCACTGATGCGGGCATGCGACGATGTTGCATGTGTGATAAGGACTGATTGGGCAGGGAGGGGAGGGGAGGGCAGAGAGGGGCAAGGCCAGTCAGGGGCACGATTTGCTGGTTCTCTGAACTGCACAGAATCATAACAACCGGTTCTATAGAACCAGTCCGAACCAGGAGAATCCCACCTCCTGCCCTCAGCTGATGTTTTTCAGTATTCAAATCTTCAAATTGAAAAAAGCAAATATAGGGAGCTTAGAAGATGAAAACTCTAAGTATTTAGGTAAGTATATGAGACATGAAGGCATAGTTGTTTCTCTAAATGCTGCCACAATGTTGTCTCAAATCACAGCATCCCATTTGGGAGATATATTTCCCATTAAAAGAAAGTTCTCCTATCTGTCTTCTTACAGAAGGAATTATTTGTTCACCAATGGATTTGCTTGTTTGGGGTTTTGTTCACTGGATACATTTTTGAAAGGTTTATTGTGCATTTTCATATTTTAAGCATTAGCATTACCTTTCACGTAGTGAATATTCTTCTTACCACTGATGAAGAAGCCCAGCTGGTTACTTTGGAGAAGGAGGCCATCCTTCAGGTGGATCCCAGAACCAGCATATACATTTTATTTTCATTTGATCTGAGTTCAGATCTGCAGTCCTGAGTTTGAAGGTATTTTTAGTGATGTTTTCATATGTGATTATTAAATCAGATTGATCCTTGCAGTAGAAAATGAAAGATTCTGCCCAATATTTTTCTGGGAGGGAGCATTTCAAGGGGATCTCTTCTCCTTTAATAACTTCGGTGTCTGGAAGAGGTGAAGAGAGCTTGGGAGCTGGGAGCCATGAACCTGTCCATGAACCCAAAGAAAGAAAGAGAAGGCACTGAGTTCTTCTTTCTGATCCACTCCTGGAACCAAGACTTTACACCAGAAACAACAATCCCTTCCCAACAGGGCTCCCATCCATAAACTGCTCTTGGAATCCTTGACCAACCAAAGGTTATGAAACGTGGAAGAAGCCATCCTGTGAGGTTGGAGTTCAAGAAGCCTGGCACCCCTGTCTCTCCACTCTCTTTGGAGACCTGAAAAGCAGCTAAGGACCTTTCTGAGACTCAGTTCCCCTTCTCACTCTAAGCTGGAGGCCTTCCTGAGGGACCCACTGCAAATGGCCTCCCATCTCTGACCCAATGAAAGTCTGGAAAACACGAGAGTGGCTGGAATCAGAAGGGCCAGAGACATCATGGGTAGAATATTCTGTGTCCCAGTTAACAGGAAGTAATAAAGAGGAATCCGACCAATCATTATCTCAGAGTATCTACACATCAACCATCTTTTTTAGTGTTCAAATCTTCAAATAGCAGAGGAGCAAGTCTCTATAAAACGCAGCACAGAAGGTGAAATAAATAAATAGATATAGGTAGTCCTTGACTTACGACCAGTTGCTTGGCTTCAGAGCTACATTGGGGCTATTCAGGACCCAGATTCAAAATGAAGATGGTCAACCCGTCCTTGACAGCCACATAACTGAACTTCAGACACTAGGCAAGACTGCCATTTGCAGAGTCCCACGGTCACATAGCCACATTCTACAAGTGTTTTCCTAAAACCCAGCATTGACTTCCAGTTTTCAGAAAAACTGAGTCCACAGAGAACCATCGGTTCACTTAACGACTGCAGCAAATAGGCCTTAAAACCAGCCCAGTCATGTGAACGAGCTATTTTAGAAGAGTCTCAAGGGAGGCAAGCTCCATTATGGTCGTAATTCAAGGACTATATGAGAATGGAGAAGGCACAGTTTTTTTCTGCAACTCCTCACCCAACGTTCTCCCGGGCCATAATATTCGACTGGGGAAATAGATTTCTCATTAAAAGATGGTCCTCCTAGCCATTTCTCATATTATTTATTTATGTATGGATTCGCTTGTTTGATGTTTGGTTCACCGGATTGATTTTTGAAAGGTTTATTGTGCATTTTCATCGGTTGAGTATTAGCACTGCCTTTGATGTGAATACTTCCAGGCAATAAATATTCATCTTACCATGGACTCTGAAGACCAGCTGGTTACTTTGAGGAGAAGTGGGCCATCCTCCAGCTCTTGCAAACCTGCATGTACATTTTATTAGGTCTGAGTTCAGATCTGCAGTTCTGAGATTGAAGGTATTTTCATTGAGACCTTCATTTGTGATTGTTAAATCTGATTGATCCTTGCAGTAGAAAATGAAAGATTCTGCCTGAGATTCTTCTGGGAGGGAGCCTTTCAAGGGGATCTCTTCTCCTTTAAATATGAACGGTGTTTTTGCAAGGATGAGGATAGCCTGGGGGCCCATAGCCTTGAATCTGCCCGTGAAGCTGAGGAAAGAAAGAGAAGCCACTGAGTTCTTCCTTCTGATCAACTCCTGGAACCAGATCTCTGCACCAGAACATCCACCCCGATTCCCAGAATGGCTCCCATCCATAAACTGCTTTGGGAATCCTCGCCAGGACAGAACATGGAGAAAAAGGAGCCAACACTATAAATGAAGCCCTCTCCCACATTTGATTCGGTCCTACAATGGCAACAGCCAGAAGGAGGAGACTTGTTTGGTCTGCAACATAGATATACACACCTTTAGCCCCAGCCAGGACATGGCTCTTTTGTTTGATATCCTCTTGACGGTTGGGTGCTCAATGTTCTTAGGGCTGGATGGTTTTCTTGCATTACAAGATCAGATCAGAGCAGGCATGGCAAGCTGCTGTGCTTCAAGAACCAGCCCTGATGATGGTAATGCAAGAAGACCATCGATTTGGAAGATCACCAACCACCCAACACTTCAGCTCCAACTGAGCTACACGCTTTCTCTGCAATCACGTTATTAAGCATGTCCAAATTCACAGACGCTTCTCTGATGCCATTTCCAGTCTTACCTCCCAGTTTGTATCATTCCTCTGCTCCTCAGAGTTCAGATATTTTCCTCATCTGCCTGGAACAATGAATGCTATTCTTCTCAATACCTGAACTGATCTTCTCCTGTGGTTCAAGCTTTGAACTTCTAATAAGAGCTGCAATCTTTACATCTACTCCTCAAGATACATTTTCCTATTCCTATGAGAGATCATATTCATCTTTCCAGCAAACCTTTTGTTTTTTAAGTCAAGTTTTTAAATTTATATATAAGTATTTTGAATTCAATGTGTTGTCTGGGCATTTCATTTTACAAAAAGAAAAAAAGTAACAGATATACTGATGATGATGATGATTGTGATGGTGATGATGATAGTAGTAGTAGTAGTAGTAGTAGTAGTAATAATAATAATAATAATAATACCGGATATCACAGTTGTGGAGAAGAAAAAAGTGTGGATCATCGACATTGCCATACCTGGTGACAGCAGAATTGACAAAAAACAACTTGAAAAAATCACCAGATATCAGGACTTGAGAATCGAACTGCAGAGACTCTGGCAAAAACCAGTGCAGGTGGTTCCAGTGGTACTCGGCACACTGGGTGCTGTGCCTAAAGACCTAGGCAAGCACTCAAAAACATTTGGCGCTGACAAGATCAATAATATCAATTTGGAAAAGAAGAAAAAGCTACCCAAAACATTTTTAGACCTTATTAAAGAGTTCAACATTAATGATGTCTGGAGAGAAAGGAATTTAGATAAAAAACAATTTACTTACTACTCCAATCGCCACATGTCCTGGTCAAGATTGGATATGATGTGGATGACAAAAAGATTAAACTCAGAAATTGCAGACATAATAATTGAACCAAATGCATTAGCAGATCACAGTATGATCAGGCTAAGGTGGGAAGGGAAGCAACAACCAAGAAATTGGATGCTCCAGAGGTCCATTTTAAAAGAGGAATCATTTAATAGGTTATTGACAAGCGAGTTAGAACTTTTCTTTCGAGAAAATAATCCTCAAGACATTTCGCTACAGAATAATTGGGACACAGCAAAAGCCGTAATGAGGGGGGTGTCTATTAAATATATGGCCAGAAAGAGCAAGGAGAAAAACAGCAGAGAAAAATTACAACAAGAGTATAAGGAATGGGTTGACAAATTGCAAGTTACACCACAAGATAAACAAATCAAATTACAATTAGATTTGGTTAATCATAAAATAAAATTTACTTGATAAAGATGAACTTGCCCAGAAATTCAAGAACGCAAACAAACCAGGGCGCTGGTTAGCCCCTAGACTTAAGAAACAACATGAAAAGAGGTGGGTTACTAAACTAAGAAATGAACAAGGGAACCTATGCTTTAAGGAGGATGAAAAAAAGTCTATTATCCAAAAATATTATAGTGACCTATATACAGAAACTAATCATATAGCAGAGAACCAGATCCAAAACTATCTGGAGAAAATTGACTTTATAGAAATTTTAGATGAGGATAAAGAATTTTTAAATCAAAACATAACCCTCCAAGAAGTATATGGGGCTATCATAAAGCAGAAAACTGAAAAAGCCCCAGGACCAGATGGCCTACCCAGAAATTTATAAATCACAACAAGAAATTTTAGGGAAAGAATTGTTGAAGATCTTTAATGAAGTTCTCGACAAGGCGAAATGCCCCCAATCTTGGCAAGAGGCTAGAATATCTATCATTCCAAAAGCAGGGGCTGATCTGGCAGAACCAGGCAATTATAGACCAATCTCCCTCCTCAATGTGGATTATAAAATTTTTATGACCATTATAGCTGAAAGATTTAAAAGAATACTTAATAAGTTTATCTCTGCAGATCAAAACGGTTTCCTCCCACAAAGACACCTTAGAAATAATATTAGGGTAACATTAGACACATTAGAGTACTATGAAGAACACAGTGCTGATCAAGTTGCGCTATTATTTCTAGATGCCCAAAAGGCATTTGATAATGTGAAATGGGAGTTTATTTTACAACAAATAAAATTTCTAAATTTAGGACCCAAATTTATAAATGTTATTACATCTATTTATCAAAAACAAGAAGCCCAAATTCTAATAAATGGGGACTGACGAGAAGATTTTCAATACAGAAAGGAACTAGACAAGGATGCCCATTGTCCCCTCTGCTGTTCATCATGACCCTGGAGGCCTTAATCAGGACGGTCCAACAGGAAAGCGACATAAAAGGATTAAAAATTAAGAAGGAAGAGTTTAAACTGCAAGCATTTGCTGATGATCTGCTCTTTATTCTGGAAGAACCACAAACCTCAGGACTCATATTGTTAAAGAAACTGGAAGAATTTGGTCTGGTAGCGGGACTTAAAATTAATAAAAATAAAACTAAAATGATCACGAAGAATATGACAGATAAACAAAAAGAATCACTGGCCACTATAATGGATATTGAAATTGTGGAAAAATAAAGTATCTAGGAATTACTATATCATCCAGATTTAGCTCCCTTAAGAAAGATAATTATGACCCCTTATTAAACGAATATCGGAGGATTTAATAAAATGGAACAATCTAAATCTATCCTTTATGGGCAGGATAGCCACGGTAAAAATGAATATTTTACCTAAATTACTATTCCTTTTTCAAAATGCTCCTATAATACTCAACAGAACCTTTTTGACAGGCTGAACAAGATAATATCAAGTTTTATTTGGCAAAAGAAAAAACCGAGGATAAAATTAAAATTACTACAAGATGCTACAGAGAGAGGTGGATTCGGCTTGCCAAATTGGGAACTGTACCATAGCGCTGCAATAATGACGTGGTTAAAAGATTGGATTAACCATACCAACTCGAGAGTATTAACATTAGAGGGACACAATCTTCAGTCAGGTTGGCATGCTTTTCTTGGACAAGATAATATGAAAGGATATAGTTATGTGCAAAAACATAAACTTAGACAGACACTTTTACATACCTGGTTTAAGATCAAGAAACAAATGTACATCCAAACCCCAATTTGGCTATCAACATTAGAAGCTTTGATGCACCCACATTTATTAAGATACGACAAAATTATAACTTATGAAGAGCTCTTAGACGTAAAGGGTGATTTACTAACTAGACAACAATTGACTGATAAAGGAATAGATTTGGAATGGTGGGCCTATCTGCAACTCCAATCTAAATATGCAAAGGATAAGAGGGAATTGGGTATCAGTACAACAAGGACTGATTTGGACGAAATCTTGCTAGGGCAGGAGAAAAAGATGATTAAAAAATTTATTATGTATTATTAGAGGCTAAAATGGAAGAAGAAATTGTGAAAGAAACAATGGTACTATGGATGAGAGACTTTGGTTATAACATAAATTTGGATGATTGGCAATATTTGGATTAGAAATAAAAAATAACCCTAGCAACCCCGTACAAAGAAAACCTCTATAAATTATTTTATAGGTGGCATATGACACCAATAAGACTAGCTAAAATTAATAATAAACTCTCACCCATCTGTTGGAAATGCAACAAGGAAAAAGGCACTTATTACCATATGTGGTGGCGTTGCAGAAAGGCCCAGGAATTTTGGAAACAAGTTCATAAATGGCTACAGGAAATGTGCAAGGAGGAGATACAATTTACCCCAGAATTCTTTCTACTGAATTACAAAAAGAACATATCCGAAAGACATTTTCTATTTAATGATACATATTATCACTGCAGCAAGGATGGCTTTTGCACAGAACTGGAAAAATAGTGAAACTCCAACTGAAGCAGAAACACTAAGAAAAATTATTACGCGCAGAGATGGACAAATTGACTATGGAACTAAAAACAAGGAAGAAATGGACTATTATAAAATATGGAACAATTTTTATGGATGGCTGGATAGAAGAAAGATCCAATAACTTATCTTAAATTGGATCTGATCTACATTGGACAATAAGTGAGATGAACTTAGCAATACCTGTTCAATTTAATGTATGATTTGTGCGTGTGTGCTTATATGTCGTTTAAGTTTATGTTTGTTTATGTGTGATTATATATAATAAAAAATATATATATATGAAGAAAGAAAGAGGGAGATCCCTTCCCATTTGGGGCCTAGGGGCCACGAATCGGAAGGAGCACTTCGTCCAGACATTCAGAGCAAGAGAGACTGTCAGATCCGTGTATCTGCCATTCTTCCATGGAAGAAGAAGGGGAGTTGGACAAGTAATCCTTTTTTGATGTCCTGAATATATTATCCTATATTGATTCTGTATAATTTGCATATGATATACAACTGGAGGATGAGCCAGGTGTTCCAGAAACTTGTCACCTCTTGAAGAGACAACAAGTGAGAAGGGACCATAAAAAATCCAGTTCTGGAAGATAATCCTGGTAACTCTGCTAAGATCCGTTTCCGAGAAAGAGTGGGGAATTAATATGTTGGTTCTTTGTTTGACTAAACCCACATCAAAATAGGGGAGGGTTCTAACTTCCTTTATCTATGACTGTATCCTGAAATATCTAAGACTCTGCTTTGCCAGTGTTTGGTTTAAATCCCTTTCAATAAAGATTCCTTTTGAAAAAAAAAAAAAAACATTTGGCACTGACAAGATCACCATAGGTCAGCTGCAGAAGGCCACCTTACTGGGATCTGTTCACATAATCCACCAATACATCATGCAATCCTAAATGCTTGGGAAGTGTTCGACTAGTAATTTGTGATACGAAACCCAGCATAGTTATCTCATTTGCTGTGTACACTGTGGTTTTTTATGTGCAATAATAATAAAATAATAAGAATAAGAATAATAAACATAATATATATAATAATTATAACCATATTTGTAATTATATTAGCTTATTTATGATCATACTAATTCCATTAGCACACTTATAATTATAAAACAACATTCATATTTTACTTACACATAACAATGCTCTTTCTTCATCTAATTTCTACCTCTTACCTCTAACCATTAATAAAACCTATCCCACATTAAATATTACAGTATATCTCTGCTATCTTTTAGTTTCAATGTCAATCTATCCATCTCTGCACAATCTAATATTTTCCGAATTATATTTTTGTTTGGTGGGGTGTTCTCATTTTGCCAATATTGTGCATATACAATTCTCGCTGCTGTCAATGCATGTGGCATTAAATATGTAGTCCCTTTATCATAACTTCCTGGTATTTTACCTAACAAAAATAGTTCTGGCTTTAAATCTATATGCTGCTTAATCATCTTTTCCAGCCATGTGTGTATTTTCATCCAATCTTCTCTCACTTTCATACATGTCCACCACATATGATAATAGGTCTTTCCATCAAGCCTTCATCTTCCTCTCAACCACCTAAAAATTAGACCCCAAATTTATCAGTCCCCTCTTAAAAGCATCTCTGATTGGTCTGGTTGTCTTGGCCTTCCGGCTGCTGGGTTGGATGAAGGTCCATCCAAGGATTCATCCCTCCCTGATCTTTCGGAAATACCTTGTGAGCAATACCCTCTGCGATTGGCACCTCCGTCTCCATGTTATACTGGGGAGAAGAAGAACTTGAGGTGGACATTTTTCACAATGAAACCTCTTTAGATTCACCAGGATGGTGGCCATCTGCAGATCCCTCTTGAAGAAACAACAAAGACTGGAGTCTCCCTTTGCACAAATCCAAGTGGACAAGAACGGCGAGTCAGCTACATGCACAGAGGTGGGTTTTTCTCCTTCAGCATTTCTCTTTCGGCTTTCATTTTCATTTTGCTTTCTCCCTCCCTCTAAGACCGTAACAATCACAGCCTAGCATTTTATGAACACAAGCAAAGTGTGCATGAGGGTCTCTTACCTGCTCCCAGGAGGATCCTTGACAGGACTGAAAGAGAGAAAGAGGAAAGGTGGAGTTAAGAGAAGGAGAGATGGTCTCAGGCTGTGCAAGACTTTCATCCCTACCATCTTCTTCTTCTTCTTCACTGATTGCATGCAGCAGATGAGATGCTACATTGAAGGAGGAGGAGGAAGGGGTCTTCTCCCACCCATGTTCTGTCTGTTGGGGCTGGGTGGTTCACAAGAGTCCCCAAAACCTATTATGGCTGTAATTAGGAGCAGATATGGAAACCTTCAGGGGCCCAAGAGGGATTTCTCTCTGACGTTCAGCTGTTGCGATGTCTTCAATTCTCAGTCATTTAAGAGGAGCAGGAGGGAGAAAGGAGAGCTCCTTATATCAATGCCCTTCACTGAGACCCACAGGTTGACCCCTTTCTTTGCTCATCCATTGCCCCAACTTCCTATCTCTTGTATTGACTGTGAAGCTGCAGTTTTGAGTCACCTTCTGGGTGCTTCTGAAGGGAGGAAGAGAGAGACTGCTCTGCATCCCCCCAAACCCCCTTTTGTTGAGATGGTTGTGAATCAAGAGAACTGGGGATACTTGGATGATGGGAGAGGTAGGAAAGTACCTCATTGTTCAAATTATTCCCCACCAAGAAAGAAGAAAGCTCAGATTTCCTGAGAAGGATCTAGAAGAAGAAAAGCTGCTGGGAGTAAAGCAATCAGATCTTCAGTGAGGAAAAGAGCCAGATGTAGATGGGAGGAGGACAAAGGAGAAACCCAAACCTGTCATCCAAGGGATGAACTCCATCTTCACTTCAGGATTCCTGGGCAGCTACTCTTGGACTCTCCGCCACCCTCTTCTTCCTTCCCCAGAGAGATTCAGAGCTGCAACTTCTCTTCACTCAGCCCTCCAATTCAAGGGGCAAGGCAGGAACTGCGTCATTCCCCCAGCCCAGCCCAGCTCCCTGGCCTTCTTCACCACACCAAAGCCTTCCTCTCTGCAGCAGCTCTCTGTCCCCATCCTCCTGGCCTCTCTTGCACCCAGTGAGAATTTAAAATAAAAAAAACATTTTTCTCTTTTGCAAGGCCTAATCGCCATCTCTGCGTTTCTGTCTTGATCACCTCCACTTCTTGTCCTAAGCCACGTATAGTGGATCCATAGACAGAATAAAACAAACAATAAAGGTATTAATTATGAAAAAATAGAGTTGCAAAAAGCAGTATGCTCTTTAAAAAAAAATTGAAATTGTTGTTTGTGTCAAAAACTCCAAAATTATTGTCCTCCATTTGATGGGTTTGGAGCACACTCAAACTATCATTTCATTTCAGTAAAGTGTTAAAATTTCTCCTAGGATGTATATTATTTATCTCCAAGAACTTTGGAATTGAGGCACAATATATCCCAGAGTAATATATCAAAAGGAATATAGTTTTTAACAATGATTTTACCCAGAGTAGAGTGAATGTGGGGATCCAGAAATCCTTCTGGATAAAATCTCTGAATCTGCTCTTGAATTCCATTCTGGATTTTACAATGATTTGAAGAAAGGACCCCACCCACCATTCATCTGCAGAGACCCTCATTCTCCATCATGGAATCATCCACAACCAGACCAGAAAGTGAACTCAGAAACGGAGGCTTCCACACAGTCCATCTCTAATTTCACTTTTATTCTGCTTTCCCCCAGATATTTAGCTTTACTGATGAAACCAAATCCATGCAGCATGCAGTCATTAAAAAAAACTGAAGGAGGAAAAAAAAGGGATTGTGTGCTTAATAAAAGGAAAACTCATATCTCTGAGGAAACGCTACATTGAGGAGGAGCCATCAGTTAGGAGACCCAAAAACACCCCACAAGCAAAGAGCCTGGATCATCCCTCCATACTGAGAGAGTCAGATGTGAAACCTCCGTAGGACGAAGGCTTTCCTATGAGCTGCCATATTCAAGGGACGCTTTAGTGTAGAATATGGTCCCTAATCTTGTGTTCCCTGCGTTTGTTTGATACATCAGGTCTGTCTCTCTCTCTCTGTGTCCACATCAAGGTCTCTTCCTTTGGCTGTTTCTATGAGAGGTTTTCTGGCTGAAACATGGACAAGGATGGCCTTGAAAGACCTCAGCAGTTGAGATCCAGACAAACCAATCAATCAAGATCCATTGGACCATATAGGAGAAAGATTAGATTGCCCCTATAGATGAAAATACCAATTCTAAAGAAGACAAATCAAAAAGTATGTAATGAGGAGAAAAAAATTATAATTGAAATCTTCTCAGGAGGCCCAAGCCTAGACCGAGATAGAACTGAGATTCTGTTAAAATATTTAAATTTAGTAGCTGGAGCTGTGTGGTTGTCCAGTGAATCAGAACACACATTTATAGTTGATTGATTGAAGAGGGAGGGCTCCTGCATGAGGCAATCTGTGCTGTGATTGGTTGCTTTGGGTGTGGAGAGGGAGTTTCCCTTTTTCCCACCTGTTTCTTCTGTGCGCTCTGTGATTTACCTCATGATGCTCCAGCTGAGCCTGATTAACTTTTTTGCTCTATATATCCGGGGAGTCCTCAACTTTCGACCACAATATACAGCCCAACATTTCCGTTACTAAGTGAGACATTTGTTAAGGGAATTTTGCAACATTTTACGACCTTTCTTGCCACATTTGTTAAGTGAATGGCTTCCGTTGTTAATATAGTGACAGGGTTGTTAAGTGAATCTGGCTTCTCGGTTGACTTTGCTTGTCGTAAAAGGGGATCAGGTCGTAAAAGGGGATCAGGTGACCCCAGGACACTGCAGCCATCATAAGTATAAGCCAGTTGCAAAGCATCCAAATTTTGATCAGGTGACCATGAGAATGACCATCAGTCATAAGTGTGGAAAATGGTCATAAGTCACTTTTCTCAGTGACATTGTTACTTCAAATGGTCACTAAATTAACTGATGTAACACAACTACTACCTATAGTTGTAAAACATCTTTATTTGTATAAAAATACAAGTTTGTGTCAGCATCTCTGACTCCATTTGGACACCAGCTGCGCAGTTCTCTGACAATCTCACAGAATAACATTATGCTCAGGATTTCCCCCTATTTCATGGATTTTCTCTTCTGCCATAAATTGAAGCTCAGCTGCACCTCATCATCTCTTCAAGGGTGATGTCCACGTTTAGACTGAATTAGAGACTGGACCAAGAGAGATACATTTGGCTGCAATCAGGGGTGATTTTGCTGTCTCCTTTTGGGTGGAAACACAATATCGCTGTACAATATCCTCTCTTCTTCCCTTTGTGTTAGACAATTCTTCCTTGTTGGTCCAGCAGGAGACGGAGTGAAGAAGTTCTGGATGCAGCTGTAAGTGACCTCAGAGTCCTGAGGGGAATGAGAAAACATTATCCAATCTGCCTGCAGGTGAAGAACCCATTGAGAACATGGGATTTCTCCATCATGTTACAGCTTTTTTAGAAATAAATAAGCTTAACAGATTTCCTATGGTAAAGAAAGACTACTAGCCCATCAAGGAAAAGAAGGATTGACTTTTGGCATCAGATCTGATCCTGTCTAGTTTCCCGTCTCAGATTCCCAATTGTTTTCAGATGCTCCTGACAGGGACAATCCCCTAAAACTTTGCCCCAACACTTAATTATAGAAATCTTTAATGGCTTCTAAGATGGTTGGATTTCTTAAACGTTTATTTCTGTTTGGGTGATCTTCTAGGCCATTCAATTTCTTGGCCAATACATGATTTGTTAGGCTGGACGCCATAAAGAGAATTATTCTGCTTCCCCATTTTTAAAGAAAGATCTAGTCATTCAAAAATTCCTAAATTCTTTGGTTGAAACCGATTAAGTCAAGAAAATTAGAGCAGATGTTCAGAGAGTTCAAGACAAATGGTCTTATGTAAGATGAATCCTGTTTAAATTGAAGAGTTAAAGTTCAGAAGCTCTAAATCCTATTGGCATCATTCCTGTTTCTTCATGACAGTTGTGTGACACCCTCAATAGTGAGGATAAAACTTGGTTTCACTCTCCAGTGTAAATAGACCTCCTGCAGACCCTGATTAAAGTCACCCATGAATCCCACCAGCTACCTTGACAGGTGAGGAAGTATCTGCTGTTGCTGCTTGAGGCTCCATCACTGGAAGATCATTTCTTTCCTCTTTCTTTTCCCTGAGCTGAAATTGTTCCTGGGATACTGATGCTTCCAAGGGAGAAATAATAATAAAAGAAAGAAAGAAAAACAGCTTATTTCCATCTTTCTCACAAATTGTTTGCCCTTCTCTCTCAGGCCTGGCTCCCTTTCCTGCCTCCCAGAGAATCTCTCAGTCAACATCTCCAACCACATCCGGAGCCATCTGGGACTCCAGGTAAGGGAACCCTTGAACCCAAATTGTTTGCTTACTGCGCTTCTTCCTCCAGCAATAAAAGGCAAAAGGAACCAGTAGGATTATAAGAGGAATCGCCATCAGGGAATATCTCCATATAGGATCTGAATCTTGGGTCAAAAGTGGTTTGAGGAAAAAACAAGAAAAATGATTTAGTATTTCTTGACATAATATTTTTACTCTGCCTGCTCTTGATGGTTTAGATAGTGTTAAAAATATAAATGAAACAGACACCGCACCTTTCTCTTTAAATCAAGCTCATGTTCTGGATTTTTCATGGATTTCTCTGTGGAAGCTAGTTAACAATCCCACAAAAGCCATTTGCTTTTATCCAGGACTTTCTTTGTCCTTCCTAGTTTAGCCTTTCATGGTGGTCTCAAGGTTTAACCAAATCTCCTCCTACCTGGCTCAACTGTGATGTTCACCCCTTGACTCCAAGAAGACATGATCCATCGGTTGCTTCTCTTTTCTTCATAACTGCAGGCAAATTCCCCACTGTGGTTGAATGAGGCATGAGGGATTCTCAGAGAGGCATATTGAAGAGGGTTTGTGGGCTCACTGGAGGGTTCAAGAAGAGCTTCTTCACTGGAGGTGATCTCCACCCCATCCTTGTAGAAGTGGAACTTCTTCTCTGTGGTGCCTCCTTCCGTTGAGCAGAGGAAGACCAAGGGGTCACCTTCCTTCACTCTCTGGTTCAACGGATCCACTTTCAGCAGAAGGGAAGGGAGGCCATCTGCACAAAATGTTCACAAGGGAGATATATTAATGTCTCCTTTGAAGCAGGGGAGTTTCCTCAAATCATCCAGAGTATCTCCTTGAATCTAAGGTACCATTTCTATGAGGCAAAGCAGTGATATTTCAGATAATGGAGGTTAAAATGGAAAATAAGGAAGGGGAATGAATTTTACTGTAGCTTAGAGTGAAAATAACACAAAGTCTGCTGCTTTTCACACAAGGAAGACTACACCAAGAAATCATTACCTCCAAGTTACACAGGAGCTTGCTCTTCCTGAGACCATCGTCTGTGAACGGTCCTTAAATATCACATTTCGATTCTTGCTATGTTACAGAGCCCCTGATTATGACATCGAACATGTAAACAAGTTCAATGCACTACTAACATGGGCAACCTCCTGCCCACATGCTTTTATCCTTCTTGGTGACTTCAATCTACCTCGTATTAATTGGACCCTAAATGAATGTACAACTGAACCCATACATGCAACCTTCTACAATGCTGGAACAAATCTGGGACTGGAACAACTAGTAATCAACAACACTAGACTTAACAACTGCCTTGATCTCATCTTCTGCAATAGTTTGAATTCAATTTATGGAATACAAATGAAAGAACCCTTTTCCAACAGTGACCACAGCATGATTGACCTTTGTCTCAACATACATCCTCACAAAAAAAAATCTATAACAATGGGATACCCAATTATAACTTCAAAAAAGGCAATTATGATCTTATAAAAAACAATCTCTCATCTCTCGATTGGCAAATTCTATTCACTGGGTGCAATACTGTCAAAAACCATTACAACATATTTTTACTTGAAGTCAAAAGAATCATCAAACTATATGTACCAATAACAACTCCTAACACCAAGAAAAAAAAAATTACCACCCTTTGGTGGAAAAACAAAACTGGTCATGTTGCCAACTTCAAAAGCAAATACAAAAATTTATGCCACCAGATAAAGACTGAATGCACCAATTATCACATTAAGCAAGAGGAAAACCTTCTACGCACCAATTCCACCCGCTCTTTCTACAATTTTGTAAACAACAGAATTAAAGACTCGAGGTCCATCCCATCCCTGAAGGAACTAATGGTAAAGACTTTAACGATGACACCATTAAAGCCAACCTCTTTAACACATTCTTTTGCTCAGTCTTTGTAAACAGCAATGGATCTTGCCTAATATTTCCCAGTCGAACCACAGACAACTACAATGATCTAATACATATCTATTTTACAGAAGATAATGTTGAAAAAGCACTATGCAATCTAAAACCATTTCTATCTATTGGACCGGACACAATATGTGCCTACTTCTTAAAAAAGCTATCCACTGCCATAGCAGAAGCTCTAAGCATAATCTTTGAAAAATCTTTCAGGACCAGCTCCTTGCCAAACCTATGATCACTAGCCACGGTCATCCCTATCTTCAAAAAGGGAGACCGCAGCCTAGTTGAAAATTACAGACCAACCTCTTTATGTTGCGTCACCTGTAAAGTCATGGAATCAATTATTAACCAATCCATTATCCTCCACTTAGAGACAAACAACCTACTCTCTAACAAACAATTTGGTTTCAGAAAAAAATTATCCAGTAATCTGCAACTCCTACACTGCAAAAACATATGGACTACACAACTTGATCAGGGCAAAGCAATTGACGCTATTGACATAGACTTCTGTAGAGCCTTTGATTCAGTGGCACATGACAAACTACTCTTAAAACTAAAACCTTATGGCATCTCCAGACACCTGCAGAACTGGATAGATGCATTTCTGTCAAACAGGCAAGAAATGGTCAAAATAGGGAACACCCTATCAAATCCTGTACGTGTCAACAGTGGTGTCCCCAAGGCAGGTTCTAGGATGAACTCTCTTTATACTTTACATAAATGACCTCTGTGATCATATGAAGAGCAACTGCATTCGTTTTGCTGATGATGTGAAGCAATTCAACACCACTGACAATACTGCTACCCTTCAAAATGACCTCAACTATGTGTCAGAAGGGTCAAACAAATGTCCAGTTCAAATCTCAACAAACAAATGCCCTGTCTTACATATTGGCAAAAAATCTGAAAATAAAATACAAGCTGAATAATCAAGACCTTGTTGATGACCACAACAATGTCAAGGACCTTGGAGTACTCATCTCTAATGATCTAAGTGCTAGAGCTCACTGTAACTATATTGCCAAAAAGGCATTTAAGAGTTGTTAACCTAATCCTTTGTAGCTTTTTCTTCGGTAACATCACACTTCTAACTACAGCATACAAAACATTTGCTAGACCAATACTTGAAAACTTTGGTGGAGCCTTGGTGGTGCAGGCTGTTTAACACCTAACACTTAGCTCCAGCTGCCTGCAATTAGTGCAGAATCGAATCCCAGCAGGCTCAAGGTTGACTCAGCCTTCCATCCTCCCGGGGTAGGTAAATTGAGGACCCAAGATTGTTGGGGGCAATAAGCTGACTTTGTAAAAATGCTGCTTTGTGGGGGCAAAAGCCCTAGTAATAAGCAGGCATATACATGAGAATGAAGGCTATTGATGAGCATATAGGGTTGTGCTCCAAAAAGATTGCAAGCCAACCTGAGTCTCCAGAGAAGGGGGGCATAAAAATGTGAATTAAAAAAAATACAGCTCATCAGTCTGGAATCCACATTACATGTCGGATATTAATACAGTTGAGAAAGTCCAGAAATGTTTCACAAGAAGAGTTCTCCACTCCACTACTCATAGCACAATACCTTATGCCACCAGACTTGAAAGTTTAGACCTAGACAACCTAGAACTACACCACCTTCGGTCCAATCTAAGTATAGTACATAAAATTATCCATTGCAATGTCCTACTTGTCAATGAATATTTCAGCTTCAACCACAACAATACAAGAGCACACAATAGATACAAACTCAAGGTAAACCGCACCAAACTTGGTTGCAGGAAATACGACTTTAGCAACAGAGTGGTGAATGTCTGGAATACTCTACCTGACTCTGGTTTCTTCCCCAAACCCCAAAAACTTTAACCTTAGACTTTCTACTATTGACCTCACCCCTTTACTGAGAGGTCTGTAGGGGGTGTGCATAAGCGCACCAATGTGCCGTCCCTGTCCTATACTTATTCCTGTTATCTAATACTTGCTTGACAAATAAATAAATTAATAAAATAAATCTTCCCATCAACTGAATCTTCCAAAAGAAGAAAAGAACATTTCTGTAATATGCAGTACAGTACACAAAATGTATAAGTAGGTAGATATGTAGCATGCAAAAGTAGATAAGGCCTAGGTGTTTCTGTAACTGTGGTTATTTATTTAGCAATGGGTTTGCTTGTTTTGTTTTTTGTTTACTGGATTTATTTTTGAATGGTCTATCATACATTTTCATAGTTTAATCATTTTGCTACCCTTTGCTATTAATATTTTGAGGTAATAAATATTCATCTTACCAACCACTGAGAAGACCAGCTGGTTACTTTCGGGAGAATAAGACCTTCTTCCAGATGTTTCCACAATCTTGCATTTACATTTTATCTTTATTTGGCCAGAGATCAGATCTTCAGTCCTGATGTTCAAGGTATTGTTAAAGAGATGGTGATCTTGAATTGGTAAGTATGATTCATCCTCACAGAAGAAATAGAACCTTATTCCATGAGATCTCTTTAGACTCCCTGATTCGAATCCCTTGGGGATGGAGCAATTCAAGGGAATCTCTTCTCCTTTAATAATAACATTGTGTGGAAGAGGCGAGGACAGCTTTGGTGTTGGTAGAGAGGAATCTGCCTGTGAACCTGAGGAGAGAAAGAGAAGCCATTAGGTCTCTCCTTTGGATCTCCTCCTGGGACCAGATCTCTGTACCAGAACATCCACTGCGATTCCCAGGATGGCTCCCATCTATAATCTACTCTGAGGATCCTAGACCCATTGCTTCCTCTTGGCAGGACACAAGTTTGACAAAAAGGAACCAACGGCACAAATGAGAGGTTCTCTTACCCTTGATGGTTTGGATGAAGGTCCATCCAAGTGTGGGAAGCCCCCCACCCTTCTAGAGAATGAAATATTTGGGGGAATATTAAAAGAGGTAGAATATTATATTGCCCCAAAAGAGAAATGGAGAAAAACATGTTCTCAAAGGCAACCCCAGTTTTCCTGCATAGTAAAACAGCCTCCAGCAGATGCCTGAAGTCTTTAGAGATGGTGATTTTATGCCCATTAGGAATCCGGACCAAGCTATTCATTAAAAATAATCTTTGGTTCCAGAATGATGGGATTAAGAAGGGCAGGACATGAACTTTAGGACATAATAGGATTAACCCCAACACCATTAGAACAGCAAAAGACACAGAGCTCATTACATTGCACAACCCCCGAGGGGCATTTCTGACACTGCACAACACCTAGCAGCATCTCAGAAACTGTATGAAAATCCTTGCCCTCCTCAAGTTATTTTGTCAGCTGCCCCAAAACCACATGTTGCTTCTGCTTATCCATAAACAGAATCCTTCTTTCCAATCAGCCTCCATTTTATTTCCAGCATTTTTCTCCTGGCTTAGAACAGAACCAGATGGATTTTTTTTTCGTGCACAAGATTTCAACCCAGCCTGGTCTTTTAGAACCATCTTCCTTTCTGCTCTCCTTGCTGTACAGACCCTTCTCCATTTTGTATTGGGAGAAGTTTTTAGAGGGGTCCATCTTAGACTCACCAGGGACGTGAACAGAAGTATTTTCAGGGTTATCTGGTTAAAACAGCTACTAATTCTTCAGTTTGACAAAATGGGAGAAAAAGTTGACCAAAGCAAAGATTAGATGATCTTGTGTTGGCTCTTCAGGTGAATTCAGTGATGTCTCTCCATGAAGGGGCACCTCAACAGGGTGGATCATGGCCATCAGATGGGAGAATCTCTCTTGGGCTTCGGTTTCATTGGACCTTCTTCATCCTTCAGAGGCTGCAACAATCCAGTCTATGTTTTTGTGAAGACAAGGAAGGGAAGCATGAGGTTCTCTTACCTGCTTCAGGAGGATCCACGAAAGGACTGAAAGAGAGAAGGACAGAAGGTGGAATTACGAGAAGGAGACATGACCTCAGGCTTTGCAAGACTTTCATCCCTATCATCTTCTTCTTCTTCTCTGATTGGCTGATGAGGCTGCCCTGAAGGAAGAGGAAGAGGTCTTCTGCAACCATGTTCTGGCTATTGGGGTGGGGCTTCATAAGAGTCCCTAAAAGTTATTATATCTGGAATTAGGAGCCGTTATGGGAACCTTCAGGGGCCCAGGAGGGTTTTCTCTCTGAAGTTCAGCTGTTCTGACATCCTCAGTTCTCAATCATTTGAAAGGCAGCAGGAAGGAGAAAAGGGAGGCTCCTTATACTCAATGCCCTTCACTGTGACCCACAGAATGACCCTTTCTTTGTTCATCCTTTGCCCCAACTTCCTTTCTATTTTATCAACAATAAGTTGCAATTGTGGGTCTCCTTCTGGGTGCTTCCAAAAAGAAGTAACAAACAAACATACAAACACATAAATCCATATCAATTTCAAGTATGTCGGTCGGTCAAAAATCACAGTGCCTACCCTCATTATTCATATCAATATTACAAAAAGAAAAGCTATAATCATTATTATTAATCCTTTATCATATTATAATCTCTATATTGTTTCAACAGTTCTATCTATCTTTATATTCCCAAGAATACATTACCAAACTTTTTGTCTAACCATTGATAGAACATATTCCATATCTTATAAAACTGCTTTTCTTCTTGATCCCTAATTTCAAATGTTAATCTACTCATTTCAGCACAATCCAAAATCTTCTTAATCACTTCCTCCTGCATAGGTGTCTTATCATTTCTCCAGTTTTTAGCAAATACAATTCTAGCGGCTGTCAGTACATTAGCAATCAGATATTTCAGTTCTTTGTTAAATGTCTCTGGTACAATTCCCACAGGAATATCTCAGGTTTCAAGTCTATATGTTGTTGTGTCATTTTTCCAACCACATGTGGATTTTAGTCCAGTATCTTTTAGCATCAACGCAAGTCCACCACATGTGGTAGTAGGAGCCAGGTATCTGATGACATTTCCAACACTTATCCGATTTGTCCTTGAACATTCTGCAATCCTTCTCGGGGATAGGTGCCACCTGTAAAACATCTTATACAAATTTTCTTTATATGCAGTTGACATTGTCATTTTATAATCTTAATCCCACAGTGTTTGCCATCTCTCTAAATCTATCCCATAACCAAAATTTTTCCCCAAGCAATCATTTTTAACCTGCTCTTCTCTTCCATTCTAACTTCTAATAGATAACCATAAAGTTTTTAATCATTTTTCGTTCGTGCCCATCAAGATTTTATCTAATTCAGTTTGCTTTTTATAAATCCCTTCAGTCTTAAAATCCTCATCATATCTAGATTGTACTTGCAAATATGAAAACAATTCATTTTTATACCTTGTTTTGTAGTGTTTGCATCGATTTGAGTTTCACCCTTTTCATTTAAAATCTCTTCATATCTAACTGTTTGTTCCTTCTTGTATATTATTTATGAAAAGCTGGGTGCTTCTGAAGGAGGAAGAGAGATGCTCTGCATCCCCCAAACCCCTTTAGATTAGATGGCTCTGAACATGAGACTTGGGAGCAGACGAAATGGGGAGAAGAGGCAGGAAAGTGCCCCATTGCTCAAAACTTTCCTCACCGAGGAAGAAGAAACTCAGATTTCCTAAGAAAGATCTAGAATAAGAAAAGAACTTGGGAGTAAAGCAATCATCTCTTCAGTGAGAAGACAAGTCAGATTGAAATGGAAGTAGAAGAAGAAAGAGATCCCAAACCTGTCATCCAAGGGATGGTCTGCATCTTCCCTTCAGGATTCCTGGGAAGATGGTCTCGACTTCTGTCACTCTCTTCTTCCTTCCCCAGAGAGACAAAGAGCTGCAGCTTCTCTTGAGTCAGTCCTCCAACTCAACGCCCAAGGGAGGAACTGCGTCATCCCCACCGAGGACATCACACCGCCCCCAGCCCAGGACAGAGCTCAGCTCCCGGCCTTCTTCACCACACCAAAGCCTTTCTCTCTGCAGCAGAGAACTGCCCGCATCCTCCTGGCCTCCCTTGTGCCCAAAGAGAATTGAAAATAGCAATAACCATCTAGTGAAGTGTGAAGTAAAAAAACAAAATACCCAAGTAAATTTACTCTGCAGTCAGGCCTAAATGCCACCTGACAAAATCAGCTTCACTTCTTATGCTGAGCCACAGATTTCTATGCAGGGGCTACAGACATGTAGAATAAAACAAAGGATAAAATATCAATTCTGAAAACTTTAAATTTGCAAAACAGCAGTTTCTTCTGCTAAAACAGTCCTGAAAAATGGGTGTTGTGTCTAAACATCAATGGTTAATCTTATTGTGAACTGCCTGAAGGGCACTCAAATTGTGATCTCATTTCAATAAAGAATAAACAAGCAAACAAATGAATGAATGAATAAATGAATTCTTCCAGAATTTTAAATTAGAGCAAAGAATATCCTGGACTTTTTAAAATAGCCAACAGCTCCCTGCAAAATATCAGGTACAAAGTTTTATTTAAAATGAAACTGTCATTCCCCCCAAAACCATTCTTTGATTAAATCTATGATTTAGATCTTGAATTGCACCCCCAAATTTACAATTATGTGAAAAAGGGATCAATTCCACTATTAAAAGCATATTATTTCAGCACCACCTTTTCTGCTAGTCCAATCAGAGATGCTTTGTTGAATCTTAGCAATAGAAAGATGACAACGTGTGTCTATTTTGTAGCTTTTATTTTATTTTATTTCTCTTACATTAAACTTTACTGAAGATCCCAAAATTAGGATCCCCATGCACATCCATCCATCAAAATACTGAAGGAGAACAAAAATAATAGTGGAGCTAAGAAAAAGGAAATCTGAAATGGGATTGCTGCAAAGGTCATCAATTGTGGAAAATGGTCATAAGTCATTTTTTTCACTGCCATTGTAACTTCAACCGCTTGTAAGTCAAGTACTACCAGTGGTTGCAAAATCTATGTATTTATATAAAATAAAAGTTTGTGTCAGCATCTCTGACTCCACTTGGACACTGGCTGCGCTGATTCCCTGACAATCTTACAGAATAAGATTTCCCTAGTTGATGTGTTTTTCTTCTGCCGTAAGTTGAAGCTCAGCTGCACCTCATCATCTCTTCAAGGGTGAGGTCCATGTTTAGGCCGAATAAGAGACCGGACCAAGAGAGACACATTTTGCTGCAATCAGGAGTGATTCTGCTCTTCTTTTGAGTTGAGACTCAAGGTTATAGTACAATGTCCCCCTGTTTTCTCTTGGGTAAGACGGTTTTCCTTGTTGGTCCAGATTGTTCCTTGGAGGAGATTCTTCCAAGGCATCTATAGAAATAAATAGAAACATGAAATGGTTTATTTCCATCTTCCTCATGTATTGTCTGCATATCTCTCAAAGCCAGGCCTGGCTCTCCTTCTTCTTCCCTGCAGGATTTCTCTATCAACACCTCCAACCACATCAGGAGCCATCTGGGACTCCAGGCAAGGGAACCATTGAGCCCATTGAACCACTTCACTTACTGCTTTTCTTTGTCCAGCAATAGAAGGCAAATGGAACCAGCAGGATTATAATAGTAATGGCCACCCGGTAATATCTCCATATAGGATCTGAATCTTGAATACAACTGGTTTGAGTAAGAAACTGGTTTGAAGAATAAGAAAAAAAAGGATGATTTAGTATTTCTTGGAAGAATATCTTAGTCTGCTCTTTTCTTGTAGGTTTAGATTCTTTTAAATCTACAAATGAAACAGACCCCTTTTTTAAATCAAGCTCATGATTCTGGATTTTCAAGCTCATGTTCTGGATTTTCTCTGTGGAGCTAGTTAACAATCCACAAAAGCCATTTGCCTTTCTCCAGGACTTTCTTTGCCCTTCCTAGTTTAGCCTTTCATGGTGGTCTCAAGGTTTAACCAAATCCAAATCTCCTCCTACCTGGCTCAACTGTGATGTTCACCCCTTGACTCAAAGAAGACATGATCCATCGGTTGCTTCTCTTCTCTTCATAACTGCAGGCAAATTCCCCACTGTGGTTGAACGAGGCATGAGGGATTCTCAGAGAGGCATTTTGAAGAGGATCTGTGGGCTCAGTGGAGGGTTCCAGAAGACCTTCTTCGCTGGAGGTGATCTCCAACCCATCCTTGTAGAAGTGGAACTTCTTCTCTCGATCTCCTCCTTCCGTTGAGCAGAGGAAGACCAAGGGGTCCCCTTCCTCCACCCTCTGGGACAAGGGATCCACTCTCAGCCCTGGGGATGGAGGGGCATCTGCAAGAAAGGTTCACAAAGGACATCCGTTATTGTCTCCTTCGAAGCAGATAAATTTCCTACAATCATCCACTTCCTTGAAACTAAGGCACCATTTTTATGAGGCAACATTATTCCAATGGAATTTAAAATGGAAAACAAGAGATTAAATTTTATTTTAGTTTGGAGTGAAAATAGTTCCAAGAAAAACCTTCCCCTTTTCATGCAAGAGAGACTGGACTGAACAATCATTACCATCATCTACCCCAACCAGGGTTGGATTCAAATTTTTTAAAACCCGGTTCTGTGGGCATGGATAGGTGGGCATGGATAGGTGGGCGTGACCATGTGACTGGGAGGGTGTGGCTTCTTCTTCTTCTCCTTTTCTTTTTGCAGCACCGGCCTCCCCCTGGGTTTTTTTTTTGGCCTTCTGGGCCTCAGAGAAGCCTCCTGGGGAATTTTTGCTCCCAGAAAGCTTGGGGCCCAGGAAGGCAAAAATGGAACATGGGGGGGGGTGCACAGCAACTCCTCCCCACACCCCTTTTTGCCTCCTGGGCCTCGGGGAAGCCTCCTTGGCAAAGCAGTAGGACAGGGAGGGGGATCCCAAAACAGCTGATCATTGGAATAGCTGATCGTCAGGAGCGGTAAGAATGAAATATCTTAAGGAGTGACTGGGTGGGGGAGAATGCAGTCACTGATGCCGGGCATGCGCACGATGTTGCGCATGTGTGATAAGGACTGATTGGGCAGGGAGGGGAGGGGAGGGCAGAGAGGGCAAGGCCAGTCAGGGGCACGATTTGCTGGTTCTCTGAACTGCACAGAATCATAACAACCGGTTCTATAGAACCAGTCCGAACCAGGAGAATCCCACCTCCTGCCCTCAGCTGATGTTTTTCAGTATTCAAATCTTCAAATTGAAAAAAGCAAATATAGGGAGCCTAGAAGATGAAAACTCTAAGTATTTAGGTAAGTATATGAGACATGAAGGCATAGTTGTTTCTCTAAATGCTGCCACAATGTTGTCTCAAATCACAGCATCCCATTTGGGAGATATATTTCCCATTAAAAGAAAGTTCTCCTATCTGTCTTCTTACAGAAGGAATTATTTGTTCACCAATGGATTTGCTTGTTTGGGGTTTTGTTCACTGGATACATTTTTGAAAGGTTTATTGTGCATTTTCATATTTTAAGCATTAGCATTACCTTTGACGTAGTGAATATTCTTCTTACCACTGATGAAGAAGTCCAGCTGGTTACTTTGAGGAGAAGGAGGCCATCCTTCAGGTGGATCCCAGAACCAGCATATACATTTTATCTTCATTTGATCTGAGTTCAGATCTGCAGTCCTGAGTTTGAAGGTATTTTTAGTGATGTTTTCATATGTGATTATTAAATCGGATTGATCCTTGCAGTAGAAAATGAAAGATTCTGCCCAATATTTTTCTGGGAGGGAGCATTTCAAGGGGATCTCTTCTCCTTTAATAACTTCGGTGTGTGGAAGGGGTGAAGAGAGCTTGGGAGCTGGGAGCCATGAACCTGTCCATGAACCCAAAGAAAGAAAGAGAAGGCACTGAGTTCTTCTTTCTGATCCACTCCTGGAACCAAGACTTTACACCAGAAACAACATCCCCTTCCCAACAGGGCTCCCGTCCATAAACTGCTCTTGGAATCCTTGACCAACCAAAGGTTATGAAACGTGGAAGAAGCCATCCTGTGAGGTTGGAGTTCAAGAAGCCTGGCACCCCTGTCTCTCCACTCTCTTTGGAGACCTGAAAAGCAGCTAAGGACCTTTCTGAGACTCAGTTCCCCTTCTCACTCTAAGCTGGAGGCCTTCCTGAGGGACCCACTGCAAATGGCCTCCCATCTCTGACCCACTGAAAGTCTGGAAAACACGAGAGTGGCTGGAATCAGAAGGGCCAGAGACTTCATGGGTAGAATATTCTGTGTCCCAGTTAACAGGAAGTAATAAAAGAGGAATCCGACCAATCATTATCTCAGAGTATCTACACATCAACCATCTTTTTAGTGTTCAAATCTTCAAATAGCAGAGGAGCAAGTCTCTATAAAACGCAGCACAGAAGGTGAAATAAATAAATAGATATAGGTAGTCCTTGACTTACAACCAGTTGCTTGGCTTCAGAGCTACATTGGGGCTATTCAGGACCCAGATTCAAAATGAAGATGGTCAACCCGTCCTCGACAGCCACATAACTGAACTTCAGACACTAGGCAAGACTGCCATTTGCAGAGTCCCACAGTCGCATGGCCACATTCTACAAGTGTTTTCCTAAAACCCAGCATTGACTTCCAGTTTTCAGAAAAACCGAGTCCACAGAGAACCATCGGTTCACTTAACGACTGCAGCAAATAGGCCTTAAAACCAGCCCAGTCATGTGAACGAGCTATTTTAGAAGAGTCTCAAGGGAGGCAAGCTCCATTATGGTCGTAATTCAAGGACTATATGAGAATGGAGAAGGCACAGTTTTTTCTGCAAGTCCTCACCCAACGTTGTTCCGGCCGTAATATTCGACTGGGGAAATAGATTTCTCATTAAAAGATGGTCCTCCTAGCCATTTCTCATATTATTTATTTATGTATGGATTCGCTTGTTTGATGTTTGGTTCACCGGATTGATTTTTGAAAGGTTTATTGTGCATTTTCATCGGTTGAGTATTAGCACTGCCTTTGATGTGAATACTTCCAGGCAATAAATATTCATCTTACCATGGACTCTGAAGACCAGCTGGTTACTTTGAGGAGAAGTGGGCCATCCTCCAGCTCTTTCAAACCTGCATGTACATTTTATTAGGTCTGAGTTCAGATCTGCAGTTCTGAGATTGAAGGTATTTTCATTGAGACCTTCATTTGTGATTGTTAAATCTGATTGATCCTTGCAGTAGAAAATGAAAGATTCCGCCGAGATTCTTCTGGGAGGGAGCATTTCAAGGGGATCTCTTCTCCTTTAAATATGACACGGTGTTTTTGCAAGGATGAGGATAGCCTGGGGCCCATAGCCTTGAATCTGCCCGTGAAGCTGAGGAAAGAAAGAGAAGCCACTGAGTTCTTCCTTCTGATCAACTCCTGGAACCAGATCTCTGAACCAGAACATCCACCCCTGATTCCCAGAATGGCTCCCATCCATAAACTGCTTTGGGAATCCTCGCCAGGACAGAACATGGAGGAAAAGGAGCCAACACTATAAATGAAGCCCTCTCCCACATTTGATTTGGTCCTTAAATGGCAACAGCCAGAAGGAGGAGACTTGTTTGGTCTGCAACATAGATATACACACCTTTAGCCCCAGCCAGGACATGGCTCTTTTGTTTGATATCCTCTTGACGGTTGGGTGCTCAATATTCTTAGGGCTGGATGGTTTTCTTGCATTACAAGATCAGATCAGAGCAGGCATGGCAAGCTGCTGTGCTTCAAGAACCAGCCCTGATGATGGTAATGCAAGAAGACCATCGATTTGGAAGATCACCAACCACCCAACACTTCAGCTCCACCTGAGCTACACGCTTTCTCTGCAATCACGTTATTAAGCATGTCCAAATTCACAGACGCTTCTCTGATGCCATTTCCAGTCTTAACTCTCAATTTATATCATTCCTCTGCTCCTCAGAGTTCAGATATTTTCCTCATCTGCCTGGAACAATGAATGCTGTTCTTCTCAATACCTGAACTGATCTTCTCCTGTGGTTCAAGCTTTGAACTTCTAATAAGAGCTGCAATCTTTACAGCTACTCCTGAAGATACATTTTCCTATTCCTATGAGAGATCATATGCATCTTTCCAGCAAACCTTTTGTTTTTTAAGTCAAGTTTTTAAATTTATATATAAGTATTTTGAATTCAATGTGTTGTCTGGGCATTTCATTTTACAAAAAGAAAAAAAGTAACAGATATACTGATGATGATGATGATTGTGATGGTGATGATGATAGTAGTAGTAGTAGTAGTAATAATAATAATAATAATAATAATAATAATAATAATACCCGGATATCACAGTTGTGGAGAAGAAAAAAGTGTGGATCATCGACATTGCCATACCTGGTGACAGCAGAATTGACAAAAAACAACTTGAAAAAATCACCAGATATCAGGACTTGAGAATCGAACTGCAGAGACTCTGGCATAAACCAGTGCAGGTGGTTCCAGTGGTACTCGGCACACTGGGTGCTGTGCCTAAAGACCTAGGCAAGCACTTGAAAACATTTGGCGCTGACAAGATCACCATAGGTCAGCTGCAGAAGGCCACCTTACTGGGATCTGTTCAGATAATCCACCTATACATCATGTAGTCCTAAATGCTTGGGAAGTGTTCGACTAGTAATTTGTGATACGAAACCCAGCATAGTTATCTCATTTGCTGTGTACACTGTGGTTTTTTATGTGCAATAATAATAAAATAATAATAATAAAAATAATAAACATAATATATATAATAATTATAACCATATTTGTAATTATATTAGCTTATTTATGATCATACTAATTCCATTAGCACACTTATAATTATAAAACAACATTCATATTTTATACACATAACAATACTCTTTCTTCATCTAATTTCTACCTCTTACCTCTAACCATTAATAAAACCTATCCCACATTAAATATTACTCTATATCTCTGCTATCTTTTACTTTCAATGTCAATCTCTCGATCTCTGCACAATCTAATATTTTCCGAATTATATTTTTGTTTGGTGGGGTGTTCTCATTTTGCCAATATTGTGCATATACAATTCTCGCTGCTGTCAATGCATGTGGCATTAAATATGTAGTCCCTTTATCATAACTTCCTGGTATTATACCTAACAAAAATAGTTCTGGCTTTAAATCTATATGCTACTTAATCATCTTTTCCAGCCATGTGTGTATTTTCATCCAACATTCTCTCACTTTCATACATGTCCACCACATATGATAATAGGTCTTTCCATCAAGCCTTCATCTTCCTCTCAACCACCTAAAAATTAGACCCCAAATTTATCAGTCCCCTCTTAAAAGCATCTCTGATTGGCCTGGTTGTCTTGGGTTTCCAGCTGCCGGCTTGGATGAAGGTCCATCCAAGGATTCATCCCTCCCTGATCTTTCGGAAATACCTTCTGAACAATACCCTCTGCGATTGGCACCTCTGTCTCCATGTTATACTGGGGAGAAGAAGAACTTGAGGTGGACATTTTTCACAGTGAAACCTCTTTAGATTCACCAGGATGGTGGCCATCTACAGATCCCTGCTGAAGAAGCAACAAAGACTGGATTCCCCCTTTGCACAAATCCAAGTGGACAAAATGGCCAGTCAGCTACATGCACAGAGGTGGGTTTTTCTCCTTCAGCATCTCTCTTTCGCTTTCATTTTCATTTTGCTTTCTCCCTCCCTCTAAGACCATAACAATCACAGCCTAGCATTTTATGAACACAAGCAAAGTGTGCATGAGGGTCTCTTACCTGCTCCCAGGAGGATGCTTGACAGGACTGAAAGAGAGAAAGAGGAAAGGTGGAGTTAAGAGAAGGAGAGATGGTCTCAGGCTGTGCAAGACTTTCATCCCTACCATCTTCTTCTTCTTCCCTGATTGGATGCAGCAGATGAGATGCTGCCCTGAAGGAGGAGGAGGAAGGGGTCTTCTCCCACCCATGTTCTGTCTGTTGGGGCTGGGTGGTTCACAAGAGTCCCCAAAACCTATTATGGCTGTAATTAGGAGCAGATATGGAAACCTTCAGGGGCCCAAGAGGGATTTCTCTCTGACGTTCAGCTGTTCCGATGTCTTCAATTCTCAGTCATTTAAGAGGAGCAGGAGGGAGAAAAGGGAAGCTCCTTATATCAATGGCCTTCACTGCGACCCACAGGTTGACCCCTTTCTTTGCTCATCCATTGCCCCAACTTCCTATCTCTTGTATTGACTGTGAAGCTGCAGTTTTGGGTCACCTTCTGGGTGCTTCTGAAGGGAGGAAGAGAGAGACTGCTCTGCATCCCCCCAAACCCCCTTCCATTGAGATGGTTGTGAATCAAGAGAACTGGGGATACTTGGATGATGGGAGAGGTAGGAAAGTACCTCATTGTTCAAATTATTCCCCACCAAGAAAGAAGAAAGCTCAGATTTCCTGAGAAGGATCTAGAAGAAGAAAAGCAGCTGGGAGTAAAGCAATCAGATCTTCAGTGAGGAAAAGAGCCAGATGTGGATGGGAGGAGGACAAAGGAGAAACCCAAACCTGTCATCCAAGGGATGATCTCCATCTTCACTTCAGGATTCCTGGGCAGCTACTCTTGGACTCTCCGCCACCCTCTTCTTCCTTCCCCAGAGAGAGATTCAGAGCTGCAACTTCTCTTGACTCAGCCCTCCAATTCAAGGGGCAAGGCAGGAACTGCGTCATTCCCCCAGCCCAGCCCAGCTCCCTGGCCTTCTTCACCACACCAAAGCCTTCCTCTCTGCAGCAGCTCTCTGTCCCCATCCTCCTGGCCTCTCTTGCACCCAGTGAGAATTTAAAATAAAAAAAACATTTTGCTCTTTTGCAAGGCCTAATCGCCATCTCTGCGTTTCTGTCTTGATCACCTCCACTTCTTGTCCTAAGCCACGTATAGTGGATCTGTAGACAGATAGAATAAAAAATGATAAAGGTACTAATTATGAAAAAATAGAGTTGCAAAAAGCAGTATGCGCTTAAAAAAAATTGAAATTGTTTCTGTCAAAAACACAAGATTTATTATCCCTTTTGTGATGGGGTTTAAGCGCACCCAAACTATCATCTCATTTCAGTAAAGTGTTAAAATTTCTCCTAGGATGTATATTATTTATCTCCAAGAACTTTGGAATTGAGGCACAATATATCCCAGACTAATATATCAAAAGGATTATAGTTTTTAACAATGATTTTACCCAGAGTAGAGTGAATGTGGGGATCCAGAAACCGTTCTGGATAAAATCTCTGAACCTGCCCTTGAATTACATTCTGGATGTTACAATGATATGAAGAAAGGACCCCACCCACCATTCATCTGCAGAGACCCTCATTCTCCATCATGGACTCATCCACAACCAGACCAGAAAGTGAACTCAGAAACTCAGAAACGGAGGCTTCCCCACAGTGCATCTCTACTTTCGCTTTTATTCTGCTTTCCCCCCAGATATTTAGCTTTACTGATGAAACCAAATCCATGCAGCATGCAGTCATTAAAAAAAACTGAAGGAGGAAAAAAAGGGATTGTGTGCTTAATAAAAGGAAAACTCATATCTCTGAGGAAACGCTACATTGAGGAGGAGCCATCAGTTAGGAGACCCAAAAACACCCCACAAGCAAAGAGCCTGGATCATCCCTCCATACTGAGAGGGTCAGATGTGAAACCTCCAAAGGACAAAGACTTTCCTATGAGCTGCCATATTCAAGGGATGCTTCAGTGTAGAATATGGTCCCCTAATCTTGTGTTCCCTGCATTTGTTTGATACATTAGGTCTGTCTCTCTCTGTGTCCACATCAAGGTCTCTTCCTTTGGCTGTTTCTGTTAAGTTTGCATGAAGAGTCGGACGTGAGGAGTTCCAGCAAAAGACTTTATTAGTGACTACAGCTCGAATAGACCCGTTCTGGCTTGGCTACGGCTGCTTCTTATAGCCTGCAGCCGTAGCTGCCAGCCAATGGGAGTGCAGGGATTCTTCCCGCACTATTTAAACCAATACCATTTGACATTTTACAAGAACAGTTCAAATAAACCAATAACATTCAAACCTACATACATAACACCCCTCCCCACTAGGTTCAGTCCATACCAAACCCCAACCTATCTAATGTATTCCTTTAAATAGGTGGGGCTCTTACGTGTATGTTGAGACCTTCGTGGTTCAGAAGCTTTAACGTTCTCACCCAGTGAGAGAGGAAATGTGTCTGCTGACATTTCCCTGTTGGGACTTCCTGTGAAAGGAGACCCTGTTGAATTGTTAGAATCTGGTCTCTCCTCCCAACCCATCTCCATTCCAATGTCAGCACCCAAGTCAGGTAGTGATGTGTAATCTTCCACTTCTAAGGATGGATCTTGGCTTTGTGACAGGGTTCGGGATGGTTCCTGTCGCAATGGCTCGTTACACATGGGGTTGATTTCTGTTTGCTGATTTTCCTCCTGTTCCTCCCCTTCCCCCCTAGAAGAAACAGCAGGTGAGGGACCTAGAGGGAGACAGGGGCGATGTTCTTGAGGGACCCTGGATCTAAGTTGGTCAATGTGCCTGCTCCAGAGAAGGCCATCCTCTGTTTGTACCCTGTAAGAACGAGGGCCTGTGATGTGAGTTATTTCAGCAGGAATCCACAAAGGGTCACCTAGAAGGTTCCTAGCATAGACAGAATCTCCCACACTAAAAGAACGAACTTTGGAAGTGGAATCCAGTGGTGCGTTGGGTGCGTAAGTGGGATGGAGGCGGTCAAGGGAAGACCTAAGTTTCCTGCCCATCAACAACTCTGCTGGGGACAAGTTAGTTGATGGACTAGGAGTGATGTGTTGAACACTAAGAAGCTTTCAAGCTTCTCAGTGATGTCCCCAGGACCCAGCTGCTGAAGCTTCTCTTTGGTAAAGCGTACCATGCGTTCAGCCCGCCGTTGGCGAAGGGTGCCCAGGGCAGTGAGGGCATGTCTGATGCCCTGCTTGAGCTAGAAAGGATTCAAAAATGTTAGATGTGAATTGAGGGCCATTGTCAGAGACAAGGATATCTGGTAACCCATGGGTTACAAACAATTTTCTTAGCTGCTTGATAACAGCCTCAGTAGTTGTGGATGTCATTGGAATTACCTCTAGCCATTTGGAGTATGCATCTACTATCACTAGAAAAGTGTGCCCTCTTGTAGGGCCTGCAAAATCAATGTGGATTCTAGACCATGGGCCCCTAGGACATTCCCATTCCTGTGTGGGGGCGTGAGGTGGTGCAGGTCTCACTACCTGGCAATTGTGACAAGAGGCTACCCAGTTTTCAACCATTTTGTCAATACCTGGCCACCATACATAACTCCTGGCCAAACCTTTCATCCTTACAATCCCAGGATGACCCTCATGTAACATTTCCAAAACCTCCCTTTGCAGTTTTTTAGGAATAACCACCCTGTTACCCCACAAAATACATCCTCTTAATACAGATAATTCAGTTTGCCTGGACTTAAAAGGTTGGGCAAGGTGAGGTAGATCTTGAAGAGGCCAACCTTTCTTGATCCAGCCCATAACAGATGCCAATACAGCATCTTTGGCAGTTTCTTTGGCAATCTCAGCAGCATGGACTGGAAGCTTAGCAACAGTCTCCAGGAAGAAGGTGTGAGTTTCAAGTTCAAAGTCCTCCTTGTGGCAAGGTAGTGGGCAACGACTCAGTGCATCAGCATGTCCAATGTCCTTGCCAGGCCTGTGAATCAGTTTGTAGGAATATGCTGCAAGAAATTCAGTCCACCTCAGCATTCTTGGTGACAGGATATTAGGTGTAGGTTTATCTCCTGCCACAATGCCAAGTAAAGGTTTGTGATCTGTAACAATGGTGAATGACCTGCCATACAGATATTCATGAAATTTCTTAACAGCTGCAACAATGCTAAGCTTCCTTGTCCAATTGGCTATAATTCCTCTCTGCTTTGGACAGCGTCGCGAGAGTAAAATGCAATTGGGCTTCCGTCCATTGGGAAGCCTGTGACTCAAACCCCCCCCCCACTCCAAAAGGGGATGCATCACAAGTCAGAACAACAGGTAAATTCTCAGAGAATTGTATCAACACAGCATCAGACGTGATTAGTCTCTTAATACTGTTAAATGCTGACTGTTCCTTCCGCCCCAGATCCAAACAGCATTCTTATCAAGTAGGCGATGTAAGGGCTCAGCAATAGATGCTTTGTGAGGTAGAAACATGTGGTAAAAGTTAATAAGGCCAAGGAAGGCCTGCAAATCTGCCTTGCATCGAGGTTTAGGGGCTTCATTGATTGCTTTAACCTTGGCATCAGTAGGATGGATGCCCTGCTTGTCAATCATATACCCCAGGAACTCAACTCTGTCTGTTTTGAGTGTACATTTGTCTTCCTTGACTTTTAACCCCTTTTCTGAATCTGGTAAGGACTTCTCTGAGTCTCTCTTGAAGCTGAGTGTCATTTTCAGCAGAGATTAAAACATCATCAAAATAGGGCACTACCCCTGGCAGTCCCTGCAACATTCTTTCCATAAGGCTCTGAAAAATGCCAGGTGCCACGCTTACTCCAAATTGTAGTCTTTTACATTTGAAGGCACCTCTATGGGTCACAATTGTTTGTGCCTCTGCAGTAGCATCATCAACTGTTAATTGTTGATATGCCTGAGCCAAATCCAGTTTAGCAAATACTGTACCCCTGCCAAGGGAATGGAGCAGATGATGCACAACTGGTACAGGATATGCGCTCTGCTGCAGCATGGTTAAGGTCCCCTTGTATTACCACAGATTTCACTGACCCATCAGCCTTAATGGGTGACTATGGGTGTTTCCCATCTGGAGTGGTCAGTAGGCTCTAAAACCCTTGAGCAATGAGTTTATCTAATGTGCATAAATTTTTTCTTTAAAGCAAATGGGACCCTCCGGGCTTTAAACGAATTGGGGGCACCTTGGGGTCTAGGCGGAAAGCATAGGGTCCCCATATACTTGGCCCAGTCCTTCGCTGAAGACCTCTGGAAACTCAGACTTCAAGGACTCTTCCCAGTCAGAACTGCTCCGATGGATGCCAGTCACCTCGATGCCAAGTGGATGAACCACTCAAGTCCCAGCAAACATGGGCGATCCTTGTCCACGTGGTCAGGGGCCAAACATTTTTGGGTGGCCTTAAACTGCACGTTGAATCTCTCGACTCCAACTACGGAATCTTGTTTCCTGGTAGTCTTTGAGAGTCAGTGTTGCTTCTGGAAATGCTTTTCTGAATTTTGGGAACGAGTCTGTGGCATGGTTCCCCATGGACACATAGTAAATAAGAGCCTGAGTCCACTTCAATTTGGCAAGGTCTTCTTCAATAAACACCTTCACATGAACTTTTCTGCTTTTTAAGGTTGAAGAATGACCAAAGTGATTGTTTGGTGA
>CM019155.1:148831049-148890828 GCA_009733165.1 Naja naja
TTATGTATGTAGGTTTGAATGTTATTGGTTTATTTGAACTGTTCTTGTAAAATGTCAAATGGTATTGGTTTAAATAGTGGGAAGAAACCCTGCACTCCCATTGGCTGGCACGGCTGCAGGCTATAAGAGGCAGCAGAGCCCAGCCAACTCGGTCCATTCGAGCTGTAGTCACTGAATAAACTCTTTGCTGGAACTCTTCGCCTGACTCTTCATGCAGACTTAACACTGGCGAAGGTGGGATTTCCTGAAGAGAAGACGACGCGAAAGACAAGAAGAGCGAGATGGTTGCTGAACACCCCCCAGCCCCGCTCGATCCGGGCGGAAGACTGGGAATCGAGGCGGATCGCTTCCAGATGTACCTGGAAGGAAACGACTGGACATTCCCAGAGACGGAAGAGGGCGTATTTCACCACTGGTCCGGCAGTCTTCAAGATGGTGAAGGGAGCTGCAGAACTGAAGGTAATGGAATGGCCTGATTTTTAAGAGCCTATTACCATTACCATTAGTACGCGTGCCTCATTAAGAGACACGAATTTTACCGTCGGGATCAAGGGGAAAGCGAATGTTAATGACTTCGTGGCAAGTTTAAGGGACATTGGGGTGCTTGTGACTTTACCAACTTAGAAGAGGCCATGCATGATCGGTTTGTTTTAGGCCTCAAAGATAAGGTCTTACAAAGCAAACTGTTAATGAAACCTAAGATCACGCTTAAAGAGGCCATTGAAGAAGCTGTTTCAGCTGAAGCCACCAAGTCCTCAGCAGCGGCCATGAAAAAGATTAACAAGGCCTCAAGCCAGGCCTCAAGCCATTCTGATGTGGAAAAATCCACAACAGCCCATTGCTAACAAATAGACTCTGATTCAGATTGCAGTGAGGTGGAGGAAGGGATTTTTAGACTCAGAATGGAGAAGAAAAGGAAAGACCCTGGGAGAAAGAGGCAAGAATATTATTGCAGAGGCTGGGGGGCACCTCAAGATGCAAGTTCTTAGACACCATCTGCCTGTTGCTAGAGAAGGGGTCACCTAGCCAGAGTCTGCAAATCATCCAGAACTCCACCTAGTAGGAAGAAATTTCCTGAAAAGGATTTTAAGCCCAACAACTTCATTGAAAAGATGGGGCTTAAAATGGGAAGAATGAAACTCACCAAACAATCACTATTGGTCATTCTTCACCCTTGAGAAGCAGAAAAGTACACTGAAGGTGTTCATTGAAGGAAGGCCTTGCCAAATGGAAGTGGACTCAGGCTCTTATTTATCTATGGTGTCATGGGACACTATTCACAGGCTACTTCCCAACATTCAGAAGAAACATTTCCAGAAGCAAGCACTGACTCTTAAAGACTACCAAGGGAACAAGATTCCAGTAGTTGGAGCAAGAGATTTCAACGTGCAGTTTAAAGGCCACACCAAACGCTTGCCTCTGACCATCGTGGACAAGGATCCCCAAGCTTGCTGGGACTTGAGTGGTTCAAGCCACTAGGCATCGAGGTGACTGGCATCAATCACGTGAGCAACTCTGAATGGGAGGAGGCCTTGAAGTCTGAGTTTCCAGAGGTCTTCAGCGAAGGACTGGGCAAGTATATGGGGACCCTATCACTTTCAACCTAGATCCCAAGGTGCCCCCTTGTTTAAAGCCCAGGAGGGTTCCATTTGCTTTAAAGGAAAAAATTGATGCACAATTAGACAAATTAATTGCTCAAGGGGTTTTAGAGCCCACTGATCACTCCAGATGGGAAACACCCATAGTCACACCAGTCAAGGCTGATGGGTCAGTAAGAATTTGTGGAGACTATAAGGGGACTGAACCATGCGCTGCAGCAGAGCATACCCAGTACCAGTTGTGCATCATCTGCTACATTCACTTGGCAGGGGTACAGTCTTTGCCAAATTGGACTTGGCCCAGGCATATCAACAACTAACAGTTGATGATGCCACTGCAGAGGCCCAAACCATTGTGACTCACAGAGGTGCCTTCAAATGTAAAGGTTACAATTTGGAGTAAGCTGGCACCAGGCATTTTTCAAAGTCTTATGGAAAGAATGCTTCAAGGACTGCCAGGGTAGTGCCTTACTTTGATGATGTGTTAATCTCTGCTGAAAATGACACTCAGCTTCAAGAAAGACTCAGAGAAGTCCTTACCAGATTCAGAAAAGCGGGTTAAAAGTCAAGGAAGACAAATGCACACTTAAAACAGACAGAGTTGAGTTCCTGGGCTACATGATTGACAAGCATGGCATCCACCCTACTGATGCCAAGGTTAAAGCAATCAAAGAAGCCCCTAAACCTAAATGCAAAACAGATTTGCAAGCCTTCCTTGGACTCATTAACTTTTATCACATGTTTCTACCTCAAAAGGCATCCATTGCTGAACCTTTGCACCATGCTTGATAAAAAGGCTGTTTGGATCTGGGGAGGAAGGAACAATCAGCATTTAACAGTATTAAGAGACTAATCACATCTGATGCTGTATTGATACAATTCTCTGAGAATTTGCCTGTTGTACTGACTTGTGATGCATCCCCTTTGGAGTGGGGGGTTTGAGCCACAGGCTTCCCAGTGGAAGGAAGCCCCTATTGCATTTTACTCTACTTTGTCCAAAGCAGAGAGGAATTATAGCCAACTGGACAAGGAGGCATTGGCAGTTGTTGCAGCTGTCAAGAAATTTCATGAATATCTGTATGGCAGGTCATTTACCATTGTTACAGATCACAAACCTTTATTAGGCATTGTGGCAGGAGACAAACCTACACCTACTATCCTGTCACCAAGAATGCTGAGGTGGACTGAATTTCTTGCAGCCTATTCATACAAACTGATTCACAGGCCTGGCAAGGACATTGACATGCTGATGCACTGAGTCGTTGCCCACTGCCTTGCCACAAGGTGGACTTTGAACCTGAAACACACACCTTTTTCCTAGAGACTGTTGCTAAGCTTCCAGTCCATGCTGCTGAGATTGCCAGAGAGACTGCCAAAGACACTGTGTTGGCTCCTGTTATAGGCTGGATTAAGAAAGGCCTCTTCAAGATCTACCTCACCTTGCCCAACCTTTTAAGTCCAGGCAAACTGAATTATCTGTATTAAGAGGATGTATTTTGTGGGGTAACAGGGTGGTTATTCCTGCAAAACTGCAAAGAGAGGTTTTGGAAATGTTACATGAGGGTCATCCTGGGATTGTAAGGATGAAGGGATTGGAGTTATGTATGGTGGCCAGGTATTGACAAAATGGTTGAAAACTGGGTTGCATCTTGTCCCAATTGCCAGGTAGTCAGGCCTGCTCCACCTCACCCCCCACACAGGAATGGGAATGTCCTAGGGGCCCGTGGTCTAGGATCCACATTGATTTGCAGGCCCTACTAGAGGGCACACTTTTCTGGTTATAGTAGATGCATATTCCAAATGGCTCGAGGTAATTCCCATGACATCCACCACAACTGATGCTGTCATCAAGCAGCTCAGAAAACTGTTTGTAACCCATGGGTTACCAGATGTCCTTGTCTCTGACAATGGCCCTCAATTCACATCTAACATTTTTGAATCCTTTCTAGCACAACAGGGTATCAGACATGCCCTCACTGCCCCTGGGCACCCTTCGCTAATGGCCGCTGAACGATGGCACGCTACCAAAGAGAAGCTTCAGCAGCTGGGTCCTGGGGACATCACTGAGAAGCTTGAAAAACTTCTTAGTGTTCAGCACATCACTCCTAGCCCATCAAATAACTTATCCCCAGCAGAGTTGTTGATGGGTAGGAAACTTAGGTCTTCCCTTGACCGCCTTCATCCCACTTACGCACCCAACACACCACTGGATTCCACTTCCAAAGTTCGTTCTTTCAGTGTGGGTGATTCTGTATATGCTAAGAACCTTATAGGTGAACCTTTGTGGATTCCTGCTGAAATAACTCACATCACTGGCTCTCGTTCTTACAGGGTACAAACAGAGGATGGCCTCCTCTGGAGCAGGCACATTGACCAACTTAGATCCAGGTTCCCTCAGGAACATCGCCCTGTCTCTGGGTCCTCACCTGATGTCACTTCTAGGGGAAGGGAGGAACAGGAGGAAAATCAGCAAGCAAGAATCAACCCATGTGTAACAGCCATTACGAGGAACCATCCAACCCTGTCACAATGCCAAGATCCATCCTTAGAAGTGGAAGATTGCACATCACTACCTGACTTGGGTGCTGACATTGGAATGGAGATGGGTTGGGAGGAGAGACCAAATTCTAACAATCAAACAGGGTCTTCTTTCACAGGAAGTCCCAGCAGGGAAATGTCAGCAGACACATTTCCCTCACTGGGTGAGAACGTTAAAACTTCAGAACCACGAAGGTCTCAACATACACGTAAAAGCCCCACCTATTTAAAGGAATACATTAGATAGGCTGGGGTTTGGTATGGACTGAACCTAGTGGGGAGGGGTGTTATGTATGTAGGTTTGAATGTTATTGGTTTATTTGAACTGTTCTTGTAAAATGTCAAATGGTATTGGTTTAAATAGTGCGGGAAGAAACCCTGCACTCCCATTGGCTGGCAACTACGGCTGCAGGCTATAAGAGGCAGCCGTAGCCCAGCCAACTCGGGTCCATTCGAGATGTAGTCACTGAATAAACTCTTTGCTGGAACTCTTCGCGTCTGACTCTTCATGCAGACTTAACAGATAAAATTAAAGAAATAGAGTTCTGACATGGGGCCTCCTGAATTCATCCTCTCCTTTGTCTTTTTGGCTGAGAACATTTGGAAGAGATGACGGGCCTTGTGCTTATCCCTTCCAGGGATGACCAGCTAGCCATCTTTTCCGCTGCATGTTCAACTACTTCTGATGACCTTTTGTAGCAGTTTAATAGTGGTTGAGTTTCTGAGCAACTCTGTAAATCCTGCTGGCTAACTTGGAAGATGCAGCAGGGATTCTACACTGTGGACTGGTGGAGCTGGATGGGAAGGAGCTTCTGAATTGGACGTAAAAGAGGGGCTTAAAGGAAATTTGGCATTTTCTGCTGAGTTTTGTCGGTTCCAGACCAATTATACTATTTCTGGCTCCTCTTAAGCGCCGTGGTTGCACAGAGGACTTGACAATGGCACGCCTAGGACCGGAGGTGGTGAGATGGCCTTGTGAGACTGCAGAAAAGGTTTCCTGTGGCCACGAAGGCCTCAGAGCTGGAGCAGTGAGCTGGGTTCACCTTGCTGGGCCTGCTATGTGAAGAGGAGGCTGGTGGAGAGTTGTTGATGACGTGCTTCCTTTCTTTCTGTTTGAAGTCAAGAGAAATGTTTGCTGGCTGGTTGTCACCCCCAGTTCAGAAGCAGAGCAGCGGTGGTGCTGAGAAGACCCCAGCTCCATCAATGGACCAGTTCCTGGAGAACGGAGGCCACCACTGGGAGGAAGGGATGAAAGTGTATCGCTTCTCTTGGCCCTCTTCAGTCTCCCTTGTTCCCACCTTAAATTGGGTGGCTCACCTCTTGTTTCTTACAGTTTTTCTCCAGATCCTTCTGTGTGAATCAATCATCCAAGGTAAACTTCATTTCTTTGCTTTTACTCTTCCATTTTCTAAGGTAAAATGGGAGGAAGGATCTGGAGCTGAAGATTTCTCTCCCAAGAGGTAGAGGGGAATAACTCATCCCTATTAGACTTGGGAGTGTGTGGTTGATATCAGAAGAATAGATAAAAGGGCTATCAAAACCCCCTTTTTCCTCTTTTCCTTTTTCTTATTTCTGTCTTTTTTCTTATTTCTAAGGAGTGGTGTTTTTTTTTGTCTTCTTTCTAAAAAAGAAAGGAATCGTTTTTTTAAGCAGCAAAGAAGCGAAAGGACTCAAAGAGAATGGCAACTGTTTGTATTTGCTGAACAGAATGAATAATGAGATTTTGCTTCTTAGAAACATTTGTTTTTTTCACTTCCTGTCCAGAAATTTTAGAAAGTTTAAATGTTCTTCTCCACATCAGCCCTTCTGTATTTGAAAATGTAATTAAGAAAATATTAGAATGTGCAGAAATGGATAGAGTAACGCTTACGATTAAGGGCAAAGAAGAAACTGAATACTCTTTGACATGGGACCTATTTTATCAATGGTTAGACAATAAAAGCAGAAGTTAGAAATGCAGGCACATAAAAGGGATAAATGTTAAAATGGAAATTGGTTAAAATAGAGAAGCCAAATGTTATTATTATTATAGTATTAATGTTATTGTGATGAATGCTATTGTAAACATTTTGATTACGATTGTTTAAAAACAATTGTAGCCAGACAACACACAGTTTAATTGAAATGGAATTTTTATGTTATACAAATAAAGTAAATAAAACATGCGGGGGAAAGAAAGAAAGAAAATGCTATTGTATCTCCCCTAATCCTTCTTTTTGTTAGACTAAACAAATTCCCTCAATCGTTCATCATAGAGTTTAGCTTCCAGTCCTCTAATCATCTTTGTTGCTCTTCTCTGCATTCATTTTAGAGTCTCAACATCTTTTTCATATCATGGTAGCCAAAACTAGACTCGGTATTCCAGGTGTAGCTTCCCCAGGGCAGAATAAAGCAGTGCTGTCACTTTTTGTGATAGAACAGAATAACAGAGTTGGAAGGGACCTTGGAGGTCTTCTAGTCCAACCCCCAACTCAGGCAGGAAGATCTACACCACTTCAGACAAAATGGTTATCCAATCTCTTCTTTAAAACATCCGTGTTGGAGCATTTACATCTCCTTGAGGCAAGTTTGTTTATTTATTTATTTGATTTGATTTTATTTGATTTGTCAGTTGCTTACAAGATAATAGGTATAAGTATAAACATAGTTATGAATACATGGATACATATAAGAAAAATAAAAAGAAACAATAGGACAGGGACGGTAGGCATGTTGGTGCACTTATGCATTCCCCCTACAGACCTTAGGAAAGGGGTGAAGTCAATAGTAGACAGTCTAAGGTTAAAGTTTTTGGGGTTTGGGGAAGAAACCACAGAGTCAGGTAGAGTATCCCAGACATTGACCACTCTGGTGCTGAAGTCGTATTTCTTGCAATCAAGTTTGGTGAGGTTTACCTTGAGTTTGTATCAATTGTGTGCTCTTGTATTGTTATGGTTGAAGCTGAAGTATTCATGGACAGGTAGGACATTGCAATGTATGATTTTATATACTATACTTAGATCGGACCGAAGACGGCATAGTTCTAGGTTTTCTTGGTCTAGAATTTCAAGTCTGGTGGCATAAGATAATCTGCAATGAGTAGAGGAGTGGAGAACTCTTCTTGTGAAATATTTCTGGACATTCTCTACTATCTGTTAATATCAGATATGTAATGGGGGTTCCAGACTGATGAGCTGTATTCAAATATTGGTCTAGCAAATGTTTTGTGTGCTCTAGTTAGTAGTGTGATATTACCAGAGAAAAGCTACGTAGGATTAGGTTAACAACTCTTAATGCCTTTTTGGCTACGTAGTTACAGTGGGCTCTAGCACTTAGATCATTAGAGATGAATACTCCAAGGTCCTTGACAGAGTTTGGATCATCAACAAGGTCTTGACTATTCAGCTTGTATTTTATTTTCTGATTTTTTTGCCAATATGTAAGACAAAGTATTTATTTATTGAGATTTGAAGTTGCCATTTGTTTGACCATTCTGACACACAGTCGAGGTCATTTTGAAGGGTAGCAGAATTATCTGTGGTGTTGAATAGCTTTACATCATCAGCAAAGAGAACGCAGTTGCTCTTAATATGATCACAGAGGTCATTTATGTAGAGTATGAAGAGAGTTGTTCCACCGATGAATTGTTCTCACTGTCTGGAAATTTCTCCTTAGTTACTTCTCTAGGTTGCTTCACTCCTTGATTAGTGTCCATCCATTGCTCCTTGAGGCAGCCTAGGATTGCATTGGCTTTTTTGGCAGCTGCCACACACTGCTGGCTCATACTTAAGTGAGAGTCTACTAGGACTCCAAGTTTCCATTATATGTGATGGACATGTGTGAAAGCTAACAAATATTGGAGAAAAATGCATACATGGTTAGAAAAAAATGTTATAGCTGCATATAGACTATAAGCCAGAAATATTTTTGTTCGGTATAATACCAGAAAAATAAGGGGAATTTGTATTTAATACTACATGTTTTGACAGCAGCAAGAATCGTATTTGTACAGTACTAGAAAAATGAGGAAACACCGAGAGAAGAAGATGTAATTAAAAAAATATTACATTGTGCAGAAATGGATAGATTGACGTTAAAGATAAAAGAAAAAGAAGATACAGAGTATTTTTGAACATGGGACTTATTTTATAAATGGTTGGATAATAGAGGTAAAAATTAGAAGCGGGTGTTGGAAGAAATATCCTTCTGTGTTCAGTTCCAAGTGGGGAGAAAGATACTGGAAACATGGAGGCTGTTTGGAAAGAAGGTTTAATGGTGGACAGGATCACATGCCCTGGAGCTCCTGTGCAAAGAAAAGGGAAGAAATGCTGGGAATCGCTGGGTTTTATATTCTCTGGCTTTGAACTTCCTGAGATACAGGAAGAATATCCTGATCGGTTGTTATCAGAGGTCATAGCTAGCTTTATAAGTTATCTGTGTGCTAAGTTTGGTTGAAACTTGGTGGGTGATGCAATGAAGGGTAATTGAATAGTACTGCCTGAAGGAGGTAGGCCTTTGTTATGTAAAATAGACTGGCCCGGTCCTTAATGGCCCATTAACAAAGATGGGGGGGGCAGAGGTGGTATTCACCCAGTTATGACCAGTTCTGGAGAACCGGCAGCAGAAATTTTGAGTAGTTCAGAGAACCGGCCAATACCGCTTCTGACTGGCCCCACTCCCATCTATTCTCCGCCTCCCAAGTCCCAGCTGATCAGCTGCTCTCTGGTTGCCCTGCACAGGAGAATGGAGCTGGAAAGCAGGTTAGTGGGGTGGGGAGGGAATGGGGATTTTGCAGTATCCTTCCACTGCCACGCTTAGAAAGCCATGCCAACCAAGCCACGCCCACAGAACTAGTAGTAAAAAATGTGAATACCACCACTGGTGGGGATGGGGGCCGAGTGTCTTCCTCTCTGAGTTTCTACTTCTCTTTTAGGGGAAATATTCTGCCTTTTTTGTATATCCTAAAATATTTCATTTTTCTAGGAGAGGGCTGGGTTTTAACTTCCATAATGGGGAAAATATTATTATGTAAGCCAATGGAGCCAGACAACACACTGTTCACAAAGCCCTTGTGTATGTTAAATGAGCATGTATAAATAAACTTTAAAAAAAACATTTCCTCTTGCAGTTGCTGCAGTTGAGCCAAGTGCCACCTATTCTATACCTGTGTGCTTGTTGTTGTTGTTTTGTTCCTAGGTATAAAACCTTCCTTTTGTCAGCCCTGAACTGCATCTTGCTGGCCAGGGCTCAATGCTCCAGTCGGTCAACATGCTAACGATGAAGGTTTTACCTCTGGACTTTCACCTGGGGATTCTTGACCATAGATGAAGCAAACCGCATGCCCCTTTTTCCTGGGGCCAGGATAGTAAGCCCATTTTGCAAAATTCTTTAGCGCAGTCACAAAGCCACAATCGCCACTCTTCACTAGCATTTCCTGTGACTTTGACATTTGTGGTCAGCTGCTTTAGCATCATGTGGCAAGTGCCAAAGTAGAAGTTCACCAAGTTTTGGTTGTAACTGTTATGTATGTAGGTTTGAATGTTCTTGGTTTATTTGAACTGTTCTTGTAAAATGTCAAATGGTATTGGTTTAAATAGTGCCCTGCACTCCCATTGGCTGGCAACTACGACTGCAGGCTATAAGAGGCAGCCGTAGCCAAGCCAAGACGGGTCCATTCGAGCTGTAGTCACTGAATAAACTTTTTGCTGGAACTCCTCGCGTCTGACTCTTCATGCAAACTTAACACTGGCACGAGGATGGGATGGGATTTCCCTGAAGAGAAGACGACGAACAAGCAACAGAGCGAGATGGCCGCTGAACACCCCAGCCCGTCGATCCGGCAGCGGAAGACTGGGAATCGATGCGGATCGCTTCCAGATGTACCTGGAAGGAAACGACCTCGCCGACATCCCGAGAGACGGAAGAGGGCGGTATTTCTCACGCACTGCGGTCCGGCAGTCTTCAAAATGGCGAAGGCATTAGCAGGAGCTGCAGAGCTGAAGGTAATGGAATGGCCCGATGAGAAACTTTTAAGAGCCCATTACGCCCCTCAAGTATCGTGCCTCATTAAGAGACACAAATTTTACCGTCGGGATCAAGGGGATAGCGAGAATGTTAATGACTTCGTGGCAAGTTTAAGGGACATTGGGGTGCTTGTGATTTTACCAACTTAGAAGAGGCCATGCGGATCGGTTTGTTTTAGGCCTAAAAGATAAGGTCTTACAAAGCAAACTATTAATGAAACCTAAGATCACGCTTTAAAGAGGCCATTGAAGAAGCTGTTCAGTGGAAGCCACCAAGTCCTCAGCAGCGCCATGAAAAGATTAACAAGGCCTCAAGCCAGGCCTCAAGCCATTCTGATGTGGAAAAATCCACAACAGCCCATTGAACAAATAGACTCTGATTCTGATGGCAGTGAGGCAGAGGAGGATTTTAGACTCAGAATGGAGAAGAAGAGAAAAGACTCTGGGAAAAACAGGCAAGGATTCTATTGCAGAGGCTGTGGGGGCCACCCCACACTGAATGCAAGTTCTTTGACTCCATTTGCCTACGTTGAGAAACGGGGTCACCTAGCCAGAGTCTGCAAATCATCCAGAACTCCACCAGCTAGGAAGAAATTCCCTGACAAAGACTTTAAGCCCAACAATTTCCTTGAAAAGATGGGGCAAAATTCAGAAGCAAATGGCAAGAATGAAATTCACCAAACAATCACTATTGGTCATTCTTCACCCTAAAAAGCAGAAAAGTACACGTGAAGTGTTATTGAAGCCGCCGGAAGCGTTGGATTCAGGCTCTTATTTATCTAGGTGCATAACGGACACTAATCCACGACCTTTCCAAACATCTCAGAAGAAGCATTTCCAGAAGCAAGCACTGACTCTAAAGACTACCAGGGAACAAGATTCCAGTAGTTGGAGCAAGAGATTTCAACGCAGCAATTTAAAGGCCACACCAAACGTTTGCCCCTGACCATCGTGGACAAGGATCGCCCAAGCTTGCTGGGACTTGAGTGGTTCAAGCCACTAGGCATCGAGGTGACTGGCATCAATCACGTGAGCAGCTCTGAATGGGAGGAGTCCTTGAAGTCTGAGTTCCAGAGGTCTTCAGCGAAGGACTGGGCAAGTATATGGGGACCCCTATTGCTTTCAGCCTAGACCCCAAGGTGCCCCCAATTCGTTTAAAGCCCAGGAGGGTTCCATTTGCTTTAAAGGAAAAAATTGATGCACAATTAGATAAACTTATTGCTCAAGGGGTTTTTAGAGCCACTGACCACTCCAGATGGGAAACACCATAGTCACACCAGTCAAGGCTGATGGGTCAGTGAGAATCTGTGGTGACTATAAGGGGACACTTAACCATGCGCTGCAGCAGAGCGCATACCCAGTACCAGTTCTGCATCATCTGCTCCATTCCCTTGGCAAAGTAGTAGTAGTACTATAGTAGTCCCTATAGTATTTGCCAAACTGGACTTGGCTCAGGCATATCAACAATTAACAGTTGATGATGCCACTGCAGAGGCCCAAACCATTGTGACTCACAGAGATGCCTTCAAATGTAAAAGGTTACAATTTGGAGTAAGCGTGGCACCAGGCATTTTTCAAAGTCTTATGGAAAGAATGCTTCAAGGACTGCCAGGGGTAGTGCCTTACTTTGATGATGTGTTAATCTCTGCTGAAAATGACACTCAGCTTCAAGAAAGACTCAGAGAAGTCCTTATTCAGAAAAGCGGGTTTAAAAGTCAAGGAAGACAAATGCACACTCAAAACAGACAGAGTTGAGTTCCTGGGGTACATGATTGACAAGCATGGCATCCACCCTACTGATGCCAAAGTTAAAGCAATCAAGGAAGCCCCTAAACCTAAATGCAAGACAGATTTACAAGCCTTCCTTGGACTCATTAACTTTTATCACATGTTTCTACCTCACAAAGCATCCATTGCTGAACCTTTACATTGCCTGCTTGATAAGAAGGCTGTTTGGATCTGGGGGAGGAAGGAACAATCAGCATTTAACAGTATTAAGAGACTAATCACATCTGATGCTGTATTGATACAATTCTCTGAGAATTTGCCTGTTGTTCTGACTTGTGATGCATCCCCTTTTGGAGTGGGGGGGGGGGGTTTAAGCCACAGGCTTCCCAGTGGAAGGGAAGCCCCTATTGCATTTTACTCTCGCACTTTGTCCAAAGCAGAGAGGAATTATAAGCCAACTGGACAAGGAGGCATTAGCAGTGTTGCAGCTGTCAAGAAATTTCATGAATATCTGTATGGCAGGTCATTCACCATTGTTACAGATCACAAACCTTTATTAGGCATTGTGGCAGGAGACAAACCTACACCTACTATCCTGTCACCAAGAATGCTGAGGTAGACTGAATTTCTTGCAGCCTATTCATACAAACTGATTCACAGGCCTGGCAAGGACATTGGACATGCTGATGCACTGAGTCGTTGCCCACTGCCTTGCCACAAGGAGGACTTGAACTTGAACAACACACCTTTTTCTAGAGACTGTTGCTAAGCTTCCAGTCCATGCTGCTGAGATTGCCAGAGAGACTGCCAAAGACACTGTGTTGGCTCCTGTTATAGGCTGGATTAGAAAGGTTGGCCTCTTCAAGATCTACCTCACCTTGCCCAACCTTTTAAGTCCAAGCAAACTGAATTATCTGTATTAAGAGATGTATTTGTGTGGGGAACAGGGTGGTTATTCCTGCAAAACTGCAAGAGAGGTTTTGGAAATGTTACATGAGGGTCATCCTGGGATTGTAAGGATGAAGGATTGGCCAGGAGTTATGTATGGTGGCCAGGTATTGACAAAATGGTTGAAAACTGGGTAGCCTCTTGTCCCAATTGCCAGGTAGTCAGGCCTGCTCCACCTCACGCCCCCACACAGGAATGGGAATGTCCTAGGGGCCCATGGTCTAGGATCCACATTGATTTCGCAGGCCCTACGAGAGGGCACACTTTTCTAGTCATAGTAGATGCATATTCCAAATGGCTAGAAGTAATTCCCATGACATCCACTACAACTGAGGCTGTCATCAAGCAGCTCAGAAAATTGTTTGTAACCCATGGGTTACCAGATGTCCTTGTCTCTGACAATGGCCCTCAATTCACATCTACATTTTTGAATCCTTTCTAGCACAACAGGGATCAGACATGCCCTCACTGCCCCTGGGCACCCTTGGCTAATGGCGGGCTGAACCGCATGGTACGCTACAAAGAGAAGCTTCAGCAGCTGGGTCCTGGGGACATCACTGAGAAGCTTGAAAAACTTCTTAGTGTTTCAGCACATCATCCTAGCCCATCAAATAACTTGTCCCCGCAGAGTTGTTGATGGGTAGGAAACTTAGGTCTTCCCTTGACGCCTTCATCCACTTACGCACCCACGCACCACTGGATTCCACTTCCAAAGTTGTTCTTTCAGTGTGGGAGATTCTGTATATGCTAGGAACCTTATAGGTGAACCTTTGTGGATTCCTGCTGAAATAACTCACATCACTGGCCCTCGTTCTTACAGGGTACAAACAGAGGATGGCCTCCTCTGGAGCAGGCACATTGACCAACTTAGATACAGGTTCCCTCAGGAACATCGCCCCTGTCTCTCTCTGGGTCCCTCACCTGATGTCACTTCTAGGGGGGAAGGGGGGAACAGGAGGAAAATCAGCAAGCAAGAATCAACCCCATGTGTAACGAGCCATTATGACAGGAACCATCCCAAACCCTGTCACAATGCCAAGATTCACCATCTGAAGTGGAAGATTGCACATCACTACCTGACTTGGGTGCTGACATTGGAATGGAGATGGGTTGGGAGGAGAGACCAAATTCTAACAGTCTAACAGGGTCTCCTTTCACAGGAAGTCCCAGCAGGGAAATGTCAGCAGACACATTTCCCCTCTCATGGGTGAGAACGTTAAAACTTCTGAACCACGAAGGTCTCAACGTACATGTAAGAGCCCCACCTATTTAAAGGAATATGTTATGTATGTAGGTTTGAATGTTATTGGTTTATTTGAACTGTTCTTGTAAAATGTCAAATGGTATTGGTTTAAATAGTGCGGGAAGAAACCCTGCACTCCCATTGGCTGGCATCTACGGTTGCAGGCTATAAGAGGCAGCTGTAGCCAAGCCAGGACGGGTCCATTCGAGCTGTAGTCACTTAATAAACTCTTTGCTGGAACTCCTCGCGTCTGACTCTTCATGCAAACTTAACAGAATACATTAGATAGGTTGGGGTTTGGTATGGACTGAACCTAGTGGAGAGGGGTGTTATGTATGTAGGTTTGAATGTTATTGGTTTATTTGAACTGTTCTTGTAAAATGTCAAATGGTATTGGTTTAAATAGTGTGGGAAGAAACCCTGCACTCCCATTGGCTGGCAACTACGGCTGCAGGCTATAAGAGGCAGCCGTAGCCCAGCCAACTCGGGTCCACTCGAGCTGTAGTCACTGAAGAAACTCTTTGCTGGAACTCCTCGCGTCTGACTCTTCATGCAGACTTAACAGTAACGATGCTCCATCGAGCAAAAGCATCAACAAAATGAACCAGATGGACCCGCTCTGGCTGAGGCTAATTCATGGCTCTTCTTGCAAAAACCTTTTAATAAATAAATTAACAGGCCAGGCCAGAGACATAAATCTGCAGACAGAAGGATCGCTCTTATGCTGAATTTAGATCAAGGGTTCCTGTTTGTCAGAAATATGATCGAGGTCTCCCTGAGACCCTCCTATCCCAGCTGTCATGACCCCTGTCCAATATGGCCACTGCTAAGGGATGATGGGAATTGTAGTCCAGGGATGCATGCAGAAAGACACATTCAGTCCATCCTTAGCTCTCAATTGACTTGTCTGGATCTCCACTGAAGAATTGTTCATTGTAGTTGGTAGAGATGTTGAGAGTAATGGTCTACTCTCTAGTCATCAGATGTGTAAATAATCCTCAACTTAAGACCATAATGCAGCCTGCTGTCAGAACTTCGTATTTGGGTTGCAAGTTGCTTTTTTGTGGTCTGTCATAACTTTGAAGATTTACTAAGCAGCCTGTCCCAAGTCAAGGACTACCTGTAAAGACTTTTATTTGAGAAGAGATCATTTGAGTTCGATCCTAGGTAGAGGCTGATATTTCTCTCTCTGGGCACAATGAGAATATATCTATTGAACAAAACTCCGCATTGGTGACAGGAAGGGCATCCGGCCAGTAAGCACTCTGATAGGCTGCATTCAGTTGCCCAGATGCCAGGGATTATGGGGTCATTAAAAGAAGATGGTGATGAAGAGATAATTTGGTTGTTTCTGTCAACTTCTAGCCTATGGGTTTCTCTTGAATTCTTGCAACAGAATTTTGCTTATAAGCTTGCATGGAATTTTATGGGATTCTTTTCAAATTTCCTTTGTTTCTCCTAACAAACAAACAAACAAATATCGTGAGCTAGGCTGAAGGTTGAGAATTGTATGTAGCAGCTAGGACCAGACCTCTGCTATCCAAGAAACTGATCTTAAGCCAGAATTTACTGATATAATTACTCTAGAGACAACCCTAGGAACTAAGACCATAAAAGTTAATTTGTAAATAAGGGCAGCGGGTGATAGAATTAGAGTACTGGGAGATGTAATCGGGGGCAGAGATAATGAATTCACTTTAGATATTTTGGATAGGTTGTGACAGCATGAATACTAAACCAATGAGGAAAAGGTGGGAGGTAAATTTGTAATGGCAATCTATATATATATATAAAAGCGACATACCATTCACGCACCATCACAAAATCTCCAGAACCATAAAGCCTATAAACTTGAAATTGGCATGTATGTTCCTCTTGGCTTCTAGGTGCTCACTAAGGAAGGATTTTTCAAAATGACCATCAGAGCATTAGTATTTTCTATATTATTATTGTTGTTGTTGTTATTGTTGTTGTTGTTGTTGTTATTAACACACTCTGATGCTAAGGAGTTGTACTCTCCCTCCCCACCTGAAAAGGAATCTCTTCCAAATGCAAAACACAAGCAGAGGAGTTTCAGTTTCTGTTACAGAGCACCAAGCAGCTTTAGGACAGAACAGTTGAGCTAAGCCACGCCCAAGCTCCTTGTGGTCTCCTTCTTGCTCACACAGCAAATACTGCTTCAGTTTCCAAACAGATCTCAACTCTCACACCCTGACAGGATGCTAGCCAGATGAATACCGATGGATGCTGGTAGGCAGAGGCAGAATTTTTTCCTTCCTTTTTTCCTCCCCAAAAACTAAGCCCAACCACGTAGTTTTGTAATGAAACAAGGGTATCCAGCTAGTAGAGAATATAAGCCAATCATATTGATGATTTAAGGTGTACCCACGTGTGTGTGTGGGCACCCTCTTTGCAAAGTAGTAAATAAAATCACCATTGTTTTCTCTTGGAAGTTTTGGCTGGTGATTGTTATTTCAAAACTACACAATGAATCCCACATGACCATTATGGAGTGTGGCTGTCGGGACTTTGAATCTGGGTTGTAAGTTGCTTTTTTGAGGACTGTCGTAACCTTGAACATTTATTAAACCACTGGCTGTTAGTCAAAGACTACCCATAAAGATTTTGATTTGAGAAGAGATAATTTGGTTAGTGTTGTGGTGGCCTAGAAGTGGAGCTTTTGCCTCACAATCAGGAGGCTGATATTTCTCTCTCTGGGCACGATGAGAATATCTCTGCTGAACAAAACTCCGCATTGGTGACAGGAAGGGCATCCGGCCAGTAAACACTCTGCTAGCTCCATTCAGTTGCCCAGATGCCACCCTAAAAGGGATTATGGGGTTGTTAAATGAAGATGATGATGAAGAGATAATTTGGTTGTTTCTGTCAACTTCTAGCCTATGGGTTTCTCTTGGATTCTTGCAACACAATTTTGCTTATAAGCTTGCATGGATTTTTATGGGATTCTTTTCAAATTTCCTTTGTTTCTCAGATTTTCAGAGGTCTACTTGGAATTATCACCCAGCAGCTCCCACCCTGTCCTGGTCACCTTCTTACCAAATTCTCATAAAAGGAGATCACATCGAATTAAAATGTTCCCCACCAAAAAGACAGAAGGGAGAATATTACGTCTTTGAGCACGTGAATGAAAAGGGTGAATGGAAGAAATATCAAGAACAGATCAGAAATACTCTGCTGATTCCTGCATTGCGAATGGCTCCCAAAGCAACATTTTCTTGTTCTTACATGGGGAAAAACAGGGAAGGCAGAAGATCTCTGTCTGAAAGGAGTAATTGGGGTGAATTCACTGTCATTGGTAAGGAACTTTCTTCTACTTTAAAAAGTGTTTATATCATGGTTTCTCCATCTTGACGACTTTAAGCTGTGTGGACTTCAACTCCCAGAATTCCATATGCTAGCTGAGGAATCCTGGGAGTTAAGGCCCACTAATTTAGTTCTCCGGGTTGAAAAATAAGGGATTCCTACAATATGAAATATTCTAAGGAGATTCAATACTTGTGTTTATTCATTTATTAAATATTAAAAAAATTATTTGAAGATTTCTTCCACCTCCCTATTCCAAGGAGTATTTTCTGAGGAAAGAGAACAATTCCTTTCTGTGTGAAGGAAAGTCCAACCGAGAACTCTAGTGCAGTTAGATGAGATGAGGGGTGCAAGTCAAGGGACTCCCTGAAAGACATTTGATAATCACTTCTTTTCCTTTTCTGTGACTGTTATGTATGTAGGTTTGAATGTTATTGGTTTATTTGAACTGTTCTTGTAAAATGTGGTATTGGTTTAAATAGTGAAGCCCTGCACTCCCATTGGCTGGCAACTGCTGGCTATAAGAAGCAGCCAGCCAGGGGTCCATTAGCTTTAGTCACTGAATAAACTCTTTACTGAAGCTCTTCGTGTTTGACTTTTCATGCAAACTTAACAGTGACTATCTAGAACCTCCACCAGCTCCCAGCCTTCCTCCAGAACCCCTGTATCTGGATGGGGAGAACTTTGTCCTCTGGTGCTTAGTTCCCAACATCACTCTTCAAGGTTGGAGACTATCAGTTTTCCCACATAAGGGAAAACAAGGATGAGTCCTCTATAAAGAGTCTGGATTGGCATGAAGGCAGCTCTCTGGTCCTCACAGCCACAAGGGAGAATTCTGGATCTTTCTTCTACTTTAAAAAGCATTTATATCATGGTTTCTCCATCTTGATGACTTTAAGCTGTGTGGACTTCAATTCCCAGATTTTGTTATTTAAGGTCCACAAATTTTGTTTGTCAAGGTTGAGAAATACTGTTCACATTGTTAGAAATATGCCTAAGGGATTCCTACGACATGAAATGTTTCAAGGAGACTCAATACTTGTGCTCATTAATTCATTAAATTAAAAAAATTGTTCATGAAATAAAAAAGGGGCTGTAAAAAATGTTCAATCAGACCAATTTGTTTGATGCCAGAAAGCTGAAGGAAATGTGATACAGATGGTCCTTGACTTACAACCACAACGGAGCCCCAAATTTCTGTTGTTCAGTGAGAATTTGTTAAGTGAGCTTTGCCCCATTTTACGACATCTCTTGCCCCAGTTGTTAAGTGAATCACTGCAATTGATAAGTTTGTTACCCGGTGGTTGAGTCAATCTGGCTTCCCCACTGATTTTGCTTGTCAGAGGGTCGCAAAAGGGGATCACAGCTCCCTGGGATGCGGCAACCATCATAAATACGAGTGTAAATACAAAGGGCATTGGTCGGAACCCTGACAACGAGTCAGTTGCCAAGTATCTGAATTTTGATCATGGGAACGCTGCAAAGGTTGTAACTGTGAGTCACTTTTTTCAGTGCTGTTGTAACTTTGAAAGGTCACTAAATGAACTGTTATAGGTCAAGCACTACCTGTTTTGCAGACTTTCACCATGTTGGAGCAGGGAGATTTTGGTACTTCTTCGCCGAGATTCTGCCTCCTTAGACTATCCCTGGGGAGTGAAAGTATATTGGCGAGATTTCAGGGATATTTCTGCCCCGCTATTCAAGGCTGTGAAGCTGCCCAGCCTAGATTTCTTCAACCTCCCTATTCCGAGGAGCATTTTCTGAGGAAAGAGACCCTGTGAACAACTCCTTTCTGTGTGAAGGAAAGTCCAACCGAGAACTCTAGTGCAGTTAGATAAGTTGGTGGGTGCCAGTCAAGATACTCCTGGGACTGACTGAAGGACACTTGATTATCACTTTTTTTCCCTCTCTTGGTCTATCTAGAACTGCCCCCAGCTCCCAGCCTTTCTCCAGATCCTCCAGAACCCTGTATCTGGTTGGGGAGAACGTTGTCCTCTGGTGCTCACTTCCCAACACCACCCTTCAAGACTGGAGGGTACCAGTTTTCCCACATAAGGGAAAACAAGGAGGAGCCCTCCACAAAGGATCTGTTGGCATGAAGGTGACAGCTCATCCTCACAGCCACAAGGGAGAATTCTGGATTATATAAATGCCGGTACCTAGAATGGAAATCTGAGAGAAACATCCCTTCCGAGTGGAGTCGTCCGGTCCCAATTGTGGTGAGAGGTGTGGATTTTTTTTCTCTTCATTTTGAAAATGTGGATTTCTATAACTGGGGCTTTATTTATTTAGAGCTTGCATAGGAAAATTTTTTGTTCCTGATGTAATCACAAAAAAGCCTCCACCCTGAAGCAAGGATTTACACCTAGGCAGGAAAAATCAAAGGTGTAAGTAGAGATTAGACAAGACCAGGCTCAAAAACAGGAATGGTGAGATGGACCTTTGAGTCTTAGTGGATGAGAGGTGGTATTCAGCAGGTTCCGACCAGATCTGGAGAACCGGTAGCGGAAATTTTGAACAGTTTGCAAATACCACCTCTGACTGGAGATTTTATAGTATCCTTCCCTTGCCACGCCCACCAAGCCACGCCCACAGAACCGGTAGTAAATTTTTTTGAATCCCACCACTGTAGTGGGCGATTATTTCAACATGAGCCAGCCAAGAAAGCGAATGCCATCCTTGGTTGGATAAACAGAGGCAGAGAATCAAAATCACATGCAGTAATGCTTTATAAATCTTTAGTAAGGCCACACCTGGAATACTCCATCCAACTCTGGTCACCACATTACAAAAAAAGATGTTGAGACTTTGGAAAAAGTGCAGAAAAGACCAACTAAGGTGATTAAAGGTCTGGAGACAAAAACATACGGAGAACGGTTGCAGGAATTGGGTCTGGCCAGTCTAGAGGTAATAAGGATTAGGGGGAGGGACATGATATCAGTCTTCCAATATTTGAGGGGCTGCCCCAAAGAAGAGGGGGTCAAGCTGTTCTCAGAAGCACCTGAAGGCAGGACAAGAAACCATGGATTGAAACTAATCAAGGAGAGAAACAACCTGGAATTAAGGAGAACCTTCCTAACAATGGAGGTTTTTAAGAAGAGACCGGACAGTCATTTGTCTGAAATGCTATAGGGTCTCCTGCTTGAACAGGGGGTTAGACTAGATGACCTCCAGCTCTGTTCTGAATGATTGACAGTGGAGTCAACGCACCTCCAAGCTCATTCCCGTTTCTTCTCTTCTCCAGATCCTCTGCCTCCCCCAGTGTTGAAGCTGCACCCTTCTGCTGGATCCCTGGGGATCCTGTCCATCCTGTGTTTGCCCAGTGGGGGCAATAACACCAAAAGGTTCCATTTCTCCCAGGATGGAGTGGAGATGACTTCCAGCCATGAAGAGCCCGTGAAGAGCAGCAGAGATTCTGGGGTTCTCACTCTAAATATGTCAGTAGCTTTCCTGTATGCCAAAGACAACAAAAGCCTGCGATTTGCTTGCAGGTATGAGGAAAACATGACTGGGCGCTGGATCACGTCTCCCTGGAGCCAGACGGTGAATATCACAGGTGGGTCTTTTCCAGAGGTGGAATCATCTGCAGCCGAAATGCAGAAGGAACACTTTGCAAAACTTGATTTAACTCGCCAAAGAAATCTCGTGGAACGATATTTCTCCCCCTTTTGTTTTGTAGATGAACCAGCCCCATCTGCCCAACCGGTGGGCTATGCACCACTGGTTCTCCTTGTGCCCTTCCTGGCAGCCCCACTGGTCTTCTGCTGGAGCAGGAAAAAGAATGGTAGGTTTGGGAGTCCCTAATGCTGGTCTTGACCTATAAAGAGCCTTGTTGGTACAGGCTGTTTAACACCTAGCACTTAACTCCAGCTGCCTGCAATTAGTGCAGGTTCGAATCCCACCAGGCTCAAGGTTGACTCAGCCTTCCATCCTCCCGGGGTAGGTAAATTGAGGACCCAAGATTGTTGGGGGCAATAAGCTGACTTCGTAAAATGCCGCTTAGTAATAAGCAGGCATATACAATGGAATGAAGGCTATTGCTGAGCGCACTGGGTTGTATCCCAAAAGTTGTAAGCTGCCCTGAGTCTTCTGAGAAGGGCGGCATATAAATGTAATTAAAAAAAGAAAGCCTTTCATGGCATTGGACCAGGATGTATGCGGGAGACCCTGCTGCCGATAACAGCTTCCCGGCATCCCATGCGCTCCCATCGACAGGGCCTTCTCCAGGTGCCGTTGACCCAGCAATGTCGGTTGGCAGTTCCCAGGGGTAGGGCCTTCTCGGTGGGAGGACCCACCCTATGGAACCATCTTCCCCTGGAGCTCTGGGTGGCCCCTGACCTCCGCTCCTTCCGCCGTGACCTAAAAACTTGGCTGTTCCAACTAGCCTACCCGGGCTGATGGGGGTGGGGGAGGGTTTTTAAATGTCTTTTAATTGGCATATTTATGAGACCTTTGGTTTAATTGTTTTTTTAATATTTGTATATTTGTATTGGATTGTTTTATTTTGTAAGCCGCCCTGAGTCCTTCGGGAGATAGGGCAGCATACAAGTCTCATAAATAAATAAATAAATAAATAAATAAATAAATAAATAAACAAACAAACAAACAAACAAACAAACACACAAAAATAAATAAACAAATAAACAAACAAACAAATAATGCAAACCCTCAATCTCAATCATGTGGCTAGAGAAGAACCTTTGTGGCAGAAGTGGATGAAGTCAACCCCCAAGCGGTCCTGCTTCAAGACAGTGGAGGCTACTCTGATAGGCATGGTGGCCCATCCTAATATCAATATCGGACTAGAGCTGGAAGGGAGCTTGGAGGTCTTCTAGTCCAGCCCCCTGCTCAAGCAGGAGATCCTATACTATTTCAGACAAATGACTGTCCAATCTCTTCTTAAACAACCCCCAGTGATGAAGCACCCACAACTTCTGGTGGTAACTTCTGTTCCACTGGTTAATTGTCCTCACTGTTAGGAAGCCGAACATTAAGGTGCATCTATCTTTGTCTGTAATATGATGGAATGAATAAATAGTATGATTGGAGGGCAACTCATGTTCGTTTCTTCCCCTCTTCCTTGTTTTGCACGGATCTGGAAGCATCAGGACGCCAGCGAAGATCTGATCCTAAAGAAGGGAAGGAGGAAGCCAGATCGAATGATCTCGGATCTGAGAATCTGCAGAGGGAGGATTTACAGGTAACCACTTCCATTACAGGAGTCTTCCATTTCTGGGCAGGACCGTTTATGAAGGATTTGAGGAATCCTGGGCAGTTCCAGAGCTGTTGTGTATCACCCCAAATTTTCTGGTAGTGAAATTCTGATGGAATGATAGAACAACTTCCTGAGAGCTCAAGGAGTTTGAAAGAGGAATCACTTCTGGAAGGAGAGAAGGACTTCCATTTGTTAGATTATAAAAGCCAAAGAACAATTCTTGAAGGATAGCTTCATTTACATCCTGCCTTGAATAGCAGAGCCTAACATCCCTTTTATCTCCAGTAGTCTTTGACTCTACTAATATTTTGTTTCCCATTATTTTTCATGAATTGTTGACTTCCAAGTTTGGGAGCTTGTAGATCAACGCAATATGAAATTTTGTTTTTGTAAAGGTAAAGATTCCCTTTGCCAGTCATTTCCGGCTCATCTCAGTTACAAAGCTGAAGAGCCAGCGCTGTCAGAAGACGTCTCCGTGGTCATGTGGCCGGCATGACTAAACGTTGAAGGTGCACGGAATGCTGTTCCCTTCCCACCAATTTCTATTCCCATTTTTCTATTTGCATTTTTACATGCTTTCAAACTGCTAGGTTGGCATAAGCTGGGAGAAGGAATGGGAGCTCACTCCATTACGCGGCGCTAGGGGTTCGAACCGCTGAACTGCCAACCTTTCTGATCGATAAGCTCAGCATCCTAGCCACTGAGCCACCACACCCCTTTGTCTTTGAGAGCATCTTAAATATTAGAGGTCATAACTAAAACAAAGTGGATGGCATCTCCAGGAGAGCATTTTGGATGACAGAAGGTGGAGGATCTGGGTTGGGCCTGGTATGGTTGCCATTTACACTTGTTTAATGGTGGTTAGGATTCTGGGTGTGACACTGGAAGAGTTGACCCAGTTTCCATTTATAACCCCCTTCCAAAACAAAAGTGAGAAAGTCTCCTTTATGATGGATTCTGGTTGAATTTCAAGCTTGTCTTTTCCTGGCTTTCTAGGATCCAGACCTCACCTATGCCTTGGTCAGGAAGTCATCCATACTGATCCCTTTGGAACCTAGGACTGAGAATCGTCTGAAGACAAAGGGAGAGTACCAAGTCATGTACAGCGAGGTCCACATTCATGCAACCAGCAGAACAGCCCCATGAGAACCTCTTTCTAAAGGCCACATTCAGAAGACCAGCCTTTCAATCACCTGAAATGGAGGGCTTGCTATGGTTCTGTTGGGGGTATTTGGGAATAGACATGGTTGAAACCCTTGGAACGCGGATGGACTTCAACTCCCAGAATTCCTGACTGGCAGGGGAATTCTGGGAGTTGAAGTCCACCCATCTTCAAGCTGGTAACATTGAGAAACTTGAGGCCATGCCTTCAGGAGGCCACCAAAATGACTCAGAATTGACCTTTTGCTCTTGCTAACTAGTAGAAATATTGGCCTGTTGTCCAGGTGCTGGACAGGAATTAATGTCTGTCTTGTCTTCCATTTTTTGGGCTAAAAGAAACTTCCTGTCTTTGTTGTCGAAGGAGAAACCAGTGGAGGTGATACAAATCCTGTCAAATAAATAAAAAATATTGTTGTTGTTCAGTTGCCAAATTCTGCCCGACTTTTCGTGACCCCATGGACCGCAGCATGCCAGGCCCCCTCAAATTTTGCCCAAATTCATGTTCATTCCATGATATCAATGACGCAATTCGAATTCCTCATCCTTTCCTGTCGCCTTTCATTTTCCCATCATTGGGGGTCTTTCCCAATGAATCTGAGCCTTGGTAGCTCAGGCTGTTAAATGCCTGCTCTTAAGATCCAGCTGCCTACAATTATTGTAGGCTCGAATCCCACCAGGCTCAAGGTTGACTCAGCCTTCCATCCTCTTGGGGTAGGTAAATTGAGGACCCAAGATTGTTGGGGGCAATAAGCTGACTTTGTAAAAATGCCGCTTAGTAATAAGCAGGCAGATACAATGGAAGGAAGGCTATTGCTGAGCGCTGGCTGGGTTGCTCCAAAGATTGTAAGCCGCCCTGAGTCTTCGGAGAAGGGCGGCATATAAATGTAATTAAAAAATAATAATCTTTTCTTCTGATTAGGTGGACAAGCTATTTGAACTTCAAAAAACATTTTAATAAGAGTTTTAAAAATATAGAGTGGCAGAATTTGGGGCTTGTTCCTTTGACTTCTCTAGCCAGCCTCCAAGGGCCTACCTGGTTATAATCCCATTTGTTCATGAAAAAGTTATATTTAACTTTGAAGAAAAAGTCAAACAATCATAATAATTGTAACACTAATATTCGAAGCTGTGATTAACACCGATAAAATGTCTACTTTCCCCCTCATATCTCTATTCGGTACTCCAAGGCACTTAAAATAATAGAATAGTAAGCATCTAAGTATATTATATGAACATCATAATATTGAAATAGCGTATTGTAGCAAAGCTGAGAAATTGGAGGAAATGTATGTATGTATGTATGTATGCATGCATGCATGCATAAATCTTATGCATGGTATGTGGCTTCCTAAATCTCACGTCAATCATATCTCCATCCATCCATTCATCCATCCATCCATCCATCCATCCATCCATCCATCCATCCAAACTCATCTGTCTATCTGTCCGTCTATCTATCTATCTATCTATCTATCTATCTATCTATCTATCTATCTAATCATCTATCCATCCATCTATCCATCTCTCTTATTCCCCCCTCCCTCTCATCTATATCTATTTATCATCTATTTATCATCTATCTACCTATCTCCATGCACCATCGAACCATCAAAAAAATTGAAGGAGGATAAAAGGCAAGGTGAACCTAGGAAAAAGGAAAAATCATAGCTCTGAGAAAATGTGATAGTATGGAGGGGTTATGAGCTAAGAGACCCAGCTAATATTCAAAGCAAAATGCCCCCAAGGGACTCTTTCCCATGACTTCAAACAAATATGGACAGAAACAGCCCAACAAGGAAAGAGTCCTGGATCTTCCCTCTGACACGAGAGTCAGGTGTGAAACCTACAAAGGATGAAGGCTCTCCTATAAGCTGGCAGATTCAAGAGAAATTTCAGCGTGGAAAAGGCCTCTAAATGAGGCCTCATGTGTGATGTATTAGATCTATCCAGTATACAGAACAAGCTCTTGAAAGCTGTAACAAAAATATTCCCAGCAGGCTCAAGTCTAGATACACCTGAGACTCGTAGAAGAGGATGGGGCCAAATATTTCCCCAGTGGTGGGATTTAAATTATTTAACAACCAATTCTCTGGCTGGGTAGGCATGGCCGGGTGGGCCTGTGACCGGGTGGGTGTGGCCAACTTGATGTCACTCATCTCACCCAGCCCCGCCTCCCAGCCAATCACCTTGTTGCTTTCTTTTTTGTTTTTTAAACAACCTTAGGTTGAATACCTTCAGCAGCAATCGCTAAACAAAGTTCGGATTATGATTCTGAAACCCTTCAATTTAGGTAGGCCTCAAGTACTTGCTATCACAAGAGGGAGAACATGCAACCTGTCTTTATCACAGTCTAAATAAAGGTGCATTGGGCCGAAAGCAAAACAAGCTATTTTGATACTTAAGGCTGACAGTTCACAGCAGAGGTGGGAATCAACTGGTTCAGGCTAATCCCAGCACTGGCTGGCTCCACCTCTGTCTGTTTTTTGGACTTTTCTTCAGGTAATTTTTTCGGCCATTTTTGGCCATTTTTCAGGCAGAAAAAGGCTCAAAAATTGACCTAAAATTCAGCCTGAAAAACAGTCTGAAAATGGGCCAAAAAACAGGCAGGGGCAGGGCCAGAGCCAGCCAGTGGTGGGATTAGCTGGTTCATCGAACTGGGCAGAATTTTAACAGCCAGTTCTCTTGAACCGGTCTGAACCGGCTGAATCCCCCCCCTTTTTCATGGGCTTTCTCTTCTTCCGTAAACTGAAGCACCTCATCATTTCTTCACAGGTCATGTCCATGCCTGGGCCTAGTAAGAAAGCCATATTATGCTGCAATCGGGGATGGTTTTGCTCCTTGTTTCTGGCTTGAAACTCAAGGTTGTAGCATTTTTAGAAATAAATAAGGTTGACTGGTCTTCTAGAAAGATTCCCAAGCCCTTCAAGAAAAAGAAGGATTGACTTTTGCCATCATACCTCGCCCAGTCTGGTTTCCTGGTTCCTGAGGGTGATGAGATAGATGCTCCTGCGAAACCCACAAGGACCTTCCCCTCAAAAGCTTGCCTCCATCACTTGATCAGTAGACTCTTTAGACGGCTTCTAAGATCTTTTAAGTTTTCTTAAATATAGCTTTCTGTTTGCATTTTTCTGTGAATTTCAAGGCCATTTCATTTTATGGCCAACACCTAATTTGCTAGACCAGGGGTCGCCAACCAGTGGGCCGGGGACCACTGGTGGTGCATGAGAAAATGTTGATGGTCCACAGAGAAATGTCCCCCCCAAAGCAATTAATCCAGGCTGCGTAGGAACACAAGGCTGTGCCACCCACATGGACCATAGGAACACAAGGTTTGAGTCGCTTGCATTGCACACAACACGAGGTAGTGAGGGAAAGGGGGAAAGGGGAACTTGCCCCACTCACCCTACGCACCTGACCTGGCCACCGGGCTGCTTTTTTCCGCTTCTTTCTTCTTCTGCTTTTGGCTGCATGCAAGGAAAGCAGCAAAAGTCTTTCCTTCTCTCCCCCAAACTCTGCCAGAAATGAGTCTTTAGTACCCTGCAAGACCTCCTGCTCCAAGAGGCTGCACCGGCAAAGACTCATTTCTGGCGGAGTTTGGGGGAGAGAAAGAAGGACTTCTGTGGCTTCTGCTGCTTTCCTTGCATGAAGGCAAAAGTCTCTCTCTCTGCCCCATCCCCGAGAATGGAGCTGGAGATGGTATCCTGTGATCCCAAATAAAGAACGATCGATTGGTAGGAAAATGGGGTAGGGAATTTTCCTGCAGACTCTTTTTGGGGATTTTCCTAGGGTCTCTTGTCTGCAGGATTTTAAATGGTGGTCCCTGAGGCCCAAAAAGTTGGCAAACCCTGTGCTAGACCGAAAGCCATAAAGAGAATTATTCTTCCCCATTTTTAAAGGAACATTGAGAGCAGGGGTGTCAAACTCAAGGCCCAGGGCCCAGATCTGGCCCATGGGTGCTTAGATCTGGCCCTCAGGGCTGCCCTGGAAATAGCAAAGTATTGGCCCGCATTGCCTCTGCCAGCAAAACCTGAGCTCAGGAGGGCTGCCTGCGGCCGTTCCAAGCTGTGTTTTCGTTGGCAGAGGGTTGCAGGAGGCCATCACAGGCAAAAATGGAGCTCAGGAAGGCTGCAGGTAGTCCTTCCAAGCTGTGTTTTCGCAGGCAGAGAGTTGCAGAGAGCAGTCATAGCAGAAAATGGAGCTCGGGAGCCCGTTATTGCTGGGAGAGCACTTGGGCCACCACAGGTGACCCCGAGATGAGTGACATTAAGCTGGCCACACCCACCCTGGCCCCCTGAAACACAACCCTGATACAGCCCTCAAAGAAATTGAGTTTGACACTCCTGATCTAGAGGTACTAAAGTAGCTAAATTCTTTGGTGGAAACCAAGTAAATGAAGAAATGGAGAATAGGTGTTGACTGAGTTCAAAACAAATGGGAGGTAAATCCTGCTTCAATTTAAGATTTAATTTCACTGTCCACCAACGTTACACAAATATGCTTCAGGCCCTCTGAAGCCCATTTATATCATTCTTGTTTCCGCATAACAACTGTTGGGTGACTCCAGAGGACACAAAGTTATTAGTGAGGTTTCCACGAACCTGGTTTCACTCTCCAGTGTGACAGACCTCCCCTGTGAATTAAAGATCATCCATGAATCCTACCAGCTATCTTGACAGGTGCTCCTCCTCCTTGACTCCTAGCAACTAACTAGGCATGTTCCTGCAGTTTTCTTGATATCAGTTTTGGGGTTGCCATTGCTTTCTTTCAAGGGCTGGGAGAGAGTGACTAGCCCAAGGTCACCCACTTGGTTTTGTACCTAATGTAGGTCTGAAACTCACAGACTCCCAGTTTCCAGCTTGACACCTTAACCACTAAACTAAACCCATTCTCTTATTTTCTCTCACACCAATCTCTTTTATAGGGTCATTTTAATGGGATGGGAGGATGGAGCAAGGAATGCTTTTTTTTTACCAAATTAATCTTAGTCATGTTGGCTGGATTAACTATATATTTGTACTTTGAACAATGGCATTTCTTTAAAACTGGCCAATTCCTAAGCACCTTTTGCAAAAATGAAGACCTAAGAAATGTTGTCTATCAAAGTCATGCATCGTTACCTTTTCATGCAATCAATATGCAACATGTTTCCTTGCTGTTTGTGGAAAGAGAAGGTGGCTGTACAGCACCGTCCCTTCTTCCTGTGGTGGGAAGTGGTCCTCCATGACTGGCCCAGGTGAAGATTGACTGGAGGAGATCCGACAGACGCTGTAGATGACCTCTGGTTCCTGGAGGAAAGAAAGAAAAACAGAGGGTGTCGATCACAGATTATTTATTTATTTATTTATTTAATTCGACTTGTATGCCACCCCCTCTCTGCAAGGACTCAGGGCAGCTCACAACTAAACACAACAATAAATATTTAAAAAAGAATTAAACCTAACAAGCCCAATCACTAAAACAGTTAAAATAAATTAACGCCCCCCCGGGAGGTGAGTCCAGCCCAGCCTGTTCAAACAACCAGGTCTTCAGATCGTGGCAGAAAGAGCGAAGATCAGGAGCCAAACGGAGCTCCAAAGGGAGTTGATTCCACAAGGCAGGGGCTGCAACAGAGTAGGCCCTTCCCCGAGGCACTGCCAGCTGACATTGTCTAGCCGACGGCACCCCGAGGAGTCCCTGTGTGCCTGTGGGGTCCTTGGTGCTCTCTGAACTTGGTGGTTTTCTTGCAGATGTTTCATTATGAATGCAAAGCCTTCTCCCTTCTAGCATTGGTGATATTACCTAAAATGTCTGCAAGAAAACTGCTAAGCTTAGAGAGCAACAAGGACCCCACAGTTCTCCTCTTCCTCCTCCAGTTTTGGTCACCACACTATAAAAAAGATGTTGAGACTCTAGAAAAAGTGCAGAGAAGAGCAACCAGGATGATGAGGGCACTGGAGGCTAAAACATACAATGAATGGTTACAAGAACTGGGCCTGGCTAGTCTAGGGAAGAGAAGGACCAGGGGAGACAGGAGAGCAGTCTTCCAGTATTTGAGGGGCTGCCACAGAGAGGAGGAAGGGGGTCAAGCTATTTTCCAAAGCACCTGAAGGCCAGACAAGGAATAATGGATGGAAACCGATCAAGGAAAGATTCAACCTAGAAATAATTAGAAATTTTCTGACAGTGAGAACAATCAACCCATGGAACAGAAGTTGCTTGCCTTCAAAAGTTGTGGGAGCTTCATCACTGGAGGCTTTCAAGAAAAGATTGGACTGCCATTTGTCAGAAATGGTGTAGATTCTCCTGCTTGGGTGGTGTTCTGACCCAAAGTCTCCAAGCACAAACCAGGATAGTCCAAACGTCCACAAGGCTTGAAGTGCAAGAACTTCTTTGATTCCTGCAAAGAATCCCAGTCTCTCAGGCTGGCTTTTATCTCTTAAGGGAGGGGCAGCCTTACTCCCAAGTAGCCCAGGCTGCTGCAGCTGCTCTTTCCTTCGAGCATCCCTACGTGCGTGCACACTGGGCACAGGCTCCTCGGGGTCCTCTGCATCACTGCTGCCAGACTCCACCATCTCCGAAGGCAGCACTCCACTCTCTGATAGTCCCAGCCTCATCCCTGCATCACACACAGGCCCCTCATCAGAGTCCTCACTCTCCAAGGTCTCAGCTGTCCGTACCTGCTGCCGGCGAACCACAACAGGTGGGGAGTTGGGCCAGATGACTTACAAGATTCCTTCCAACTCTGTTAATCTGTTATCTGTTAATGTCTTCCTCTCCACAGCCCTCCCCTCCTTTCTGCCATGGATAATGTTTCCTAGATGGGTCGTGAAATGTCTGCAAGAAAATTACCAAGCTTGGGGATCAACAAGAATTGCACAATTCTCCTCATCCCCCACTCCTTTTTAGCACTGACAATGTTTGTCTACTTGAGTAATGAAACATCTGCAAGAAAAGAGCCAAGCTCAGAGAGCACCAAGGGTCCCACCATTCTATCCTGAGCTACAAATATAAATCTTCTATTTAACGTTGTCGTGCCTCAGGAACTCGTTGAAAGCAAGGTATTTTTGCATAATTTTAGAGTTTATAGATGAAAATTTGGTTATTACACCTGAGACTGTAAAGAGCTGAACTGAAGCCATTTCGTGTTCGCAGTCTGAACTTTTAAAGCTCAGAACATTTATGTAATGTGTTTTCTGCTAGAAATTATACAAGATTGCAAAACTATGTACTTGGCATAAGTTAGAGGTATGTGCTGGGGCGCTCTGACATTATAAATCACATTAAGAGGTCTTCTTATAATCTTCTGGTATTTGAATAACAGGACATCTGGTTATAATGAGAATGTTGGGAGTTTTCCATGGAAGGTTGGAACTTTCTTATGAAAATGTTGTATAACTTCTATATATGGACAACAGGAAGTGTTATGTAACCATGTGATTTGATAAACCTATATAAACTGTATTCACTAAATGGACATGTCTCCTTCCTCCTAAACATTGTTTTGGAGTGAGGGGTCCGGTACTGCAGTATCTTCCCTAATAAAGCATCCTATGGACCAGATTTTCAATAGTCGGTTGATTCATTTTTATGTACTTCTCACAATCCTTAAAAAAGAAATGAATTTGACTTTTTTCTGGTACAACCTCAAGGCTTACTTGAATGAAGGTTCAGAGATGCTAAATTTCGTAAACGTCTTGGCTGAAGCCAAGGAAATCAAGAAACCTAGAAGACCTGCTCCTACAGGGGTTCAAAACCTTTTCTACTAATACCCCAGGATCTAAGCTAGCAATAGCACTTAGATTTATATACCACTTCATAGTGTTTTACAGCACTCTCTGAGCCGTTTATGGAGTCATCGTATTGCCCCCAACAGTCTAGGTCTTCATTTTACTGACCTGGATGGTCAATCTAAGATGGAAGGCTGCATTAACCTTGAACCAGTCAGGATCGAACTCCTGGCAGTGGGCAGAGTCAGCCTGTGGTACTACATTCTAACCACCTGCGCCAACGTGGCTCATTTAAAAAAATGCAGGAAAGTCTTCAATGAGATAGACTCTAGCTGCATTTGAAGATAAGAGTTAACATTATAGTGCCTACTAACATGGCATGGCCTTGGTTGAGGCATTGGAAGGACTGTTCCTATCACTCTTATTTTTGCAAAAGCAATGGCAGGGTGGCTGTGGAGGACACCATCGGCCGCTAGAAGAGTTTCCATGAACCTGGTTGAACTTTCCAGGTAATCCCAGCGTGGACTGAATTAATGCATTTAGGTATAAATGGTACCTTGACAGGTGCTGCTGCTGCTGCTTGATGGTGCCTCTTCCCATGCTCCTCGTTTTCTTCTTTGGGTTCCTTGGCTTCCATTCCAAACAGACAGGAAGCAGCAGGTGAAGCTAGGGAGAATCACATCAGATACCTGTATGATTAGCACAGCCCCCTCCCAAGGCTGTGTGGTCTCTCCATTCCCCTTCTCCCTTTATACCAATGACTGCATCTCAAACAATCCATCTGTTAAAATACTGAAGTTTGCAGATGATACAACAGTGATTGGTCTCATTCGAGACAACAACAAATCCACATACAGACAGGAGGTTGTACAACTTGCCTCGTGGTGTAACCAGAACAATCTGGAACTGAACACACTCCCATACTGCCACCTCTTACAATACTAGACAACACAGTATCAAGAGTAGGGACCTTCAAGTTTCTAGGTTCTATTATATCACATGACTTAAAATGGACACTTAACATCAAAAACGTCATCAAAAAAGCATGACAAAGAATGTTCTTTCTGGGTCAACTCAGAAAGCTCAAACCGCCCAAGGAACTGCTGATCCAGTTCTACAGAGGAATTATTGAGTCTTGTCATCTGCACCTCTATAACTGTCTGGTTTGGTTCTGCAATCCAACAGGACAGACACAGACTTCAGAGGGTAATTAGGATTGCAGAAAAAACAATTACTACCAACCTGCCTTCCACGGAGGACCTGTATACTGCACGAGTCCAAAAGAGGGCTGTGAAAATATTTACAGACCCCTCACATCCCGGACATAAACTGTTTCAACTCCTACCCTCAAAATGACGCTATAGAGCACTGCACACCAGAACAACTTGACACAAGGACAGTTTTTTCCTGAACACCATCACTCTGCTAAACAACTAATTCCCTCAACACTGTTTACAAAGTCTACACTACTATTACTATTAATCTTCTCATCACTCCTTATCACCCATCCCCTCCCACTTGTGATTGTAGGACTGTAATTTTGTCGCTTGTATCCTTATGATCTATGTATGATTTGATTGCTTATGGTACCTTATGACTATTATTAAGTGTTATACCTGATGATTCTTGACTCTTGATGAATATATCTTTTCTTTTATGTACACTGAGAGCATTTGCACCAAAGACAAATTCCTTGTGTGCCCAATCACACTTGGCCAATAAAGAATTTCTATTCTATTCTATTCTATTCTATTCTATTCTATTCTATTCTACTTCTGTTCTGTTCTATATTCTGTTCTGTTCTATTCTATTCTATATTCTGTTCTATTCTATTCTATATTCTGTTCTGTTCTGTTCTGTTCTATTCTATATTCCATTCCATTCCAAATTTTCTATTCTATTCTATTCTATTCTATTCTATTCTATTCTATTCTATTCTACTCTATTCTATTCTATTCTTCTGTTCTGTTCTGTTCTATATTCTGTTCTGTTCTATTCTATTCTATATTCTGTTCTATTCTATTCTATATTCTGTTCTGTTCTGTTCTATTCTATATTCCATTCCATTCCAAATTTTCTATTCTATTCTATTCTATTCTATTCTATTCTACTCTACTCTATTCTATTCTTCTGTTCTGTTCTGTTCTATTCTGTTCTGTTCTGTTCTATTCTATATTCTGTTCTATTCTATTCTATATTCTGTTCTGTTCTGTTCTATATTCTGTTCTGTTCTATTCTATTCTATATTCTGTTCTATTCTATTCTATATTCTGTTCTGTTCTGTTCTATTCTATATTCCATTCCATTCCAAATTTTCTATTCTATTCTATTCTATTCTATTCTATTCTATTCTATTCTATTCTATTCTATTCTATTCTATTCTATTCCCAGGATGGCAGTTAGCAAGGCAGCAATAGAAAAAGGAAGTAAAAAGAAAGAGGAAGAGGAAGGGGTGAGGCTTCATCCCATATTTCCTGCCCCATCATCGCAAACCCAGCACCCATAGAAAATCTCTCAGTTGAGGTCTCCAATCACAAGAAGCCACCTCTGAGTCCAGGTAAGTGGTCCATTAAACTAACTCTTTTATTCTCTCTCACATATTCTCCAAAGCCCCTGAAGGCAGGACAAGAAACAATGGATGAAAACCAATCAAGGAGAGAAGCAACCTGGAATTAAGGAGAAACTTCCTAACAGTGAGGACAATTAACCCATGGAACTGCTTGCCTCCAGAAATTTTGGGTGCTCACAGTGGTGGGATTGAAATAATTTAACAACCGGTTCTCTGCTCTGATTTTCTGGGTGTGTGTGGAGGGGGGATCTGGTAGTGGTGGGGTCATGTGATTGGGTGGGTGTGGCCAACTCACTGTCACTCATGTCAAGGGGCATCTCACCTGGCCCCTCCCCTCCCAGCTCTCCAACCTCTGTGTTTGTGTGTGGGGGGGGAGGAGGCAGCCGTGGGGGTGGCTTCTGAGCAGCATGATCTCCCCTCCCCAGTCAGCCAGCTCCACCTGACCTACTCCCTTGATCTCTCTCTCTCCAGGTGCCCCATGTGTACACTGACAGCCCATTTGAGGAAAGTGTGTGGGACTAAAAAAAATAAAAATTCAACCAATTCCAACTTTGTCAGATTTTTTTTCTTTTGCGAGAAGTTGAAAGGGATTGATTGCACTTGATTTTTAGCCCCACCAAGTTTTGTTTCCCTGCACACGATGGCGAGAAACGTGATGGAGAAACATGGTGGAGCTGGAAATCAGGTCAGCAAAACATAATAAAATGCTTGCGGGATGCGAGGGCATCTGGCCGGTGCCAGAAAATTTTTCTGCCCACAAAAAATGTCGTCTTTGACCGCTGACACCAAAAGGCAGAGCAAGAGCTGCTGGAAAGAATCCAGTAGGCCCAGGAGTCTGGAATACCCTTCCTCCCCCACCCCGCCCCCTCTACCTGCCCCATTCCCAAATTACAATGAAAGTGAGGGGCAGGAAGCTCTGCCAGGCCTGGTGGGGGGGAGGGGGGAGAAGAGGCAGCAAGAGGAGTTCCGTCTCGCTCCACACGGCCCAATGAAAGGCAGCACCAGCCTGGCCACTTCCCTTCCCCACCTCTCTGGCACTAGAAGCCGAGTGTCAGCCACATGTCCAGTCGCCCATGCAGAGATCAGGTAGCCACAAGAAAGGCAGGCAAGCAGGCTGGGCTGCGTGGGAGGCAGCTAAGGGAGGAAGACTCACCAGGCAGAGATCAGCTGGGCTGCAGGGCCGCAGTTGAGGAAACCCGAGAGCAGCAACAGGCCTGACTGTAGGCACTGGTCAAGGTGGGGCGGGGTGAGATAAGGAGTGAATCCCACCTCTGGTGCTCCAACACTGGAGGTTTTTAAGAAGAGACTGGACAGCCATTTATCTGGAATGCTATAATGCTTGAGCAGGGGGCTGGACTAGATGACCTCCAAGGTCCCTTCCAACTCTATTCTGTGACATCAATCTATTTTATAAGGTCACATCCATGGGGGGGGGGTTGTTGAGTGAGTGGAGGAAGGAATGTTAGACATGCAATTTTCCCAGCAAACTACAGGTGGTTCTTGATTTACACCCATTTGTTTAGTGATGGTGAAGTTACAACAGCACTGAAAAAAGTGACTTCTGACCGCTGTTTCACACTTATGACCATTGTAGCATCCCAGGGATCAAAATTCGGACACTTGGCAACCGACTCACATTTATGACGCTTGCAGCATCCCAGGTTCATGCAATCCCCTTTTGCGGCCTTCTGACAAGCAAAGTCAGTGGGGAAGCCAGATTCACTTAACAACGGTGTTCCTAACTTAACAACAGCAGCGATTCACTTACCAACTGTGGGGAGAAAGGCTGTGAAACGGTCAAAACTCACTTAACAACTGTCTTGCTTAGCAACTGAAATTTTGGCCTCTGCTGTGGTTGTAAGCTGAGAACTGCCTTTAGCCTTAGTCACGTATGCCTGAATTATTTCACTTACTGTTCTTCTTCTTCCAGCAATACAAGGTGAATGGAGCCAGCAGGATTATCGAAAGAATCGCTATCCAGGCATATCTCCCCACAGGATCTGAATCTTTGGTCCAAACTGGCTTAACAAATGAAGAAAAGGGATGATTTAATACTTCTTGCAAGAACATCTTAGCCTGCTCTGTCTTCAAGATTTAAATCCTGTTAAATCAGTGATTGAAATAGACACTGTATTGTGTCAAGTTCACATCTGGATTTTTCTTGAACTTCTCAGTGGAGGTTACTTAGGAATCCCATGGAATCTCTCTGCCCTTTTTCCAGATCATACTTTGTCCTCCCTAATCTAACCTTGGTGGTGGGATTTATTGGTGGTCTCACAGCCAAGAATTAAACACCCCCAACTTTCCCTCAAGTGGCTCACCTGGAACATTCAGCCTTTGGCTACAAGAAGACATGATCCATCAGATGCTTCTCTTCTGTTCATAAATGCAAGCAAATTCCCCATTGTGGGTGGAATTATCACACAGGATTCTCAGAGAGCCACTTTGAAGAAGATCTTCAGGTTCACTGGAATTCTTCGGAAGACACTCCTGGCTGGAGGTGATCTCCACCCCATCCTTGTAGAAATGGAACTTCTTCTCAGTGATGCTTCCTTCAGCCAAGCAAAGGAGAAACAGGCAGTCCCCTTCCTTCACCCTCTGGGACAAAGGGTCCGACTTTAGCACTGGGGGAGGAGGCATATCTGCTGGAAAGATTCACAAGGAGAAGGGGATCACCAAGGAACATCATGAGCGATGAAGCAATGAAGAGTCCTTGCTTCCTTCCTCTTTTAACCAGAAGCCAATTCATAAGCCCAGTAAAGAGAATTTAGCTTATGAAAAGGGTATCAGGTTGTCTACTTTATGCTAAGTAGTCTGGGAAGTTTCTTTTCTGGACCAGAGGAGTAAATTTGGGTCAGGATTAGGCTTGGAGTGAAAATAATAACAAAAATGCTGCTGTTTTCCAGAAGGGATGAATGAGTCTCGGATCAAGAAATAAAAATTCCTTCTTCCCTTTCTTGATGGATATCAGATCCTTTGTCTGCTAGAATCCCACAATACCCAGCTTTGTTTTATACTATTTTACATACATTTTGCTATATACTGCTTTGGAAAGACCACACTTGGAATCCTCCATCCAGTTTGGGTACAAAAAAGAGGTAAAGATTCTAGAAAGAGTGCAGAGAAGAGCAACTAAGATGATTAGGGGACTGGAGGCTAAAACACATGAAGAACAGTTGCAGGAACTGGGTATGTCTAGTCTAGTGAAAAGAAGGATTGGGCGGGGGGGGGTCAACCTATTCTCCAGAGCCTCTGAAGGCAGGACAAGAAGCAACGGATGGACACTAATCAAGGAGAGAAGCAACCTAGAACTATGGAGAAATTTCCTCACAGTGAGAACAATTCATCAGACAGATGAACAATTCATCTGTCTCCAGAAGCTGCAGCTGCTCCATCTCTGGAGGCTTCTAAGAAGAGACTGGACAGCCACTTGTCTGAAATGGCACAGAGTTTCCTGCCTGAGCAGGGGGTTGGACTAGAAGACCTCCAAGGTCCCTTCCAACTGTGTTATTCTTTCTAGTTTCTGTTCTGATTGGTTAGTGAGGGCATGTTCATGGTGCATTTTCAGTTCTTAAACAATGAATTCTAGCAATAAGGAACTCCCTTACCAACAACCAAGAACTCCCCGGAATTACTTTGCGAAGAAAAGGACAATTTTCCTCCAGTGTGGGATTTTGACCAGCAGCTGCAAATAACCTTTTGAGTTTCATGCACATTCAGATGTGCTGTGCTGATATTCCGAGTATTTCTTGGATGACTTTTTTCCAGGATGGAAGCACCTGACTCATTTTTACAATGGAAAATGAAAAGTTGTGGCCAATCTCTGCCTGGAACGGAACATTTGAAGTTCACCCATTCTCCCTTAGCAAAAATTATGTGTGGCGGAGAGAAGGACAACCTTGAAGTTGCTGCAGATGAATCTGTCCATGAATCTGTGAGGGAGATAAAAACCATTTAGACCTCCTTTTTCATCCTTTCCTGGAATCCAATTTCCACCAACCTGTTTCAAAAATTTCTCTACACAGAGTTTAGAAACTAGTTGAAGACTTCTTAGAAATACGGTCCTTGATTTGCAATTGTTCGTTCAGTGACCGTTCGAAGTTACAACGGCACTAGTAGCCATGTATGTATTTTTGTCCCTTTTTTTTGGCCTTTGGGCACGTCCATCACATATGGTAGTAGGAGCCCGGTATCTGGTTGCATTTCCAACATTTGGTGGACATGTTTTTGAACATCTTTGCTAGCCTTGCCGGTGGCAAATGCCACCTGTAAAACATTTTAAACATGTTTTCCTTGTGCATAGTTGCCATTGTCAATTTATACTTTCTATCGCAAAATTTTTGCCATTTATCTAATTCTATAGCATATCCAAAATTTTTTGCTCATGCTATCATTGTTTCTTTCACTGGTTCATTTTCCATTTCAAGGCTCCATAAATAGCTATATATTTTCTTTATTAATTTTTCACCTGTTGCTAACAGTATCCGATTAAGTTGTTGTCTCTTTATGCAAACCATATGTCTTTGCATCTTTCTCATATCTCGGTTGTATTTGTAAATATGGCTGCCATACTAGATCCACCCCTTGGTTTTATAATTCTGTTTAGTTTTAAGTTCCCCTTTCTCATTCAGAATATCTTTATATGTTACAATTTTTTTCCAAGTATACAGCAATTGGATGTATCAGTGCTTCCATTGTTTATAGCCAGACTGGTATTTTCATGTAACTTTTTATTTTAACTTTTTTGCATAGTAAGAGTAGAGCATTCCCTACACAATGTCTTTAAAAGTATCTATGTATTTTATTCTTTTCATACCACAGAAAGGCATGCCATCCCAACTGAAGATCATGCCCTTCAGCAATAACAGTCTTCTATTTCTGAGATTTATCCATTCTTTCATCCAAGTTAGTGCAGAAGCCTGATAATAATGCTCCCAATCCAGCACACATGGTGTTTGTGCTTAAGGTAGGATTAGAATTCTTCATCTCCTGGCGATTGGCCTAAAGTCACCCAGTTGGCTTTCATAGCTAAGAAGAGTCTAGAATAATTGTTTCCTGGGGATTGGCCCAAGGTCACCTACACAGCTTCTGGGCCTAAAGCGAGACTAGAATCACTGTCTCCTGGTGGTTGGCTCAGCTTCATGGCTAAGGCAGGACTAGAACTCTCTCCCGCTTTCTAGCCAAATTGGCTTTCTGGCAATGAAACGTTGCTCACATCAAAGCAAACACCAATCAGCAAATGCAAAAGGCAATGAGGTTCCGTTGTGCATTTATGTTTTTTTTTTCTTTGGGTATTATAGTATTTTACGTCAGGCACGAAAGACCAGTCCACACGTGAAGGCCCAATTTAGTTGATTTATTGCTAATAACCTGTGCCCAGGAATCTTGTGTACTAACAGTCAGCACTTGCTCAGAGTTAGATAAGGGTCAGCAGCACTCAAGGGAGGTTTGCTTGTGGCTATGTAGGGATTCTAGGCTGATAGCCTTTTCAACTCCCCCTTCCAGATTCTGCCATTCCTTCTCCTGCCTTTCGACCTCTCTGTCCTTCACAGGCAGCAACCATCCCAATCTAGCATTGTGTGGATGCAGAGAAAGTCTGCACAAGCGTTGGTCTTACCTGCTCCCAGGTTCATCAACAAAAGAACTGAAAGAGAAAACAAAGGAAAGTGGCTTAAACAGAATTTTTAAAAAGCCCTCAGATCTCTGTGCAAAACTGGTAGTTTCTATTTCTGTAATGGGGCTCCCCAGAGTGTAGAAGAAAGAAGCAGAAGATCTTTCTTTAAAAAAAAAGCAAAATGGAGGACTATGCAGCGAGACCTTGAAAACAGGACTAAAAGCAAGTAAATTTTGAGGGAAAAGAAGATTGGTTTTCCATTTCATATAAATGGGACACTTTTTAAAAGAAACACCCCTCCCTGACTTCAGAACTGAAATAAAAATATCTTGATAACTCATACACTAAATTAAGTGCCCTGAGTCCTTAGGGAAAAGGGCGGCATACAAGTCTAAATAAAATAATAATACACTAAATTAACAGAACAGAATAACAGAGTTGGAAGGGACCTTGGAGATCTTCTAGTCCAACCCCCTGCTTAAGCAGGAAACCCTACCCCACTTCAGACAAATGGTTATCCAGTCTCTTCTTAAAAACTTCCAGTGTTGGAGAATTCACAATTTCTGGAGGCAAGTTGTTCCACTGATTAATTGTCTTCCCTGTCAGGAAATTCCCCCTTAGAAATTCCTGTTTCTTTCCTTGATTAGCTTCCACCCTTCGCTTCTTGTCCTGCTCTCAGGTGCTTTGAAGAATAGCTTGGCTCCCTCTTCTTTGTGGCAGCCTCTGTGATCATATTAAGAGCAACTGCGTTCTCTTCGCTGATGATGCAAAGCTATTCAACACCACAGATAATTCTGCTACCCTTCAAAAAGACCTCGACTATGTATCAGAATGGTCAAACAAATGGCAACTTCAAATCTCAACAAACAAATCCTCTGTGTTACATATTGGCAAAAAAAAAAATCAGAAAATAAAATACAAGCTGAATAGTCAAGACTTTGTTGATGATCCACACTCCGTCAAGGACCTTGGAATACTCATCTCTAATGATCTAAGTGCTAGAGCCCACTGTAACTACGTAGCCAAAAAGGCATTAAGAGTTGTTAACCTAATCATATGTAGCTTTTTCTCTGGTAATATCACACTACTAACAAGAGCAACAAAACATTTGCTAGACCAATACTCGAATACAGCTCACCAGTCTGGAACCCATATTATGTATCTGATATTAACACGGTAGAGAAAGTCCAGAAATATTTCACAAGAAGAATTCTCCACTCCTCTACTCATTGCAGAATACCTTATGCCACCAGACCTGAAATTCTAGACCTAGAAAACCTAGAACTACACCACCTTCGGTCTGATCTAAGTATAGTATATAAAATCATACATTACAATGTCCTACCTGTCAATGAATACTTCAGCTTCAACCATAACAATACAAGAGCACACAATAGATAGAAACTCAAGGTAAATTGCACCAAACTTGATTGCAGGAAAAATGACTTCAGCAACATATTGGTCAATGTCTGAAATACTCTACCTGACTCTGTGGTTTCTTCCCCAAACCCCAAAAACTTTAACCTTAGACTGTCTACTATTGACCTCACCCCTTTCCTAAGAAATCTGTAGGGGGCCTGCATAAGCGCACCAACGTGCCTACCGTCCCTGTCCTATTGTTTCTTTTTATTTTTCTTATATGTATCCATTTCATGTATTCATAACTATGTATATTCTTATACCTATTATCTTGCAAGTGATTGACAAATCAAATAAATAAATAAATAGCTTGGCTCCCTCTTCTTTATGGCAGCCGCTGAGATATTGGAAGATGGCTGTCCTGTCTCCCCTGGTCACTCATATAAATTAATCACTTTAAGAGACAACCACCTTTGATTCCTTATGCAATTAAATAAAAAGGAGATCCATTTCCCCCAGTAATTTGTAATTTGTCTGAATTTGTCTGAAAAGATATAGGATTTTTCCTGATTGAACAGGGGGTGGACTAGAAGACCTCCAAGGCCCCTTCTAATTCTCTTATTCTGTATTCTGTAGAAGCAGAAGGTGAAAATAGCAGGTCTCCCACCCACAATACTATTCAGTGCAAGAGACAGGAGGATGGCTTTGTTGAGGGGTGCTTGGTGCTCTCTGCGCTTGGTTGTTTTCTTGCAGATGTTTCATTATCCAAATGGGGTAACATCACCAGTGGTAGACATTTCCTCAGACCCCACTCCCATTCACCACTGATGAGGTTCCCTCCTTGGGCCATGAAATGCCTGTGAGAAAGCAGCCAGGCTCAGGGATCACCAAGGACCCCTCATTTCAACCCTGAGCTACAAATATTCTCCTTCACCGATGGCTTTCTTCTCTGCTTTGGGACTCCAACTTCTTTTATCTTTCAGTCCCTCCGAAGCAGCTCTTGTGACTTTTCTTCTGGGTGGTTTGTGTTGGGAGGAAGACACTGAATTGCATCCCACCCAATGCTTTATTTCCATGAAGATGGACACAAATCATGAGATTTGGTGGTAGAATTGTTAGAGGGAGGCAGGAAAACAGTTCTTCGCAACTTTGTTTGCTCAAAGTCGGCCCAGTCAAACTACTCATGATTGTGTTGTAGTGGTCAGGGCAGTGGATTAGGATTGCAGGCACTCAAGCTCTTGACAACATTCAACCACAAAAGCTCACGGTCTGTTTTTGGGGACCAGTCATTCCATCTCAGTGCAACACACAACATAGGTGTCTTTGGAGGTGCCTAATAGCCAGAAAGAGCAACATAACTGGAGTGCTTATGTAGATAGATTCAGGAGTTCTTGGTGCTCTCTGAACCTGGTTGCTTTCTCACAAATGATGATGTTACCTAGTTTGGATAATGAAGCACCTGCAAGAAAACAACCAAGCTCAGAGAGTTCCAAGCACCTCTCATTTCAATCCTCAGCTACAAATATTCTCCTTGATAGTCAGAATTCACCTTCATCTAACAGGAGGCTGTTAGCCGTAAAAGGAAACCAGGCCACAAAAAAACCACAATGGCTGCACACCATCAAAGCATAGAACAACTCAAAGAAACAGAGCAACATCAAAAGATGTGGAGAGACTTGGCCCATAAAATATCTAAAAGTCGGACAGGATTGAATGGATCACCGCATCAATGTCATCATCACAACCGAAAGCGGCAGAAGGTTATCATCAAGATAACATTCCTTGCTTGCAGAAGAGCTGCAGCTAACCATACATTCCTGTGTGAACTTTTGTGACTTCTACCCAGGAAGAGATTGATCCAAGCAATAACTCTGACAGAAGAAGGAAGCGCTGAATTTTGGAGAAGCATCTAGAAGAAGAGAACGATGCGAGCATAGAGTGATCTTGGGCACAAGAAAGAAGAATAATTTGATTTAGATGGGAGTGAGGAAGGAGGAGGAGGCCCCAAACCTGTCATCCAAGGGATGGTCTCCATCTTCTCTTCAGGATTCCTGGGAAGCTGGTCTTGGCCTCCGTCACTCTCGTCTTCCTTCCCCAGAGAGATTCAGAGATGCAGCTTCTCTTCAGTCAATCCTCCAGCTCAACGCCCAAGCGAGGAACTGCGTCTGTTAGATTTGCATGAAGAATCAACACAGAGTGCTTCAGTAAGGGTTTTTATTAGTGACTACAGCTCGAATGGACCCGATTTGGCTGGGCTGCAGCTGCTACTTATAGCCAGCAGCCGCGGTTGCCAGCCAATCAGAGTGCAGGGTTTTCCCACACTTTTTAAACCAATCATATTTGACAATTTACAAGAACAGTTCAAACTAAACCAATGACATTCAAACCTGCATACATAACACCCCTCTCCACTAGGTTCAGTCCATACTCAAACCCCAGCCTATCTAATGTATTCTTTTAAATAGGTGGGGCTCTTACGTGTACATTGAGACCTTCGTGGTTCAGAATTTTTGATGTTCTCACCCGGTGAGAGGGGAAATGTGTCTGCTGACATTTCCCTACTGGGACTTCCTGTGAAAGAAGAGCCTGTTTGATTGTTAGAATCTGGTCTCTCCTCCCAACCCATCTCCATTCCAATGTCAGCACTCAAGTCAGGTAGTGATGTACAATCTTCCACTTCTAAGGATAGAGTTTGGCCTTGTGACAGGTTTTGGAATGGTTCCTGTCATAATGGCTCGTTACACATGGGGTGGATTCTTGCTTGCTGATTATCCTCCTGCTCCTCCCTTCCCCTACGACATCAGGTGAGGGAACTAGAGAGGAACAAGTCGATGTTCCTGAGAGAGAACCTGGATCTAAGTTGATCAATGTGCCTGCTCCAGAGGACATCATCCTCTGTTTGCACCCTGTAAGCGAGGGCCTGTGATTTGAGTTATTTCAGCAGGAATCCATAAAGGTTCACCCATAAGGTTCTTAGCATACACAGAATCACCCACACTGAACGTGCGAACTTTGGAAGTGGAATCTAGAGGCGTTGGGTGCGTAAGTGGGATGAAGGCGTCAAGGGAAGACCTAAGTTTCTACCCATCAACAACTCTGCTGGGGATAAGTTATTTGATGGGTTAGGAGTGATGTGTGAACACTAAGAAGTTTTCAACTTTCTCAGTGATGTCCTGAAGACCCAATTGCTGAAGCTTCTCCTTGGTAAAACGTACCATGCGTTCAGCCCGACCATTAGCTTGAAGGGTGCCCAGGGGCAGTGAGGGCATGTCTGATACCCTGTTGTGCTAAATAGGATTCAAAAAGGTTGGATGTAAATTGAGGGCCATTGTCAGAGAACAAGAACATCAGGTATGGGTTACAAAAAGCTTTTTAAGCTGCTTGATGACAGCATCAGTTGTGGTGGATGTCATGGGAATGACCTCTAGCCATTTGGAATATGCATCTACTATAATAAGGAAGGTGTGTCCTTTTGTAGGGCCTGCAAAATCAATGTGAATCCTAGACCATGGGCCCAGGACATTCCCATTCCTGTGTGGGGCGAGGGGTGGGGCAGGCCTGACTACCTGACAGTTGGGACACATGCAACCCAGTTTTCAACCATTTTGTCAATACCTGGCCACCATACATAACTCTGGCCAATCCTTCATCCTTACAATACCAGGATGACCCTCATGTAACATTTCCAAAACCTCTTTTTGTAGTTTTGTGAATAACCACCCTGTTACCCCACAAATACATCCTCTTAATACAGATAATTCAGTTTGCCTGGACTTAAAAGGTTGAGCAAGGTGAGGTAGATCTTGAAGAGGCCAACCTTTCTTAATCAGCCTATAACAGGAGCCAATAAAGTGTCTTTGGCAGTCTCTCTGGCAATTTTAGCAGCATGAACTGGAAGCTTGGCAACAGTTTCTAGGAAAAAGGTGTGTGTCTCAGGGTGGGCAATCTCAAGTCAATGTCTCCAGGCTTGTGGATAAATTTGTAAGAATAAGCAGCAATTCAGTCCATTTCAGCATTCTTGGTGACAGGATAGTGGTGTAGGTTTGTCTCCTGCCACAATGCCTAACAAGGGTTTGTGATCTGTAACAATGGTAAATGTTCTCCCATACAAATATTCATGAAATTTCTTGAAAGCTGCAACAATTGCCAATGCTTCCTTGTCCAATTGGCTGTATTCCCTCTGCTTTGGTCAGGGTGAGAGTAAAAATGCAATAGGGGCTTCCTCCCACTGGGAAGCCTGTGGCTCAACCCCCCCACTCCAAAGGGATGCATCACAAGTCAGTACAACAGGCAAATTCTCAGAGAACTGTATCAACACAGCATCAGACGTGATTAGTCTCTTAATACTGTTAAATGCTGATTGTTCCTTCCGACCCCAGACCCAAACAGATTTTTTGTCAAGTAATCTGTGCAATGGTTCAGCAATGGTTGCCTTCTGAGTAGGAACATGTGATAAGTTAATGAGTCCAGGAAGGCTTGCAAGTCTGTTTTACATTTTGGTTTAGGGGCTTCTTTGATTGCTTGAACCTTGGCATCTATAGGGTGGATGCCCTGCTTGTCAATCATATAGCCCAAGAACTCAACCTTGTCAGTTCTAAGAGTGCATTTTTCTTCCTTGACCTTTAACCCCGCTTTCCTGAATCTGGTAAGGACTTCTCTGAGTCTTTCTTGTAACTGAGTGTCATTTTCAGCAGAGATTAACACATCATCAAAATAAGGCACTACCCCTGGCAGTCCCTGCAGCATTCTTTCCATAAGGCTTTGGAAAATGCCTGGTGCTACACTTACTCCAAACTGTAGCCTTTTACATTTGAAGGCACCTCTATGAGTCACAATGGTTTGGGCCTCTGCAGTGGCATCATCAACTGTTAGTTGTTGATATGCCTGGGCCAGATCCAATTTGGCAAGACTGTACCCCTACCAAGTGAATGTAATAAATGATGCACCACTGGAACTGGATATGCTCTGCTGCAGCATGGTTAAGTCCCCTTATAGTCCCCACAGATTCTCACTGACCATCAGCCTTAACAGGTGTGACTATGGGTGTCTCCCACTTGGAATGGTCAGTGGGCTCTAAAACCTTGGGCTACTAGTTTGTCTAATTGTCATCAATTTTTTCCTTTAAAACAAATGGAACCCTCCTGGGCTTTATACTTGGTACTTTACGGGTCTATATTGAAAGTGATAGGGGTCCCCATATACTTGCCCAATCCTTCGCTGAAGACCTCTGGAAACTCAGACTTCAAGGCCTCCTCCCATTCAGAGTTGCTCACGTGATTGATGCCAGTCCCTCGTGCCTAGTGGCTTGAACCACTCAAGTCCCAGCAAGCTTGGGCGATCCTTGTCCATGATGGTCAGGGGCAAACGTTTGTGTGGCCTTTGAACTTCACATTGAATTCTCTTGTTCCAACTACTGGAATCTTGTTCCTTGGTAGTCTTTAAGAGTCAGTGCTTGCTTCTGGAAATGTTTCTTCTGAATGTTGGGAAGTAGCCTGTGTAGTGTCCCCGACACCATGAAATAGATAGGGACTTGAGTCCACTTCCATTTGGCAAGGCCTTCCTTCAATGAATACCTTCACATGTACTTTTCTGCTTCTTAAGGGTGAAGAATGACCAATGGTGATTGTTTGATGAGTTTCATTCTTCCCATTTGCTTCTGAGTTGCGCTCTATCTTCTCACTGAAGTTGTTGGGCTTGAATTCTTTATCAGGAAGTTTCTTCTTACTTGGTGGAGTTCTGGATGATTTGCAGACTCTTGCTAGGTGACCTCTTTTTTCACAATTTTTTTAAAAAATTACATTTATATGCCGCCCTTCTCCGAAGACTCAGGGTGACTTACAATACAGGCACAACAATGTGCTCAGCAATGTGTCAGAGCAGATGGTATCTAGAAACTTGCATTCAGTCTTGAGGGGCCCCCCCAGCCTCTGCAATAAAAGTCTTGCCTTTTTCTTCCAAGGTCTTTCCTTTTCTTCTCCATTCTGAGTCTATAAATTCCTTCCTCCACTTCACTACAGTCTGAATCAGAGTCTATTTGCTGCCAATGGGTTGTTGTGGACTTTTCCATCAGGATGGCTTACGCGGCCTTGTTAATTTTCTTCATGGCTGCTGCTGGAGGACTTAGTTGCTTCCATTGAAACAACTTCATCTATGGCCTCCTTAAGCGTGATCTTAGGTTTCATTAATAAATTGCTCTGTAAGACCTTATCTTTAAGGCCTAGAACAAACCGATCATGCATGGTCTCTAAGTTGGTAAACTCACAAGCACCCCAATGTCCCTTAAACTTGCCATGAAGTCATTAACATTCTGCTTTCCCCTTGATCCCGACGGTGTAGAACTCGTGTCTCTTAATGAGGCCATACTTGAACGCGTAATGGGCTCTTAATAATTTTTCTAGGTCAGTCCAGTCCATTACCTTTACATCTGCAGCTCCTCCAATGCCTTTGCCATCTTGAAACAGCTGGACCGCAGTGGGTAAGAAAGACCACCCTCTTTGCTTCTGCGGAGATGTCCGTGAGGTCATTTCCTTCAAATACATTTTGGGCGATCCGCGATCACGAGTCCCAGTCTTCTGCCACGGATAGAGCGGGGCTGGGGGTCTTCAGCGCAGTCATCTCTCTCAGCCTGTTCTCCGTGTCGTCTTCTCTTGGAGAGAATCCCACCTTAAATAGCGTGTTAGATTTGTATGAAGAATCAACACAGAGTGCTTCAGTAAGAGTTTTTATTAGTGACTACAGCTTGAATGGACCCGATTTGGCTGGGCTGCGTACTTTAGCCAGCAGCAGCGGTTTTCTCCAATCAGAGTGCAGGGTTTCCGCACTTTTAAACCAATCATATTTGACAATTTACAAGAACAGTTCAAACTAAACCAATGACATTCAAACCTACATACATAACAGCGTCATCCCCACCAAGGACATCACACCCACGCCCTCCAGCTCAAGACACAACTCGGCTTCCCGGCCTCCTTCACCACACCAAAGCCTTTCTCTCTGCAGCAGAGAACTGCCTGCATCCTCAGCTCCTCAGGGTGCCATCTTGCTGAACTCTCTTGTACTCAAAGAGAATGAAAAATAAAATATAAAAAAGTAGCCATCCAGTAAGGTGGGTGTGAGGTGTGAAAGCCAAGAAGCCATGCTGATCTGCTCTTTTGTAAGGCCTAAACCCCTCCCTGTGTGTCTGACCTGATCAGCTGAGTTGCTCATCCTAAACCACGAATCTCCATAGTGGAGCCACAGACACATGGAATGAAACAAAGGATAATCGATTACTTGTGAAAATTTTAATTCTGAGAAAAAGCAGTGAGCTCTGCTAAAACAGTTCTGAAAATCACTGGTTGTGTCTCAAACAGCAGACTAATTTCCTAATTGTGATGGGTTTGAAGGGTACCCAAACCATCATCCCAATTCAATAAAGAGTTAAAAATTTCTTGCTATGATCTATATTATGCATCTCCAAGAACTTTGGAATCGGAGGACAAAAATATCCTGGACTAGTAAATAAAAAGCAAATAGTCTTTAAAATGCAGCATTTTCCTGGGACACATATATTTGCCTTCATTCATGAGTCCTTAAAATGATTTTAGTTTGAGGAATGTGATGTTCCCAGAACTGTTCTTGATTAAATCCACAAATCTACTCTTGAATTACAGTTTGGATTTATAATAAAATGAAGAAAGGACCCGTTCATTTGAGCAGGATACAGGTAGTCCTCATTTAAAGACCATAATTGGGAACAGCACCTCAGCCGTTGAGCAAGGCTGTCATTAAGTGAAAATGTGACTGGGTTAAGATGTAATTTCTGCTTAGTTGCAAAATGATTTCTTCCTCACTGTCATAAGTGTGAACAGTTGCTGTACGGGTCATGTGCTAAACAAGGACTACTTATATGTTATTGCTGGAAGTCACTCTGTTCCTCCAGAGTAACCAATCCAATTCAAGCAAGTTGTTCTCCTAATGGTCAGTCCAAGTGTAGTTTGCATTATGTCCCCCTCTTTCTTCCAACTGGATGACCTTGAGGCAGAGTTTTGAGGAGATACGGCACTTACTTCCACTTCCCCAAGCCCTCCCCACTTCATTCCTCTCTTCATGGCAGTTTGTCACTACATAGTAGTGAAGCACAAGCATAAGTATAAGGTAGCAGCTGACACAGACAAACCAGTCAGGATTACTTTTCTCCAATATATTAAAGTACCAATTCTGAAGAAGACCAAACCATGGTTTGTCTTTGGCTTCTGTTAGGGGTTTTTGGTTGAAACAAGGATGGAACTGAAAGACCTCAGCAGTTGAAATCCGGACAAACCAATCAATCAAGATCCTTTGAACCATAAGAGCCTCGGTGGCGCAGTGGTTAGAGTGCTGTATTGCAGGCCACTTCTGCTTATAATTGGCTCCCTGCAATTTGGCAGTTCAAATCCCACCAGGCTCAAGGGTTGACTCAGCCTTTCATCCTTCCAAGGTGGGTAAAATGAGGACCCAGATTATTGGGGGCAGAGGCAGACTCTGTAAACCGCTTAAAGAAGGCTGTAAAGCACTGTAAAGCAGCATATAAATCTAAGTGCTATTGCTATAGAAGAAAGGTTAGATTTTACCTATAGATTAAAATACAAATTATGAAGAAGATAAAAGAATGTATGTTATAAAGAGAAGAAATTGTAATGGAAATCTTCCCAGCGGGCTCAGTTCTACACCGTTAGAACTGAGACTCTGTTACGATAATTAAATTTTGCAGCTGGTGCAGTTGGGTTGTGCAGTGATCCAGAACACACCATATAGCTGATTGATTGGAGAGTGCTGGCTCCTACATGAGGCAATCTGTGCTGTGATTGGTTCCTGTGAATGTGGAGGAGGAGATTCCCATTTTTCCCACCTTCTTCTTCTGTGTGCCCTGTCAGCTCTGTGATTTACCTCATGATGCTCCTGTTTAGCCTGACTAACTTTTTTGCTGTATATATTCAGGGAGTCCTCAACTTTCCACCACAATAGAGCCCAAAATTACTGTTGCTAAGTGAGACATTTATTAAGGGAATTTTGGCCTGTTTTATGACCTTTCTTGCCGCATTTGTTAAGATAATGGCTTCCGTTCTTAAATTAGTGACAGGGTTGTTAAGTGAATCTGACTTCCCCATTCACTTTGCTTGTTAGAAGGTTGCAATAGGGGATCACGTGACCTCAGGACACTGAGGCCGTCATGAGTATGAGTCAGTTGCCAAACATCTGAATTTTGATCAAGTGACCCTGGGAATGACCATTGGTCATAAGCGTGGAAAACAGTCGTGAATCACTTTTTTCAGTGCTGTTGTTACTTCAAACGGTCACTTAAACAACCTGCTGTAAGTCAAGTACTACCTGTAATTGTAAAATATATTTATTTATATAAAACTACCAGTTTGTGTCTCTGACTCCATTTGGACACCGGCTGTGCAATTCCCTGACAGACTCCTAGAATAAGCTTATGCACAGGATTTCCCCCTATATGATGTGTTTTTTCTTCTGCCATAAGTTGAAGCTCAGTTGCACCTCATTATCTCTTCAAGGATGAGGTCCATGTTTAGGCCGAATAAGAGACAGAACCAAGAGAGACACATTTTGCTGCAATCAGGGGTGAATCTGCTCCTTCTTTTTGAGTTGAGACTCAAGGTTATAGTACAGTGTCCCCCCTGTTTTCTCTTGGGTAAGACAGTTTTCCCTTGTTGGTCCAGGAGAAGACCGAGTGAAGGAGTCCTGGATGTGGCAGTAGGTGGCCTCAGAGTCCTGGGGAAAGTGAGGGAAAGAGAAGACATTGCTCAGTCTGCCGGCAGATGAGGAAGCTATTGAGAACATGGGATCTCTCCACCATTTTACGCATTCTCAGAAATAAATAAGCTTGATAGGTCTGCTACAGCCTAGAAAGATTGCCAGCCCATCAAGACAGAGAAGGACTGACCTTTGGCATCATTCCTGACGCAGTCTAGTTTCTGGTCTCAGATTGCTTATGGTGTTGAGATGCCCTTGACAACCCCGCTAGAATATTCCCCTAAGCCCCCCCACCCCTCCCTAATAGAAGAATAGAATGGCTGAGATGCCCAGTGAGAAATTCATCTTTCTGGTCTTGTAAATTCATCTTTCTGCTTGTATTTTTTTCTGATTCAAGACCATTCCAATTTCATGGCCAACATATATAATTTGTTAGCTAAGGTCATAAAGAGAATTTATTCTTCCTTTAAGGCGCTTCCAATGCCTACATTGTATTACGCTGGCCATTGTATTACATACAATACATTACATACATTGTATTAATACATTGTATTGATTATTGAGGAAATATGACTTGCTTTAGGGTGGTCCAATGTCTGGAATCATACGGGACTCTGTGGTTTCTTCTTCCCAAACCCCAAAAAAACTTACCCATAGACTGGCTCATCTACTACTGACAGCCCCCCTTTTTAAGAGGTCTGTAGGTGTGTCTATAAGTGCACCAACATTTGCCTACCGTCCTGTCTATTGATTATTTTATTTTTGTGATATGTATCCATATTCCATGTACTCATAACTATGTTTTATACTTATACCTATTATCTTGTAAGTGATTGACAAAACAAATAAATAAATAAATATATTCTCCTTGAAATCTAATAAGTCAAGAAACTAAAAGGAGATATTCACAGAAATCAAGAGAACGTGAACTTATGGAAAGTAAATACTGCTTGAATTGTTAAAATTCAGCTATCTATCCTGACAACAGCTTGGTCAGGCAGTCTGAATCCCATCTGCATCACTCTTGTCTCTGCACAAAAGAGATTGGATGACTCCACAGAAGTTAAGTCATTAGTTAGGATTTAAGAACATCACTCTCCATTGTGAAGAGACCTTTCCTCTGGGACAGGGTTTAAGTCACTCATTCATCCCACCAGCTACCTTGACAGGGGAGGCTGTAGCTGCTGTTGATGCTGGAGGCTCCATCATTCCAGGTCACCTCCTCTTTCTTTTCTGCAAGCTGAGATTGTTCCATGGGTGGAAATTCTTCCAAGGCAGCAATAGAAATAAAGAGAAACATGAAATGGTTTATTTCCATCTTCCTCATGTATTGTGCCTATCTCTCTCAAATCCAGGCCTGGCTCTCCTTTCTTCCCTTCCTGGAGGATTTCTCTATCAACATCTCCAACCACATCAGGAGCCATCTGGGACTCCAGGTAAGGGAACCCATTGAGCCCATTGACCTCTTCACTTACTGCTCTTTCTTTCCAGCAATAGAAGGAAAATGGAACCAGCAGGATTATAATAATAGCCACCGGGAATATCTCCATATAGGATCTGAATCTTGGGGTGAAACTGTTTTGAGTAAGAAGGAAAAATGATTTAGTATTTCTTGACAGAACATTTTTACTCTGCATGCTCTTGATGGTTTTGATACTATTAAAAATATAAATGAAACAGACAAACCTTTCTCTTTAAATCAAGCTCATATTCTGGATTTTCCTTGGACCTCTCTGTGGAAGCTAGTTAGAATCCCACAAAAGCCATTTGCCTTTCTCCAGGACTTTCATTGCCCTTCTTGTTTAGCCTTTGATGATGGTCTCAAGGTTTAACCAAATCCAAATCTCCTCCTACCTGGCTCAACTGTGATGTTCACCCCTTGACTCAAGAAGACATGATCCATCGGTTGCTTCTCTTCTCTTCATAACTGCAGGCAAATTCCCCACTGTGGTTGAGCAGGCATGAGGGATTCTCAGAGGCATTTTGAAGAGGTTTGTGGGCTCAGTGGAGGGTTCCAGAAGACCTTCTTCTCTGGAGGTGATCTCCACCCCATCCTTGTAGAAGTGGAACTTCTTCTCTGTGATGCCTCCTTCCGTTGAGCAGAGGAAGACCAAGGGATCACCTTCCTTCACTCTCTGGGTCAACAGATCCACTTTCAGCAGAGGGAAGGGGGACACCTGCACAAAATGTTCACAAGGGAGATATATTAATGTCTGACTTTGAAGCAGAGTTTCCTCAAGTCATCCAGAGTACTCCTTGAATCTAAGGTACCATTTCTATGAGGCAAAGCAGTGATATTTCAGATAATGGAGGTTAAAATGGAAAATAAGGAAGGGAATGAATTTTACTGTAGCTTAGGGTGAAAATAACACAAAGTCTACCTCTTTTCACACAGAGAGACTACACCAAGAAATCATTATCTCCTTCCCATCAACTGAATCTTCCAATAGAAGAAAAGGAAATTTCTGTATATGCAGTACAGTACACAAAATGTATAAGTAGGTAGATTGAAGCATGCAAGTGTAGACAAGGCTTAGGTGTTTCTGTAACTGCTGTTGTCATAACCATATTATCCCATTGGGGAGATATTTTTCCCATGGAAAGAACATCCTGCTAACCATTTTCTTACGGGAAGTGATATTTATTTAGCGATGGGTTTGCTTGTTTTGTATTTTGTTTACTGGATTCATTTTTGAATGGTCTATCGTACATTTGCATAGTTTGATCATTGTGCTACCCTTTGCTATGAATATTTTGGGGTAATAAATATTCATCTTACCAACCACTGAGAAGACCAGCTGGTTACTTTCAGGAGAATAAGGCCATGTTCCAGTTTCCAATCTTTCCATGATCTTGCATATACATATTATCTTTGGCCAGAGCTCAGATTTTCAGTCTTGACATTGAAGGTATTGTTAGAGATGTTCATCTTCAATTGGTGAGTAGATTGATCCTTACAGAAGAAAAAGAACCTTATTCTATGAGATCCATGGGACTCCTGATTCGAATCCCTTGGGGATGGAGCAATTCAAGGGAATCTCTTCTCCTTTAATAATAAAGTTGTGTGTGTGGAAGAGGCGAGGACAGCCTGGGTCTTGGTAGAGAGAATCTGCCTGTGAACTGAGGGAGAGAAAAGAAGCCATTAGGTCTCTCCTTTGGATCTCCTCCTGGAACCAAATCTCTACACCAAACATCCACTGATTCCCAGGATGGCTCCCATCCATAATCTGCTCTGAGGATCCTAGACCCATTGCTTCCTCTTGGCAGGACAGAAGTTGGACAAAAAGGAACCAATGGCACAAATGAGAGTCTCCTACCCTTGATGGCTTGGATGAAGGTCCATCCAGTGTGGGAAGCTCCACCTTCTAGAGAATGAAATATTTGGGGAATATTAAAAGAGGTAGAATATTATATTGCTCCAAAAAGAAATGGGAAAAACATGTCCTCAAAGGCAACCCCAGTCTTCCTGCACAGTAAAACAGCCTCCAGCAGATGCCTGAAGTCTTTAGAGATGGAGATTTTCTGCCCATTAAGAAATCAGACCAATCTATTCATAATCAAAACATCTTTGGCTCCAGAGTGATGGGATTAAGAGGGCAGGACATGACCTTTAGGACATAATAGGATCAACCCCAACACCATTAGAATAGCAAAAGACACAGAGCTCACTTGCACAACCCCTAAGAATTTCAGACACTGCAACCCCCAGCAGTATCTCAGAAACTGTATGAAAATCCTCCCAACTCAAGCTATTTTGTCAGCTGCCCCAGAACCACATGCTGCTTCTGCTTATCCATAAAGGGAATCCTTCTTTCCAATCAGCCTCCATTTTATTTCCAGCATTTTTCTCCTGGCTTAGAACAGAACCAGATGGATTTTTTTTCTTACACAAGATTTACAGCCCTGGTCTTTTAGGACCATCTTCCTTTCTGCTCTCCTTGCTTAGCAGATCCTTCTCCATTTTATATTGGGAGAAAATTTATTTGGGTCCATCTTAGACTCACCAGGGACGTGAACAGAAGGATATTCAGGGTTATCTGTTTAAAACAGCTACTAATTCTTCAGTTTGACAAAATGGGAGAAAAAGTACCAAACCAAAGATTAGATGATCTTGTGTTGGCTCTTCAGGTGAATTCAGTGATGTCTCTCCATGAAGGGAGGCACCTCAACAGGGTGGATCATGGCCATCACAGATGCCTCCTGAAGAAGCAACCAGGACTGGATTCACCCTTTGCACCAACCCAAGTGAAAAGAACAGCAGAGCAGCTGCACCTGCAGAGATGGACCTTTCTCCTTCTGAATCTCTCTTTGGGCTTTTGGTTTCATTGGACCTTCTCCCTCCTTCAGAGGCTGCAACAGTCTATGTTTTTGTGAAGACAAGGAAGGGAAGCATGAGGTCTCTTACTTGCTTCCAGGAGGATCCACAAAGGACTGAAAGAGAAAGGAAGGAAGGTGGAGTTACGAGAAGGAGACATGATCCCAGGCTGTGCAAGACTTTCATCCCTATCATCTTCTTCTTCTTCTCTGATTGGCTGCAGAAGTGAGATGCTGCCCTGAAGGAAGAGAGAAGGGTCTTCTGCACCCATGTTCTGGCTATTGGAGTGGGCTTCATGAAGTCCCTAAAACTTATTATGTCTGGAATTAGGAGCAGATTATGGGAACCTTCAGGGGCCCAGGAGGGTTTCTCTGAAGTTCAGCTGTTCTGATGTCCTCAGTTCTCAATCGTTTGATAGCAGCAGGAATGAGAAAAGGGAGGCTCCAAATTCTCAATGCCCTTCACTGTGACCCACAGAATGACCCCTTTCTTTGTTCATCCTTTGCCCCAACCTCCTCTCTATTTTATCGACAGTGAAGCTGCAATTGTGGGTCCTCCTGGGTGCTTCTGAAGGGAGGAAGAGAGAGACTGCTCTGCATCCCCCCAAACCCCTTTAGTTGAGATGGCTCTGAATCATGAGACTTGGGAGCAGATGAAATGGGGAGAAGAGGCAGGAAAGTGCCCCATTGCTCTTCTCAGGGAGAAGAAAACTCAGATTTCCTGAAAGATCTAGAATAAGAAAAGAACTTGGGAGTAAAGCAATCATCTCTTCAGTGAGAGACAAGTCAGATTGAAATGGGAAGTAGAAGAAGAAAGAGATCCCAAACCTGTCATCCAAGGATGGTCTCCATCTTCTCTTCAGGATTCCTGGGAAGCTGGTCTTGACTTCTGTCACTCTCTTCTTCCTTCCCCAGAGAGACAAAGAGCTGCAGCTTCTCTTGAGTCAGTCCTCCAACTCAACGCCCAAGGGAGGAACTGCGTCATCCCCACCGAGGACATCACACCCACACCCCACCCAGCCCAGGACAGAGCTCGGCTCCCCGGCCTTCTTCACCACACCAAAGGCTTTCTCTCTGCAGCAGAGAACTGCCCGCATCCTCCTGGCCTCTCGTCTGCCCAAAGAGAATTGAAAATAGCAATAACCATCTAGTGAAGTGTGAAGTAGAAAAACAAAATACCCAAGTAAGTTTACTCTGCAGTCAGGCACCTGACAAGATCAGCTTCACTTTTTATGCTGAGCCACAGATTTCTATGCAGGGGCTACAGACCGTAGAATAAAACAAAGGATAAAATATGAATTATGAAAACTTTAAATTTGTAAAAACAGCATTTCTTCTGCTAAAACAGTCCTGAAAATCCTAAACATCAATGGTTATCCTTATTGTGAAGTGCCTGAAGGGCACTCAAATTGTGATCTCATTTCAATAAAGAATAAACAAAAAAATAAATGAATTCTTCCAGAATTTGAAATTAGGTCAAAGAATATCCTGGACTTTTCAAAACAGCCAATAGCTCACTGCAAAATATCAGGTACAAAGTTTTATTTGGCTTGATATTTGAGGTAAAATGAAACTGTCATTTCCCCCAAAACCATTCTTTGATTAAATCTATGATTTTGCTCTTGAATTGCACCCCAAATTTACAATTATATGAAAAGGGATTAATTCCACTATTAAAAGCATATTATTTCCACACCACCTTTTGTGTTATTCCAATCAGAGATGCTTTGTTGAATCTTAGCAATACAAAGATGAGAAACATGTGTATTTTGTAGCTTTTATTTTGCCTTTTTCTCTGACATTAAACTTCACTGAAGATCCCAAAATCAGGATCTCCATGCACATCCATCCATCAAAATACTGGAGAACAAAAATAATAGTGGAGCTAAGAAAAAAAAAATCTGAAATGGGATTGCTGCAAGGTCATAATTGTGAAAATGGTCATAAGTCATTTTTCACTGCCATTGTAACTTCAACTGCTTGTAAGTCAAGTACTACCAGTGGTTGCAAAATCTATGTATTTATATAAATAAAAGTTTGTGTCAGCATCTCTGACTCCACTTGGACACTGGCTGCGCTGATTCCCTGACAATCTTACAGAATAAGATTTCCCCTATTTGATGTGTTTTTTTCTTCTGCCGTAAGTTGAAGCTCAGCTGCACCTCATCATCTCTTCAAGGGTGAGGTCCATGTTCAGGCCGAATAAGAGACTGGACCAAGAGAGACACATTTTGCTGCAATCAGGGTGATTTTGCCCCTACTTTTGAGTTGAGACTCAAGGTTATAGTACAATGTCCCCCTGTTTTCTCTTGGGTAGAGGTTTTCCCTTGTTGTCCAGATTGTTCCTTGGATGGAGATTCTTCCAGCCAGCTAGAAATAAAAGAAACATGAAATTCTTTATTTCCATCTTCCTCATGTATTGTCTATCTCTCTCTCAAATCCAGGCCTGGCTCTCCTTTCTTCCTTCCTGGAGGATTTCTCTATCAACATCTCCAACCACATCAGGAGCCATCTGGGACTCCAGGCAAGGGAACCATTGAGCCCATTGAACCACTTCACTTACTGCTTTTCTTTGTCCAGCAATAAGAAGAAAATGGAACCAGCAGGATCATAATAGTAATGGCCACCCGGGAATATCTCCATATAGGATCTGAATCTTGGGTTGAAACTGGTTTGAGTAGAAACAGGAAAAATGATTTAGTATTTCTTGACAGAACATTTTTACTCTGCCTGTGATGGTTTAGAAACTGTTAAAAATATAAATGAAACAGACTCCAAACCTTTCTCTTTAAATCAAGCTCATATTCTGGATTTTCCTTGGACCTCTCTGTGGAAGCTAGTTAGAATCCCACAAAAGCCATTTGCCTTTCTCAGGACTTTCTTTGCCCTTCCTGGTTTAGCCTTTCATGGTGGTCTCAAGGTTTAACAAATCCAAATCTCCTCCTACCTGGCTCAACTGTGATGTTCACCCCTTGACTCCAAGAAGACATGATCCATCGGTTGCTTCTCTTCTCTTCATAACTGCAGGCAAATTCCCCACTGTGGTTGAGCGAGGCATGAGGGATTCTCAGAGGCATTTTGAAGAGGATTTGTGGGCTCAGTGGAGGGTTCAAGAAGACCTTCTTTGCTGGAGGTGATCTCCACCCCATCCTTGTAGAAGTGGAACTTCTTCTCTGTGATGCCTCCTTCCGTTGAGCAGAGGAAGACCAAGGGATCACCTTCCTTCTCTCTGGGTCAACAGATCCACTTTCAGCAGAGAGGGAAGGGGACACCTACAAAATATTCACAGGAGATATATTATGTTGACTTTGAAGCAGGGGAGTTTCCTCAAGTCATCCAGAGTACATCCTTGAATCTAAGGTACCATTTCTATGAAAAAGTGACATTTCAGATAATGGAGGTTAAAATGGAAAATAAGAGCGGAATGAATTTTACTGTAGCTTAGGGTGAAAATAACACAAAGTCTACCTCTTTTCACACAAGAGACTACACCAAGAAATCATTATCTCCTCTTCCCATCCAACTAAATCTTCCAACAGAAGAAAAGGAAATTTCTGTAATATGCAGTACAGTACACAAAATGTATAAGTAGGTAGATTGAAGCATGCAAGTGTAGACAAGGCTTAGGTGTTTCTGTAACTGCTGTTGTCATAACCATATTATCCCATTGGGGAGATATTTTTCCATGGAAAGAACATCCTGCTAACCATTTGCTTACGGGAAGTGATATTTATTTAGGAATGGGTTTGCTTGTTTTTATTTTGTTTACTGGATTTATTTTGAATGGTCTATCGTGCATAGTTTGATCATTGTGCTATCCTTTGCTATGAATATTTTGAGGTAATAAATATTCATCTTACCAACCACTGAGAAGACCAGCTGGTTTTTTCGGGAGAATAGGCCATGTTCCCAAGTTTCCAATCTTTCCATGATCTTGCATATACATATTATCTTTATTTGGCCAGGCTCAGATTTTCAGTCTTTGAAGGTATTGATAGAAGATGTTCATCTTCAATTATCAGCAGATTGATCCTTGAAAAGAGCCATATTCTATGAGATCCATTGGGACTCCCTGATTCGAATCCCTTGGGGATGGAGCAATTCAAGGGAATCTCTTCTCCTTTAATAATAGGTTGTGTGGAAGAGAGGGAGACAGCCTTTGTCTTGGTAGAGAGGAATCTGCCTGTGATCTGAGGAAGAAAGCCATTAGGTCTCTCCTTTGGATCTCCTCCTGGAACCAAATCTCTACACCAGAACATCCACGATTCCCAGGATGGCTCCCATCCATAATCTGCTCTGAGGATCCTAGACCCATTGCTTCCTCTTGGCAGGACAGAAGTTGGACAAAAAGTAACCAACAGCACAAATGAGAGGTTCTCCTACCTTGAGGCTTGGATGAAGGTCCATCCAAGTGTGGGAAGCTCCCCCACCCTTCTAGAGAATGAAATATTTGGGGAATATTAAAGAGGTAGAATATTATATTGCTCCAAGAGAAATGGGGAAAAACATGTCCTCAAAGGCCCCAGTCTTCCTGCATAGTAAAACAGCCTCCAGGATGCCTGAAGTCTTTAGAGATGGAGATTTTCTGCCCATTAAAAATCTGGACCAATCTATTCATAAACAAAACATCTTTGGCTCCAGAGTGATGGGATTAAGAAGGGCAGGACATGACCTTTAGGACATAATAGGATTAACCCCAACACCATTAGAATAGCAAAAGACAGA
>CM019155.1:148891828-148955658 GCA_009733165.1 Naja naja
CCCTCCACCCCAATATTAGAAGAATCTTTAATGGCTTCTGAGATACTTAGTGGTCTTAAATTCATCTTTCTGCTTGTATTTTTCTCTGGGATTCAAGACCATTTAATTTCATGGCCAACATATAATTTGTTAGCTAAGGTCATAAAGAGAATTATTCTTCCGCTAGGGGCGCTACAATGCCTACATTGTATTACATACAATACATTGTATTACATACAATACGTACAATACATTGTATTAATACATTGTAATGATTGCAGGAAATATGACTTTAGCAACGGAGTGGTCAATGTCTGGAATACGCCACCGGACTCTGTGGTTTCTTCCCCAAACCCCAAAAACTTTACCCTTAGACTGTCTACTACTGACCGCCCCCCCCTTTTTAAGAGGTCTGTAGGGGTGTGTGCATAAGTGCACCAACGTGCCTACCGTCCCTGTCCTATTGATTATTTTTATTTTTATTATATGTATCCATTCCATGTACTCATAACTATGTTTATACTTATACCTATTATCTTGTAAGTGATTGACAAAACAAATAAATAAATAAATATATTCTTTCCTCGAAATCTAATAAGTCAAGAAACTAAAAGGAGATATTCACAGAGATCAAGAGAACGTGAACTTATGGAAAGTAAATACTGCTTGAATTGGTAAAAATTCAGCTATCTATCCTGACAACAGCATGGTCCAGGCAGTCTGAATCCCATCTGCATCACCCTTGTCTCTGCACAAAGAGATTTGGATGACTCCACAGAAGATGTTAAGTCTTTAGTGGGGATTTAAGGAACATCACTCTCCATTGTGAAGAGACCTTTCCTCTGGACAGGGTTTAAGTCATTTATTCATCCCACCAGCTACCTTGACAGGGGAGGCTGTAGCTGCTGTTGATGCTGGAGGCTCCATCATTCCAAGGTTATCTCTTTCCTCTTTCTTTTCTGCAAGCTGAGATTGTTCCATGGGTGGAAATTCTTCCAAGGCAGTAATAGAAATAAAGAGAAACATGAAATTGTTTATTTCCATCTTCCTCATGTATTGACAGCCTATCTCTCTCAAAGCCAGGCCTGGCTCTCCTTTCTTCCTTCCCTGGAGGATTTCTCTATCAACATCTCCAACCACATCAGGAGCCATCTGGGACTCCAGGCAAGGGAACCATTGAGCCCATTGAACCTCTTCACTTACTGCTTTTCTTTGTCCAGCAATAGAAGGAAAATGGAACCAGCAGGATCATAATAGTAATGGCCACCCGGGAATATCTCCATATAGGATCTGAATCTTGGGTTGAAAGTGATTTTAGTAAGAAACAAAAGGATGATTTAGTATTTCTTGGCAAAATATCTTAGTCTGCTCTTTTCTTCATGGTTTAGATTCTGTTAAATCTACAAAATCTTTTTAAATCAAGCTCATCTTCTGGATTTTCCATGGATCTCTCTGTGGAGCTAATTAACAGTCTCACAAAAGCCATTTGCCTTTCTCCAGGACTTTCTTTGCCCTTCCTGGTTTAGCCTTTCATGGTGGTCTCAAGGTTTAACCAAATCCAAATCTCCTCCTACCTGGCTCAACTGTGATGTTCACCCCTTGACTCCAAGAAGACATGATCCATCGGTTGCTTCTCTTCTCTTCATGACTGCAAGCAAATTCCCCACTGTGATTGAACGAGGCATGAGGGATTCTCAGAGAGGCATTTTGAAGAGGATTTGTGGGCTCACTGGAGGGTTCAAGAAGACATTCTTTGCTGGAGGTGATCTCCACCCCATCCTTGTAGAAGTGGAACTTCTTCTCTGTGATGCCTCCTTCCGTTGAGCAGAGGAAGACCAAGGGATCACCTTCCTTCACTCTCTGGGTCAACAGATCCACTTTCAGCAGAGGGGAAGGGGGGACACCTGCACAAAATATTCACAAGGGAGATATATTAACGTTGACTTTGAAGCAGGGGAGTCTCCTCAAGTCATCCAGAGTACATCCTTGAATCTAAGGTACCATTTCTATGCGGCAAAGCAGTGACATTTCAGATAATGGAGGTTAAAATGGAAAATAAGGAAGCGGAATGAATTTTACTGTAGCTTAGGGTGAAAATAACACAAAGTCTACCTCTTTTCACACAAGAGAGACTACACCAAGAAATCATTATCTCCTCTTCCCCTCAACTGAATCTTCCAACAGAAGAAAAGGAAATTTCTGTAATATGCAGTACGGTACACAAAATGTATAAGTAGGTAGATTGAAGCATGCAAGTGTAGACAAGGCTTAGGTGTTTCTGTAACTGTTGTTGTCATAACCATATTATCCCATTGGGGAGATATTTTTCCCATGGAAAGAACATCCTGCTAACCATTTGCTTACGGGAAGTGATATTTATTTAGGAATGGGTTTCCTTGTTCTTTATTTTGTTTACTGGATTTATTTTTGAATGGTCTATCGTGCATTTTCATAGTTTGATCATTGTGCTATCCTTTGCTATGAATATTTTGAGGTAATAAATATTCATCTTACCAACCACTGAGAAGACCAGCTGGTTACTTTCGGGAGAATAAGGCCATGTTCCAGAAGTTTCCAATCTTTCCATGATCTTGCATATACATATTATCTTTATTTGGCCAGAGCTCAGATTTTCAGTCTTGACATTGAAGGTATTGTTAGAGAGATGTTCATCTTCAATTATCGAGCCAGATTGATCCTTACAGAAGAAAAAGAACCTTATACTATGAGATCCCTCGGGACTCCCTGATTCGAATCCCTTGGGGGGGGAGCAATTCAAGGGAATCTCTTCTCCTTTAATAATAAAGTTGTGTGGAAGAGGTGAGGACAGCCTGGGTCTTGGTAGAGAGGAATCTGCCTGTGAACCTGAGGAGAGAAAGAGAAGCCATTAGGTCTCTCCTTTGGATCTCCTCCTGGAACCAAATCTCTACACCGAAACATCCTCCGCGATTCCCAGGATGGCTCCCATCCATAATCTGCTCTGAGGATCCTAGACCCATTGCTTCCTCTTGGCAGGACAGAAGTTGGACAAAAAGTAACCAATGGCACAAATGAGAGGTTCTCCTACCCTTGAAGGCTTGGATGAAGGTCCATCCGAGAAGGTGGGAAGCTCCCCCACCTTCTAGAGAATGAAATATTTGGGGGAATATTAAAAGAGGTAGAATATTATATTACTCCAAAAGAGAAATGGGGAAAAACATGTCCTAAAAGGCAACCCTGTCTTCCTGCACAGTAAAACAGCCTCCAGCAGATGCCTGAAGTCTTTAGAGATGGAGATTTTCTGCCCATTAAGAAATCCAGACCAATCTATTCATAATCAAAACATCTTTGCCTCCAGAGTGATTTGATTAAGAGGGGCAGGACATGACCTTTAGGACATAATAGGATTAACCCCAATACCATTAGAATAGCAAAAGACAGAGAGAGCTCACTACATAGCACGACCCCCTAGGGGAATTTCAGACACTGCACAACCCCCAGCAGTATCTCAGAAACTGTATGAAAATCCTTGCCCAACTCAAGCTATTTTGTCAGCTGCCCCAGAACCACATGCTGCTTCTGCTTATCCATAAACGGAATCTTTCTTTCCAATTAGCCTCCATTTTATTTCCAGCATTTTTCTCCTGGCTTAGAACAGAACTAGATGGTTTTTTTTTCCTACACAAGATTACAACCCACCCTGGTCTTGTAGGACCATCTTCCTTTCTGCTCTCCTTGCTTAGCAGACCCTTCTCCATTTTATATTGGGAGAAGAAGTATTTACATGGGTCCATCTTAGACTCACCAGGGACGTGAACAGAAGGATATTCAGGGTTATCTGTTTAAAACAGCTGCTAATTCTTTGGTTTGGTAAACCTTTTCTCCCATTTTGTCAAACTGATTAGATGATCTTGTGTTGGCTCTTCAGGTGAATTCAGTGATGTCTCTCCATGAAGGGAGGCACCTCAACAGGGTGGATCATGGCCATCCGCAGATGTCTCCTGAAGAAGCAACCAGGACTGGATTCGCCCATTGCACTAACCCAAGGGGAAAATAACAGCAGAGCAGCTGCACCCACAGAGATGGACTATTCTCCTTCTGAATCTCTCTTTGGGCTTCCGGTTTCATTGGACCTTCTCCCTCCTTCAGCGGCTGCAACAATCACAGTCTATGTTTTTTGTGAAGACAAGGAAGGGAAGCATGAGGGTCTCTTACCTGATTCCAGGAGGATCCACAAAAGGACTGAAAGAGAGAAGGAAGGAAGGTGGAGTTACGAGAAGGAGACATGATCCCAGGCTGTGCAAGACTTTCATCCCTACAATCTTTTTCTTCTTCTCTGATTGGCTGTAGAAGATGAGATGCTGCCCTGAAGGAAGAGGAAGGTGTCTTCTGCACCCATGTTCTGGCTATTGGGGTGTGGCTTCGTAAGAGTCCCTAAAACTTATTAAGTCTGGAATTAGGCGCAGTTATGGGAACCTTCAGGGGCCCAGGAGGGTTTTCTCTCTGAAGTTCAGCTGTTCTGACATCCTCAGTTCTCAATCATTTGATGGCACCAGGAATGAGAAAAGGGAGGCTCCAAATTCTCAATGCCCTTCACTGTGACCCACAGAATGACCCCTTTCTTTGTTCATCCTTTGCCCCAACTTCCTCTCTATTTTATCGACAGTGAAGCTGCAATTGTGGGTCTCCTTTTAGGTGCTTCTGAATGGAGGAAGAGAGAGACTGCTCTGAATCCCCCCAAACCCTATTTAGTTGAGATGCCTCTGAATCACAAGACTTGGGATTAGATGAAATGGGGAGAAGAGGCAGGAAAGTGCCCCATTGCTCTTCTCAAGGGAGAAGAAAACTCAGATTTCCTGAGAAAGATCTAGAATAAGAAAAGAACTTGGGAGTAAAGCAATCATCTCTTCAGTGAGAAGACAAGTCAGATTGAAATGGGAAGTAGAAGAAGAAAGAGATCCCAAACCTGTCATCCAAGAGATGGTCTCCATCTTCTCTTCAGGATTCCTGGGAAGCTGGTCTTGACTTCCGTCACTCTCTTCTTCCTTCCCCAGAGAGACAAAGAGCTGCAGCTTCTCTTGAGTCAGTCCTCCAACTCAACGCCCAAGGGAGGAACTGCGTCATCACCACCAAGGACATCACACCCACACCCCCCCCAGCCCAGGACAGAGCTCAGCTCCCCGGCCTTCTTCACCACACCAAAGGCTTTCTCTCTGCAGCAGAGAACTGCCCGCATCCTCCTGGCCTCCCTTGTGCCCAAAGAGAATTGAAAATAGCAATAACCATCTAGTGAGGTGTGAAATAGAAAAACAAAATACCCAACTAAGTTTACTCTGCAGTCAGGCCTAAACGCCACCTGACAAGATCAGCTTCACTTTTTATGCTGAGCCACAGATTTCTATAGAGGAGCTATAAACACGTAGAATAAAACAAAGGATAAACTATGAATTATGAAAAGTTTAGATTTGTAAAAGAGCCATTTGTTCTGCTAAAAGAGTCTAAACATCTATGGGTATCCTTATTGTGAACTGCCTGAAAGGCACTCACACTGTGATCTCATTTCAATAATGAATAAACAAACAAATAAATTCTTCCAGAATTTGAAATTAGGTCAAAGAATATCCTGGACTTTTCAAAACAGCCAATAGCTCACTGCAAAATATCAGGTACAAAGTTTTATTTGGCTTGATATTTGAGGTAAAATGAAACGGTCATTTCCCCCAAAACCATTCTTTGATTAAATCTATGATTTTGATCTTGAACTGCACCCCGAAATTTACAATTATATGAAAAAGGGATTAATTCCATTATTAAAAGCATATTATTTCACACCACCTTTTGTGTTATTCCAATCAGAGATGCTTTGTTGAATCTTAGCAATACAAAGATGAGAACATGTGTCCATTTTGTAGCTTTTATTTTGCCTTTTCTCTGACAATAAACTTCACTGAAGATCCCAAAATCAGGATCCCCATGCACATCCATCCATCAAAATACTGGAGAACAAAAATAATAGTGGAGCTAAGAAAAAGGAAATCTGAAATGGGATTGTTGCAAAGGTCATAATTGTGCAAAATGGTCATAAGTCATTTTTTTCACTGCCATTGTAACTTCAACCGCTTGTAAGTCAAGTACTACCAGTGGTTGCAAAATCTATGTATTTATATAAAAATAAAAGTTTGTGTCAGCATCTCTGACTCCACTTGGACACTGGCTGCGCGATTCCCTGACAATCTTACAGAATAAGATTTCCCCCTATTTCATGTGTTTTTTCTTCTGCCGTAAGTTGAAGCTCAGCTGCACCTCATCATCTCTTCAAGGGTGAGGTCCATGTTCAGGCCGAATAAGAGACTGGAGCAAGAGAGACACATTTTGCTGCAATCAGGAGTGATTTTGCTCTTTCTTTTTGAGTTGAGACTCAAGGTTATAGTAAAATGTCTCCCCTGTTTTCTCTTGGGTAAGAGGGCTTTCCCTTGTTGGTCCAGATTGTTCCTTGGGTGGAGATTCTTCCAAGCCAGCTATAGAAATAAAGAGACACATGAAATTCTTTATTTCCATCTTCCTCATGTATTGTCTGCCTATCTCTCTCAAATCCAGGCCTGGCTCTCCTTTCTTCCTTCCCTGGAGGATTTCTCTATCAACATCTCCAACCACATCAGGAGCCATCTGGGACTCCAGGCAAGGGAACCATTGAGCCCATTGAACCACTTCACTTACTGCTTTTCTTTGTCCAGCAATAGAAGGCAAATGGAACCAGCAGGATCATAATAGTAATGGCCACCCGGTAATATCTCCATATAGGATCTGAATCTTGGGTTGAAACTGGTTTGAGTAAGAAACAGGAAAAATGATTTAGTATTTCTTGACAGAACATTTTTACTCTGCCTGTTCTTGATGGTTTAGAAACTGTTAAAAATATAAATGAAACAGACTCCAAACCTTTCTCTTTAAATCGAGCTCATATTCTGGATTTTCCTTGGACCTCTCTGTGGAAGCTAGTTAAGAATCCCACAAAAGCCATTTGCCTTTCTCCAGGACTTTCTTTGCCCTTCCTGGTTTAGCCTTTCATGGTGGTCTCAAGGTTTAACCAAATCCAAATCTCCTCCTACCTGGCTCAACTGTGATGTTCACCCCTTGACTCCAAGAAGACATGATCCATCGGTTGCTTCTCTTCTCTTCATAACTGCAAGCAAATTCCCCACTGTGATTGAACGAGGCATGAGGGATTCTCAGAGAGGCATTTTGAAGAGGATTTGTGGGCTCACTGGAGGGTTCAAGAAGACATTCTTTGCTGGAGGTGATCTCCACCCCATCCTTGTAGAAGTGGAACTTCTTCTCTGTGATGCCTCCTTCCGTTGAGCAGAGGAAGACCAAGGGATCACCTTCCTTCACTCTCTGGGTCAACAGATCCACTTTCAGCAGAGGGGAAGGGGGGACACCTGCACAAAATATTCACAAGGGAGATATATTAACGTTGACTTTGAAGCAGGGGAGTCTCCTCAAGTCATCCAGAGTACATCCTTGAATCTAAGGTACCATTTCTATGCGGCAAAGCAGTGACATTTCAGATAATGGAGGTTAAAATGGAAAATAAGGAAGCGGAATGAATTTTACTGTAGCTTAGGGTGAAAATAACACAAAGTCTACCTCTTTTCACACAAGAGAGACTACACCAAGAAATCATTATCTCCTCTTCCCCTCAACTGAATCTTCCAACAGAAGAAAAGGAAATTTCTGTAATATGCAGTACGGTACACAAAATGTATAAGTAGGTAGATTGAAGCATGCAAGTGTAGACAAGGCTTAGGTGTTTCTGTAACTGTTGTTGTCATAACCATATTATCCCATTGGGGAGATATTTTTCCCATGGAAAGAACATCCTGCTAACCATTTGCTTACGGGAAGTGATATTTATTTAGGAATGGGTTTCCTTGTTCTTTATTTTGTTTACTGGATTTATTTTTGAATGGTCTATCGTGCATTTTCATAGTTTGATCATTGTGCTATCCTTTGCTATGAATATTTTGAGGTAATAAATATTCATCTTACCAACCACTGAGAAGACCAGCTGGTTACTTTCGGGAGAATAAGGCCATGTTCCAGAAGTTTCCAATCTTTCCATGATCTTGCATATACATATTATCTTTATTTGGCCAGAGCTCAGATTTTCAGTCGTGACATTGAAGGTATTGATAGAGAGATGTTCATCTTCAATTATCAAGCCAGATTGATCCTTACAGAAGAAAAAGAACCATATTCTATGAGATCCATTGGGACTCCCTGATTCGACTCCCTTGGGGGAGGAGCAATTCAAGGGAATCTCTTCTCCTTTAATAATAAGGTTGTGTGGAAGAGGCGAGGACAGCCTGGCTCTTTGTAGAGAGGAATCTGCCTGTGAACCTGAGGAAAGAAAGAGAAGCCATTAGGTCTCTCCTTTGGATCTCCTCCTGGAACCAAATCTCTACACCAGAACATCCACCACAATTCCCAGGATGGCTCCCATCCATAATCTGCTCTGAGGATCCTAGACCCATTGCTTCCTCTTGGCAGGACAGAAGTTGGACAAAAAGTAACCAACAGCACAAATGAGAGGTTCTCCTACCCTTGAAGGCTTGGATGAAGGTCCATCCGAGTGTGGGAAGCTCCCCACCCTTCTAGAGAATGAAATATTTGGGGGAATATTAAAAGAGGTAGAATATTATATTGCTCCAAAAGAGAAATTGAGAAAAACATGTCCTCAAAGGCAACCCCAGTCTTCCTGCATAGTAAAACAGCCTCCAGCAGATGCCTGAAGTCTTTAGAGATGGAGATTTTCTGCCCATTAAGAAATCTGGACCAATCTATTCATAAACAAAACATCTTTGCCTCCAGAGTGATTTGATTAAGAGGGCAGGACATGACCTTTAGGACATAATAGGATTAACCCCAACACCATTAGAATAGCAAAAGACAGAGAGAGCTCACTACATAGCACGACCCCCTAGGGGAATTTCAGACACTGCACAACCCCCAGCAGTATCTCAGAAACTGTATGAAAATCCTTGCCCAACTCAAGCTATTTTGTCAGCTGCCCCAGAACCACATGCTGCTTCTGCTTATCCATAAACGGAATCTTTCTTTCCAATTAGCCTCCATTTTATTTCCAGCATTTTTCTCCTGGCTTAGAACAGAACTAGATGGTTTTTTTTTCCTACACAAGATTACAACCCACCCTGGTCTTGTAGGACCATCTTCCTTTCTGCTCTCCTTGCTTAGTAGACCCTTCTCCATTTTATATTGGGAGAAGAAGTATTTACATGGGTCCATCTTAGACTCACCAGGGACGTGAACAGAAGGATATTCAGGGTTATCTGTTTAAAACAGCTGCTAATTCTTTAGTTTGACAAAATGGGAGAAAAGGTTTACCAAACCAAAGATTAGATGATCTTGTGTTGGCTCTTCAGGTAGACTCAGTGATGTCTCTCCATGGAGGGAGGCACCTCTACAGGGTGGATCATGGCCATCCGCAGATGCCTCCTGAAGAAGCAACCAGGACTGGATTCACCCATTGCACTAACCCAAGGGGAAAAGAACAGCAGAGCAGCTGCACCCACAGAGATGGACCTTCCTCCTTCTGAATCTCTCTTTGGGCTTCCGGTTTCATTGGACCTTCTCCCTCCTTCAGCGGCTGCAACAATCACAGTCTATGTTTTTTGTGAAGACAAGGAAGGGAAGCATGAAGGTCTCTTACCTGATTCCAGGAGGATCCACAAAAGGACTGAAAGAGAGAAGGAAGGAAGGTGGAGTTACGAGAAGGAGACATGATCCCAGGCTGTGCAAGACTTTCATCCCCACCATCTTCTTCTTCTTCTCTGATTGGCTGTAGAAGATGAGATGCTGCCCTGAAGGAAGAGGAAGGGGTCTTCTGCACCCATGTTCTGGCTATTGGGGTGTGGCTTCGTAAGAGTCCCTAAAACTTATTAAGTCTGGAAGTAGGCGCAGTTACGGGAACCTTCAGGGGCCCAGGAGGGTTTTCTCTCTGAAGTTCAGCTGTTCTGACATCCTCAGTTCTCAATCATTTGATGGCACCAGGAATGAGAAAAGGGAGGCTCCAAATTCTCAATGCCCTTCACTGTGACCCACAGAATGACCCCTTTCTTTTTTCACCCTTTGCCCCAACCTCCTCTCTATTTTATCGACAGTGAAGCTGCAATTGTGGGTCTCCTTTTAGGTGCTTCTGAATGGAGGAAGAGAGAGACTGCTCTGAATCCCCCCAAACCCTATTTAGTTGAGATGCCTCTGAATCACAAGACTTGGGAGCAGACAAAATGGGGAGAAGAGGCAGGAAAGTGCCCCATTGCTCAAAAGTTTCATCACCGAGGAAGAAGAAAAGTCAGATATCCTTCGAAAGATCTAGAATAAGAATGTGGGAGTAAAACAATCATCTCTTCAGTGAGAAGACAAGTCAGATTGAAATGGGAAGTAGAAGAAGAAATTAATCCCAAACCTGCAATCCAAGGGATGGTCTCCATCTTCTCTTCAGGATTCCTGGGAAGCTGGTCTCGGCTTCTGTCACTCTCGTCTTCCTTCCCCAGAGAGACGAAGAGCTGCAGCTTCTCTTGAGTCAGTCCTCCAACTCAACGCCCAAGGGAGGAACTGCGTCATCCCCACCGAGGACATCACACCCACACCCCCCACAGCCCAGGACAGAGCTCGGCTCCCCGGCCTTCTTCACCACACCAAAGCCTTTCTCTCTGCAGCAGAGAACTGCCCGCATCCTCCTGGCCTCCCTTGTGCCCAAAGAGAATTGAAAATAGCAATAACCATCTAGTGAGGTGTGAAATAGAAAAACAAAATACCCAACTAAGTTTACTCTGCAGTCAGGCCTAAACAGCACCTGACAAGATTGGCTCCACTTCTTATCCTGAGCCACAGATTTCTATAGAGGAGCTATAGCCATGTAAAATAAAACAAAGGATAAACTATGAATTATGAAAAGTTTAGATTTGTAAAAGAGTCGTTTGTTCTGCTAAACGAGTCTAAACATCAATGGTTATCCTTATTGTGAACTTCCTGAAAGGCACTCAAACCTTTCAGTAAACCTTTCAATAAAGAATAAACAAACAAACAAATAAATTCTTCCAGAATTTGAAATTAGGTCAAAGAATATCCTGGACTTTTCAAAACAGCCAATAGCTCACTGCAAAATATCACGTAACAAAGTTTTATTTGGGTTGATATTCAAGGTAAAATGAAACTGTCATTTCCCCAAAACCATTCTTTGATTAAATCTATGAATTTGCTCTTGAATTGCACCCCCAAAATTACAATTATATGAAGAAGGGATTAATTCCACTCTTAAAGGCATATTATTTCCACACCACCTTTTGTGCTAGTCCACTCAGAGATGCTTTGTTGAATCTTAGCAATACAAAGATGAGAACATGTGTCCATTTTGTAGATTTTATTTTGCCTTTTCTCTGACATTAAACTTTACTGAAGATCCCAAAATCGGGATCTCCATGCACATCCATCCATCAAAATACTGGAGAACAAAAATAATAGTGGAGCTAAGAAAAAGGAAATCTGAAATGGGATTGTTGCAAAGGTCATAATTGTGCAAAATGGTCATAAGTCATTTTTTTCACTGCCATTGTAACTTCAACCGCTTGTAAGTCAAGTACTACCAGTGGTTGCAAAATCTATGTATTTATATAAAAATAAAAGTTTGTGTCAGCATCTCTGACTCCACTTGGACACTGGCTGCGCGATTCCCTGACAATCTTACAGAATAAGATTTCCCCCTATTTCATGTGTTTTTTCTTCCGCCGTAAGTTGAAGCTCAGCTGCACCTCATCATCTCTTCAAGGGTGAGGTCCATGTTCAGGCCGAATAAGAGACCGGACCAAGAGAGACACATTTTGCTGCAATCAGGAGTGATTTTGCTCTTTCTTTTTGAGTTGAGACTCAAGGTTATAGTACAATGTCCCCCCTGTTTTCTCTTGGGTAAGACGGTTTTCCCTTGTTGGTCCAGATTGTTCCTTGGGTGGAGATTCTTCCAAGCCAGCTATAGAAATAAAGAGAAACATTAAATTCTTTATTTCCATCTTCCTCATGTATTGTCTGCCTATCTCTCTCAAATCCAGGCCTGGCTCTCCTTTCTTCCTTCCCTGGAGGATTTCTCTATCAACATCTCCAACCACATCAGGAGCCATCTGGGACTCCAGGCAAGGGAACCATTGAGCCCATTGAACCTCTTCACTTACTGCTTTTCTTTGTCCAGCAATAGAAGGAAAATGGAACCAGCAGGATCATAATAGTAATGGCCACCCGGGAATATCTCCATATAGGATCTGAATCTTGGGTTGAAAGTGATTTTAGTAAGAAACAAAAGGATGATTTAGTATTTCTTGGCAAAATATCTTAGTCTGCTCTTTTCTTCATGGTTTAGATTCTGTTAAATCTACAAAATCTTTTTAAATCAAGCTCATCTTCTGGATTTTCCATGGATCTCTCTGTGGAGCTAATTAACAGTCTCACAAAAGCCATTTGCCTTTCTCCAGGACTTTCTTTGCCCTTCCTGGTTTAGCCTTTCATGGTGGTCTCAAGGTTTAACTACATCCAAAACTCCTCCTACCTGGCTCAACTGTGATGTTTCTCCCCTGACTCAAAGAAGACATGATCCATCGGTTGCTTCTCTTCTCTTCATAACTGCAGGCAAATTCCCCACTGTGGTTGAACGAGGCATGAGGGATTCTCAGAGAGGCATTTTGAAGAGGGTTTGTGGGCTCAGTGGAGAGTTTAAGATGACCTTCTTCTCTGGAGGTGATCTCCACCCCATCCTTGTAGAAATGGAACTTCTTCTCAGTGATGCTTCCTTCAGCGAAGCAAAGGAGAAACAGGCAGTCCCCTTCCTTCACCCTCTGTGACAAAGGGTCCAACTTTAGCACTGGGGGAGGAGGAATATCTGCAGGAAAGATTCACAAGGAGAAGGGGATCTCCAAGGAACATCATGAGCGATGAAGCAATGAAGAGTCCCTGCTTTCTTCTCTTTTAACCAGAAGCCAATTCCTAAGCCCAGTAAAGAGAATTTAGCTTATGAAAAGGGTATCAGGTTTATGAAAAGGGTACCAATTTATGCTAAGTAGTCTTGGAAGTTTCTTTTCTGGACCAGAGGTGTAAATTTGGGTCAGGATTAGGTTTGGAGTGAAAATAACAATAAAAATGTTGTTGTTTTTCAGAAGGGATGAATAAGTCTCAGATCAAGAAATAAAAAATCCTTCTTCCCTTTCTTGGTGGATATCAGATCCCTTCTCTGCTAGAAAACCACAATACCCAGCTTTGTTTTAAGTTGCTTTACATACACTTTGCTATATACTGCTTTGCTAAGGCCTCACTTGGAATATTGCATCCAGTCTTGGTCACCAGAGTACCAAAAATATGTTGAGGCTCTGGAAAGAGTACAGAGAAGAGCAGCTAAGGTTTGGGGGCTAAAACATATGAAGAACAGCTGCAGAAATTGGGTATGTCTAGTTTAATGAAAAGAAGGATTGGGGGGGTCAACCTATTCTCCAAAGCCTCTGAAGGCAGGACAAGAAGCAACGGATGGACACTAATCAAGGAGAGAAGCAACCTAGAACTATGGAGAAATTTCCTCACAGTGAGAACAATTCATCAGACAGATGAACAATTCATCTGTCTCCAGAAGCTGCAGGTGCTCCATCTCTGGAGGCTTCTAAGAAGAGACTGGACAGCCATTTGTCTGAAATGGTACAGGGTTTCCTGCCTGAGCAGGGGGTTGGACTAGAAGACCTCCAAGGTCCCTTCCAACTGTGTTATTCTTTTTAGCCTGTTTCTGTTGTGATTGGTTAGTGAGGGCATGTTCATGGTGCATTTTCAGTTCTTAAACTATGACTTCTAGCAATAAGAAACTCTCTTACCAACAACCAAGAACTCCCTGGAATTGCTTTGTGGAGAAAAAGAACTTTTTGTAGTGCGTGATTTTGACCAGCAGCTGCAAATAAGCTTCCGGGTTTCAGGCACATTCAGATGTGCAGTGCTGATGTTCCATATGTTTGTCTGATGCACTTTTTCCAGGATGGAAGCACCTGACTCATTTTTACAATGGAAAATGAAATAATGTGGCTGATATTTGTCTGGAACTGAACATTTGAAGGTCATCCATTCTCCTTGAAGAAAAATTCTGTGTGGAGGAGACAAGGACAATCTTACAACCGCAGGAGATGAATCTGTCCGTGAATCTGCGAGGGAGATTGAAACCGTTTAGACCTCCTTTTTCATCCTCTCCTGGAATCCAATTTCCACCGAACTCTTTCAATTTCTCTGCACAGAGTTTTCTATTCAAATTATCCGAGGACTTCCTAGAAATACAGTCCTTGATTTGCAACCCTTCGATCAGGGACCGTTCGAAGTCACAACAGCACTTTAAAAAGTGACCCACGGTCGACGACCATTCTTCATACTTACGACCGTTGCAGCATCCCCACGGTCACGGATACAAAGACGGGCACGAAGTAACCCAGATAGCTTTTGTACTGAAGGTGGGACTAGAAGTCACCGTCTCCTGGTGAATGGCCCAAAGTCACCCAGCTAGCTTTCATGGCTAAGGCACAGCTAGAATGCACCACGTCTCCCTCTTGCTAACCTAGTACCTAAACCACTGGATCAAATGGCTTTCTGGCTTTTGGGTATTGCATTGTTTTGTGTCAGGCATTAAAAACAGGTCTATACCCAAGATTCAATTAAATTGATTTATTGCTAAAAGACCATGCATAAGAATCTTCTCAACTAACAGTCAGCACTCGCTCAGAGTTAGATAAGGGTCAGCAACACTCAAGGGAGGTTGGACTCAGTTTGCTTGTGGCTCTGTAGGGATTCTAGGCTGATAGCCTTTTCAACTCCCCCCTCCAGATTCTGCCATTCCTTCTCCTGCCTTTCGACCTCTCTCTCCTTCACAGGCAGCAACCATCCCCAATCTAGCAATGTGTGGATGCAGAGAAAGTCTACACAAGAATTGGTCTTACCTGCTCCCAGGTGGATCCACAAAAGCACTGAAAGAGAAAAGAAAGGAAAGTGGATTAAATAGAATTTAAAAAAAAACCTCAGATCTCTGTGCAAAACGGGTAGTTTCTATTTCTGTAACTGGCTCCCCAGAGTGTAGAAGAAACAAGCAGAATATTTTTTTTTTAAGAAAAGCAAAATGGAAGATGAAGAGGAAGACATGATGCAGTGAGACCTTGCAAATGGGACTAAAAGCCAGTCAATTTTGAGAGAAAAAAAGTTTGGCTTTCCATGTAAAATGTAACTTTTTAAAAGAAAGCCTCCAATTTCAGAACTGGGATAAACATATCTTCATAATCCATAAATTAAGTTCATGCAAATTAAAGTGGTGACTTTGAGAGACAACAATTTTGGTTCCTTATGCCATTACATGAAAAGGAGATCCATTTCCCCCAGTAATTTGTAATTTGTCTGAAAAGATATAAGGTTTCTTGCTTGAAGAGGGGGTGGACTAGAAGACCTCCAAGGCCCCATTCAATTCTCTTATTCTGCATGCTGTAGGAGCAGAAGATGGAAATAGGAGGTCTCCCACCCACAATACTATTCACTGCAAGAGACAGGAGGATGGCTTTGTTGAGGGGTGCTTGCTGCTCTCTGAGCCTGGTTGGTATTTTGCAGACATTTCATTATCCAAATGGGGTAACTTCATCAGTGCCTGAAGTTTCCTCAAACCCCACTCCCATCCACTATAACTCTGAAGGAAGAAGGAAGCACTGAATTTTGGAGAAGCATCTAGAAGAAGAGAAGGATGCAAGCGTAGAGTGATCTTGGGCACAAGAAAGAAGAATAATTTGATTTAGATGGGAGTGAGGAAGAAGGAGGAGGCCCCAAACCTGTCATCCAAGGGATGGTCTCCATCTTCTCTTCAGGATTCTTGGGAAGCTGGTCTTGGCCTCCGTCACTCTCATCTTCCTTCCCCAGAGAGATTCAGAGATGCAGCTTCTCTTCAGTCAATCCTCCAGCTCAACTCGCAAGGGAGGAACTGCATCATCCCCAGAAAGGACATCACACCCACGCCCTCCAGCTCAAGACGCAGCTTGGCTCCCTGGCCTCTTTCACCACACCTAAGACTTTCTCTGCAGCACCTCAGGGTGCCCATCTTCCTGAACTCTCTTGTACTGAAAGAGAATGAAAAATAAAATTAAAAGAAAATAGCCATCCGGTGAGGTGGGTGTGAGGTGTGAAAGCCAAGAAGCCATGTTGATCTGCTCTTTTGCAAGGCCTAAGCCCCTTCCTGTGTGTCTGACCAGATCAGCTGAGTTGCTCATCCTAAACCACGAATCTCCATAGTTGAGCCACAGATAAATAGAATGAAACAAAGAATATCTTGTAAATATTTTTTTTATTCTTGTTTTTTTTCTTGCCCAGATAAATTTCATAACAATTTATCTAATTCGTTAAAAAAATATTATCCAATAATATCAGAATTGTTTGAAACAAATGTAATATTTTAGGTAAAACATTCATTTTAATTGTTGTTATTCTGCCTAATAATGAATTTTGCATCTTATACCAATTTTCCAAGTCCTTTTCAATCTGTTTCAGTAATTTAGTATAATTATCCTCCTGCCGATTTAATGTTCTAGCTTTCAACCAGCTACCTAAATATTTAATCTTATTAACAATTTGTAATCCCATCTTATTTTCCATCTTTTTCTGTTTGCTATTTGTTAACCCCTTTGCGGGGCAGAGCAAAGGAATTTAGTTTACATCTGGTGGATAAGATCGCTCAGATTCGGGCCGGCTTGGACTCTGATTGGCAGGGTTTAGATGATGGAGTGGCGACGAGTCTTGTGGATCCTATCTGGGTTGAGTTTCACCCTGTCTCCCTGGATGAAGTGGACAGGATCATGTGGAGGCTGTCTTCCACCACGTGTTTATTGGACCCATGTCCTTCCTGGTTGGTTTATGCCTCCAGGGAGGTCACACGCAGTTGGCTCCAGGCAGTTGTCAACACTTCTCTGAGTGAGGAGTTTTTTCCCGCCGCCTTGAAAGAGGCGGTGGTGAGACCCCTCCTCAAGAAGCCTGCTCTGGACCCAACCTTTTTGAATAACTATCGTCCTGTCTCCAACCTTCGCTTTTTAGCGAAGGTTGTTGAGAGCGTGGTGGTTCAGCAGTTTCCGCTGTTCCTGGAGGAAACTGATTATCTCGACCTGTACCAATCGGGCTTCAGGCCCGGGCACAGCACTGAGACAGCATTGGTTGCACTGATGGATGATCTCTGGAGGACTCGGGACAGGGGTTTTTCCTCTGTCCTGGTCCTTTTAGCTCTCTCAGCGGCTTTCGATACCATTGACCATGGTATCCTTCTGCGGCGCCTCCGGGGGTTGGGAGTGGGGGCACCGCTTTCACGGTGGTTCTCCTCTTACCTTCGGACCGCCGCAGTCGGTGTTGGCAGGGGAGCAGAGGTCGTCCCTGAGGCCCCTTAGTTGTGGGGTGCCTCAGGGGTCGGTTCTCTCACCTCTCCTGTTTAATATCTACATGAAACCGCTGGGTGAGATCATCCGTGTTTTGGGGTGAGGTATCATCAATATGCAGATGATACCCAGCTTTATATCTCCACCCCAGACCGGATCAGTGATGCTCTCTCAGTGATGTCCCGGTACCTGGAGGCGGTGCAGGCCTGGATGGGGAGTAACAGGCTCCGGCTCAATCCAGCCAAGACCGAGTGGCTGTTCTTACCAGCATCTCGGTGTTCAGTGGAAGTGCCATCTTTGGTCATGGGGGGGGGAGGTGTTACCCGCCGTGGATAGGACGAGGAATCTGGGTGTCCTCCTGGACCCACAGCTCAGACTGGAGGAGCAGGTGGGGGCTGTGGCCCAGGGGGCTTTTGCCCAGGTTCGGCTGGTTCACCAGCCTTGCCCTTATCTGAACCGAGATGTCCTTCGAACGGTCACTCATGCACTCGTCACTTCCAGAATAGACTACTGCAATGCTCTCTACATGGGGCTACCCTTGCGGATCACTCGGAGGTTGCAGCTGGTGCAGAACGTGGCCGCGTGGGCAGTGATGGGGGTATCCCGATACTCCCATGTTACACCCCTCCTGTGTGACTTGCACTGGTTGCCGGTTGCCTTCCGGGTCTCCTTCAAGGTGTTAGTAACAACTTATAAAGCCCTAAATGGCTTGGGTCCAGGGTACTTGCAGGAACGCCTCCTGCCAGCTTCACATTCCGATCGCCCCGTGCACTCCCACAGGAGGGGCCTCCTGGGAATACCATTGGTTAGGCATTGTCGGCTGGCAGTTTCCAGGGCTAGGGCCTTTTCTGTGGGGGCACCTGCCCTATGGAATCAGTTCCCTGCGGATCTTCGTTTGGCCCCTGATCTCCGCTCCATTCGTCGAGACCTGAAGACTTGGTTGTTTCAACAGGCCGGCCTGGACTGACCCGGGGGTTGGTTGTTTTAATTGTAATGTTTTTTATTGTAATTTTAATTGTTTTTAATGTTTTTAGCAATCTTAGACTTGTTCTGTTTAATATTGTTTTATTGTAAATATTCCTCTTTTTATATGTTCGCCGCCCTGAGTCCTTAGGGAGAAGGGCAGCATACAAGTCTAAATAAATAAATAATAATAATAATAATAGTTTTTTCCCTATTAAATTTTAATATAGACAAAATACTTTCAAGTCCTGATAAAAGTTTGATTTCTAAACTATATAATTACTTACTAGAGCATGAAATGGCTGAGAGAATTAGGAAAGGACCTATGTTGTCTTGGGAAAATTTTTTTGGTTATAGTATAGATCTGGATGATTGGGAAGAAATTTGGCCCAAAAAATCTCATATTAACCAAATCAGTAGCACACAAGGAGAATATGTATAAAATGATGTATAGATGGCATCTGGCACCTGCTAGATTGGCCAAAATATTTCCGACAGCAAATCCATGCTATTGGAAATTCAAGGGGAAATTTGGTACATGTTTTCATTTATGGTGGACTTGTCCCGAGATGAAGAAATATTGGTTAAAAATAAAAGTGTGGATAGAAGAAATCATAGAGTGTGGGCTGGAGTGGAAACCAGAACTGTTCCTGTTGGGAATACTTAAAGGGGATTATTCCCCTAAAGTAAGATATCTAATCGTCCACTTATGAACAGCGGCACGGATTTCATTAGCACAATATTGGAAGAAACCAAATATACCATCAATACACGTTGCTATTCAAACAATGTATGAATATGCCCAATTGGAGGGACTCACGCTCAAAATTAATGGGAAGGAGGATGCAGATTACTATCAGATATGGGATAAATGGTATAAATGGGTAGATCATAAAGGAAAAAAACATGTAAAATAAATGAACCTAAGAATCATATTATATTCTGCAGCCAATATGAAATGTATAAAAATAACAAAGGTCTTAAACCTTCTTTTCTCTTTCATTATTATTATTATCTATCTATTATGTTACTTCATTTATTATTTAAACAATACGAATGTATTATTAATTGAATGATAGTTATAAACCAATGAAAAGATTAGTAGAGTAATGTGAGTTATTTAGTGTTTAGGATGTGACAATAAATGAAGATGCGATAAGTATTAGTTTGTACTAAATATTAGGACTTATCAAATTTGATATCAAATGTAAAGAGTATTGGGTTATTTACACATTAGTGTTCTTTTATTTTGTATTAGTGTTTTTGTATTTGTGTGTTTTTAATTTTTGTAAATAAAGTTGTTTTTTTAAATAAAAAAGGAAACAAAGAATAATTGATTACTTGTGAAAAAATTAATCCTGAGAAAAAGCAGTGAGCTCTGCTAAAACAGTTCTGAAAATCACTGGTTGTGTCTCAAACACCAGACTGATTTTCCTAATTGCGATGGGTTTGAAGGGTACCCCTACCATCATCCCAATTCAATGAAGAGTTAAAAGTTTCTTGCTATGAGCTCTATTATGTATTTCCAAGAACTTTGGAATCGGGGAACAAAAATTTTGTGGGCTAGTAAATAAAAAGCAAATAATCTTTAAAATGCAGCATTTTCCTGGAACGCATTTATTCACCTTCATTCGTGAGTCTTTAAAATTATTGTAGTTTGAGTAATATGGCATTTCCAAACAGGAGACTCTTCAACTCCTCTTCCATCATGGACTCATCAACAACCCAACTGGAAAGTCAACTCACAAACTTAGGAACTGACGTGTTTCCACAGTGCATCTCTATTTTGGCTTTTGTTTTGCTTCTTGTCAGACATTAAACTTCCCTGAAGATCCCAAGGCAGAAGAGGGACCTCTATGTGACATCCAACTATAAAAAAAATAAAACCCCCGAAGGAATGAAAGGGTTTGTGTACCTAAGAAAAAGGAAAACCAAAACCTCTGAGAAAGTGTGAAAATGAGGTGGGGTCATCAGCTAGGAGACCCAGTTATTATTCAAAGGAAAATGCCCTAAAGGCTGGGTACCATCTTCCAGATACTCCCCATAGTCAAAGAAATATGGATAGAAACAGCCTGACTAGGAAAGAGTGCTGGATCTTCTCTTCACCCTGAGAGGGTCAGATGTAAAACTTCAAAGGATGAAGGATCTCCTATAAGTTGAGCAGTGGTGGGATTCAATTTTTTTTACTACCGGTTCTGTGGGCGTGGCTTGGTGGGTGTGGCAGGGGAAGGTTACTGCAAGATCCCCATTCCCTCCCCACCCCACTAACCTGCTTTACAGCTCCATTTTCCTGTGCAGGGCAACAAAATGCCCATCACCCGGTGGGTGCCCACAGACAGGGCGTCCTTGGGGTACCATTGGCCAGACAATGTCGGCTGGCAGCCCTGAGGGGTAGGGCCTTCTCTGTGGGAGCACCCACTCTATGGAACCAGCTGCCCCTGGAGCTACGATTGACCCCCGACCTCTGCTCCTTCCGCCACGGCCTAAAGACATGGTTATTTGAACAAGCCAGCCTTGACTGAGGGTGGGGGTTTAGCTTTTAAATGTTAATGTCTTTGGGTTTTAGATAATTTGTTTGGCTTGAATTGGGTTTAATAATTTTTAAACAGTCTTAACTTTTGTATTGTGTGTTTTTATGATGTGAGCCGTCCTGAGTCCTTCGGGAGATAGGGCGGCATACAAGACCAAATAAATAAATAAATAAATAAAATAAATAGAAGGAGACCCAACCGATCAGCTGGGACTCAATGGGAGGCAGAGAGTAAATGGGGGTGGGGCTAGTCAGAGCTGGCATTTGCCGGTTCTCCAGAACTGGTCAGAACCGGTTGAATACCTCTACAATTGACAGATTCTGCAGATGTTTCAATGTGAAATAAAAGTCTCTGGGTTAGGCCTCATTGCAGTTGTTCTGTGTATGAGGTCTGTCTCTCTCGTTCTTTCTGAATCAAGCATTCTTTCTTTGGCTTCTGTTAAGGGTTTTCTGTATGGAATATAGTCAAGGTTTCATATGGAAGACCTCAACAAACTAAATCCATTGGACCAAACTCCCACCCTAAAAAATTATCTTTCCCCAATATGTTACAGTAGCAGCCTACTTCTCAATGCAGTTCAGAGGTGGTATTCAGCAGGTTCCGACCAGTTCAGGAGAACCGGTAGCAGAAATTTTGAGTAGTTCAGAGAACTGGCAAATGGCACCTCTGACTGGCCCCGCCCCCATCTATTCTCTGCCTCCTGAGTCCCAGATGATCGGCTGGGTCTTCTTTGGTTGTTCTACATAGGAGAATGGAGCTGGAAAGCAGGTTAGTGGGGTGGGGAGGGAATGGGGATTTTGCAGTAACCTTCCCTTGCCATGCCCACCAAGCCACGCCCACAGAACCAGTAGTAAAAAAAATTGAATCCCATCACTGCTGAACTTTTTTGATGCATCAGGTCTGTCTGTCTCTCTGTGTGTGTATCCAAACCAAGGTCTCTTTCTTTGGCCTCTCTTAGCAACTTTCTAGGTGAAACATAATCAAGGATGGACCTGAAAAACAGTCAAGATCCAGACAAACCATTCCATCAAGATCCATTGGACCATATAGAGGAAAGATTATATTTCCTCAATGTTATGTATGCAGGTTTGAATGTCATTGGTTAAGTTTGAACTGTTCTTGTAAAATGTCAGAAATGATTGGTTTAAATAGTGCGGGAAAACCCTGCACTCTGATTGGCTGGCAACTGCGGCTGCTGGCTATAAGTAGCAGCGCAGTCCAGCCAAATTGGGTCTGTTATGAGCTGTAGTCACTAATAAACTCTTCACTGAAGCACTCCGCGTCTGACTCTTCATGCAAATCTAACACTGGCGATGAAGGTGGGATCCTTCCCAAAGAGAAGACAACGCGGAGAAGAAGCCGAGAGAGATGGCTGTGCTGAACACCCCAGCCCGTTGATCCGACGGCAGAAGACTGGGACTCGTATGCAGATCATTTCCAAATGTATTTGGAGGGAAACGATCTCGTTGACATTTCCGACAAGCGGAAGAGGGCAGTCTTTCTTACTGTTAAATAATATTAATTGGCCTGGATCTTTAAACCTATATCTATTTCACAGAGTCATTCAATAAATTGCAATGCCAAGTTGTGTCAGATCAAAACAGATTTATTTATAACAGAACAAACAATAAATATATTATTCTTAAATATATACAGAGTCTTTTCTTCTTTCTTCAGATCCTAATATCTCCTCAGAGTCTTGATCTTCTCAGATCTCCAATCTCTCAGACAAGAGTCTCCACAGAATCTCCTTAGAATCTCCTCATTTTCTCTCTTTTCTTATTTCTCTGTCTAGAAATGACAGTTGACAGCCCTTTTATACTTAGGGGCGTGTCCTACAGTATCACAGTGAGGTGCTCAATGCCACCCTGTCATTGGTAGGTTTGATCACCCCATCAAACTCTACTAATTTGTAAACTGCATAGTAACTCCAGAAAGTTCTACTTTCTGACAATCCCCTTCTCTATGCATTTACAGAATTTTTACACATATATATTGGGCTATATATATATACACACTCTATTTACAATCATTGAAATAATTATACTTACATAGTTAAAGGTAATTTTTCTAGCAGGTACATGTGTTGTTCTCTAGGCAAGGGCTTGGTGAAAATGTCAGCGATCTGTTCCTTCGTTTCAGTATATATTGTCTTTATGAAACCTGTTTTAGGCAACTGTCTAACATGCTTATATTTATGTCTATGTGCGGATCTGTGGCCTCGGCTTCAGCTTTTGAAATTTCAATTGCTGCAAGATTATCCTCGTGGATAATTATAGGGTATTCTGGTTCTCCCCATAAACTCTTCAAGAGTTCATCAAACCATACTAGGTTGTTGGAGACTTTAGACAAGCATGCGTACTCAGCCTCAGCTGTTGAGGTGGCAATTAACTTTGCTTACCTGGAGTACCAATGTACTGGACAGTTATTAAGATATACAATATAACCTGAAGTACTCTTCCTTGATTTGGTATCACCTGCCCAATCAGCATCAGAGTAGGTGTAGAGTTGAGGAATTTCTGAAACGTAAGGCTCAAGTAAGAGTGAGAGATTCGCTGTGCCCTTAAGGTATCTAAGAACCCTCTTGATACCAGTCCAATGTATTTGTTAGGGATTTTCAGAATGCCTAGCTAGGATATTTATAGATAGGCTGATGTCAGGCCTAGTCCAACCTGCTATATACAAGAGTGAGCCCAATACGGATTTGTAGAGTTTTGTGTACAAATTCCTCACTATCACTATACATGTTTCTTGGGAAATCTGTTTGCATTGGAGTGTCACAGGGCTTGGCCTCTGCCATGTTGCACCTGTCAATCAAATCTAAGATTTTATCCCACTGAGAAAGCTCAAATCCTTTCTCAGTTTTTGTGAACTGAACCCCCACAAATTTGTCAATCTGGCCTAGAGGCTTCAGTGCAAACTTTCTACTTACCTGATCAGAGAAGGATTTACTCCTCTCCTCTGATTTGCTGATGTACAAAATGTCATCAACGTATACAAGGACAGTTTCCTTGATACCATCTTGTTGCCTGATGAAAACACATTCATCAGCTGGTGAGGCGGTGAAACCTATTTGCCTTAGACACTCGGTAAGGCATTCATACCACCTTCTCCCAGACTGCTTCAGACCATAGAGACTTTTGTTAAGAAGCCAGATTTCATCTTCTCTATGATCTACCGAGGTGCCCTTACATAGATTTCCTTGTCCAATTTGGCGTGCAAATAGGCCGTTTGTACGTCAAACTGCAGAACACTCTCCCCATGTATGGCGCTATGGTGAGAGCTGTCTTTAAGGTGTCATCATCCTCAGCTCTCTGTGCCACCAATCTCGCCTTGTATAAGAAGTTCCCATCATCCAGTGGCTTCTTCTTATAAACCCACCTTGTGCCAATTGCTTTCTTATCTTTTGGCAATTTAGCAGGTGTGAACACCTCCAGCTTCCTGAGGCTGTTCATCTCCAAATCCATAGCAGCATGCCAATTTCCCTGCTCTTTTGGAGATAGCTTTAAAACGTCCTCATATCTTTGAGGAGTGGTCGATGCCAAATTTACATTAGTGATGAAGTCACTAAACCTTTCAGGTTTCTTATTTCTAGTAGTCGGATTGGTCTACTAACTGGCTCCTGTTCACAATTTGAATCATCCAAATTGTCCAAATTGTCACCAGCTTCATCACTATTAATTTTACCAGTTTTAATTTTGGGATGCCCCTTCTTCCAGGCTTCCCCACTTGCTTGAGGATTCCCTTAAGGGGCATGGAGATTGCCCTCTCTCCACTACCTCCTGAGCCAGATGTGTTACCATCATTAGATGGGGTTTGCAACACATTTTTATCTTTGCTGGCCGAATCATGGGCTTGTTTGGGAGCCAGAATCTCATTGGCGTGGATTCTGCTCCAGTTTGTGCTCTCATAGAAGGTGGCCGATCTTGAGATGACAATCCTTTGTCATTTCCACAAAATTTGTAAGCCTTGGACCCAGGCTCATACCCTATGAATCTTAATTTGATCGACCTCCTGTCCCCTTTCTTCCTTAACTCCTTGGGGACATGCACATCAGGCCATCACCCCAAATACATGCAGATGTCTTAAACTAGGTTTGCACCCATAGACCATCTCATAGGGGTTTTCTCTACAACACTGACCATACTCTGTTGAGAGTGTAGTTGGCATACAATATGGCCTCCGCCCAGTATGCAAAATTTAGGCCAGCATCCTCAAGGGTGCATCTCATCATTGATTGGAGAACCCTGTTTCTCCTCTCTGAAACCCCTTCTGGAAGGCGGAATAAGGAGCTGTCCTAAGGTGGACTATCCCCCGCTCCTTCAACCAGACAGAGAAGTTGTTAGAATTGAACTCGGTACCTCTGTCTGTCAAGATTCTCTGAATCTTGATTTTGTGCTGGTTTAGGATCAAATTATAAAATTCCTTGAATTTTGAAAAGGTCTGATCCTTGGATTTGAGGGGGTACACAAACCCATATCTACTATGGTCGTCCACTATGGTGAGAAAGTAGATGTTCTTACCAGGGAGGGTTTCAATGGACCCACCAGGTCCATATGCACCAGCTCAAAAATGTGTTTGGATTGCCTCTGGGATTTTCTGGGTGCTGGCTTCACCCTGGACTTGGCTCCCCTGCAAACAGAGCAATCCATGAATACATTACCTTTTACATTCAACCCCTAGAGCACTCAGGTAGCCTCTGCACAATCGGGAAACTGAGGTGACCTATCCTCCTGTGTAGGAGATGGGCACACTCATCGTGCAGGGGTTTGCCAATGGACAAGGTCTTGGCACCCTTAGACTGTTCATCACTGTGCTCTGTGACAAACCTTACATGTTTGGTTTTATTTACATTACAATTAGTTTTCCCCTTCTCTTGTGTATATCCCTCATGGTCAACCTCAGGCTCTGCTTGGGAGTCACCATCTGGATCACCAGCATTGACCTGGTTGCTGGTACCAGACTCCTCAAGCTTTGTAATGGGAGTAATATGGTAGGTTATTGATTCTAATAACCTTTCCCACCATATTGCCATCCTTGGTTACCATGGCTTCTCCTTCTGAGAAGATTACTTTTACATTACATTTTCAGTAAGTTTTAAAATACTGAGAAGGTTATGTTCCAGCTTTGGAACATATAACACATTGTCAATGTTACCAAGCCCATGTATACTTACATTCCCTATACCTGTGGCCTTTGTTCTCAGGCCATTAGCCACGGTTACAGTGCTATCATGGTCAACCAGGTCATTCAACAACAGCTTGTTACAAACCATGTGCTTGCTAGCACCACTGTCCAGCAACCATAATTGCTCACGTTTCTGCTTGGTGAGCCTGGGGTAACTCGTCTCAGATATACTTGTGAAGTCATTTTGCTTGTACTGGTTCTTTTGTTGCTTACATAGCCCCTTTACCCCTTCTCTGGTTGACAGGTTTTGTTTGGGGTTCCTTTTAGGAGTGGGTGACCTCTTTCTGTTTCTACTGTTTGAGCGCCCCTTTGATTTGTCCTTGGGCCCACAACTTTAGGACAATCCTCCTAAAATGTCCCATTGATCCACATCCATAGCACTCACCAATTGTGTTTACTCTACTGGGACTTCCAGTCCCTCTAGTCATCCCCTTTCTTTATGGAAGGCTGCCCTATCCTTCCTGAAATTAAATTCTGCAATGAGCTTGCCAGTCAGAACTTCCAGGGATATACCATTATAGTTGGTTATCCAATTGGGAAATAAAATTGTCCCAACTGGCATCCAAGGAATTAATAATGATACTTATCAAACTCCGTTCAGAGACGGGTTCCCCCTTGAATTTAATTCCTCCCTCATCCTCTTTAAATTACAGAGGTGCTCATTGATATCCATTCCAGCCCTTAATTTGGACGAATGGAATTCTCGGAAATTCTGGCTGTGGCATTACAATTCTTAGAATTAAACATGTTAAATAAAATTTCCCAAAGCTCACATACAGTGAGTCCATGGGGATGCTAGAAAGTGCTGGATCAATTGAAAGGAGAATCAGACAAAAATCTTATGGTGAAGCATGTCTACTTCCATAGACCAGGGCTTGTGAGGAGGATTTATTAGTAAATCAAGCCCATTTTCCTCATTAGTATCACCTGGATCTCCTGGCCCATTCATGCAAGTTCTCCCAGAAACAGACAGCTTATTAAAACTTAAAGGCAACAAGTTAGCATTTCCTCTGTAAAGGAGTTACTTTTGTATCCATTGTGCTGGTACCCTGTCAGCACAATAAGGGAGGGTATGGTAACAGCAGGCCTGTTCCCCATTGGCCTAGACGTGAGCAATTGCTCCTCCCAGATGGGAGGGGAGCAAAACCTTTGCACATGTGCAGAGCTCATTCTGGCTTGGCCTTCAGAGAAGAAGGAGCTCGTCGGTTGAGCTTCTGAGGTAGGCCTCTGGCCTGCCTTGGGAGGTTCCAACTGGGCATGTGCAGATGCCATTTGAAGAGGAACGATGCTGGAGAAGGGCTCTTCACTGGGGCTTCTCCAGAAAACCTCGGCCAGGTAAGCAAGCTGCAGGGTGGTGCCTGGGTAGGCCAGGGGTTGGCAGCATAGGGAGCGGTGTGCTGGGAGCCTTCCTTGCAGGTCGTGGTAGCCTGGGGCTCGTCTAGATGACCGCAGGTAGAACGGGTCCCATCTCGCTGCAAGTAGACCAGGGCCTCTCGGGTGTAAGAAATTTGTTCCAAAGGCCGTGTTTAGAGTTTTTAAGGCCTTTGGATTTCTTCCTCAATAGGTGAGCTGTTTTCTGCTTGTTGCTGGGCTGTCATTGCTGGTGGGGTCAGCCTTTGGGCTGGCTGGCTATTGTGGGCTGCTGCAGTGGTAGGCTGCCAGGAGAGTAGCTCTTAAGCTGTAGCCATGCTGGCTAGGCAGGGTCTGTTCCTCAGCTAGGAAGGTGGCAGGCCATTTTAAAGTGAGATTTTTGAATCTCCTGCCTTTGGGCTGCCATTTTGTTGGGTGGGAAAGCCGAAAGAGAGTGCTTTTGGCTTTCTGCACTTGTCATGCCAGCAGCTAATGGGGTTTCAGGGCAGGACTGGGTGACCCTTACCAGTCTGCTGTCTTCATGGGCCTCAGTCCTGGCCCTGACTGCTTCCTCCGTGCAATCTGGTGGGCTGGATTGCAGAGATCTGGAGCCATGAGTGAGTGAGAGGTTTTGACAGCTTTCAGGTTCCTTTCCACGTTGCTTGCTGTCTCAGACTCTGTTTCTGTTCTGTTTTGTGATGCCAGGAGCCTTGCTTTGGCTCTGGCCATCACCCTGGCACTTTTCTGGTAGTTTTAGAGTTGGCATTTTTGAATGACTTGAAGATAGATAGGTTTAACTAACCGCCCACTGCTACCAAAATTGTTAAATAATATTAATTGGCCTGGATCTTTAAACCTATATCTATTTCACAGAGTCATTCAATAAATTGCAATGCCAAGTTGTGTCAGATCAAAACAGATTTATTTATAACAGAACAATCAATAAATATATTATTCTTAAATATATACAGAGTCTTTTCTTCTTTCGTTCCTCTTAAACAGTCCTTCAAGGAACTAGAAGTTTCTATGAGAGATTCACAGTTCTTCCTCTCATAACCTCTTCTTAGATATAGCTAACCTCTTTAGAAAGTCCCTTTCTCTTTAGGTTATAGATCTTCTCTCAGATCTCTTTGCTATATCTTCTCATACACAGACCTCAGTCTGTCAGATCCCAATATCTCCTCAGAGTCTTGGATCTTCTCAGTATCTCCAATCTCCCTCAGACAAAATGAGTCTCCACAGAATCTCCTTAGAATCTCCTCATTTTCTTTCTCTCCTTTTCTCTTATTTCTCTGTCTCCTAGAAAAATGACAGTTGACAGCCCTTTTATACTTAGGGGCGTGTCCTACAGTATCACAGTGAGGTGCTCAATGCCACCCTGTCATTGGTAGGTTTGATCACCCTATCAAACTCTACTAATTTGTAAACTGCATAGTAACTCCAGAAAGTTCTACTTTCTGACACTTACCCACTGCGGTCCGGCCGTTTTCAAGATGGCGAAGGTATTGACGGGAGCTGCAGATGTGAAGGTAATGGACTGGCCCGACTTAGAAAAGTTATTAAGAGCCCATTACAAGTATCGCCTCATTAAGAGACACGAATTCTACCGTCGGGATCAAGGGGAAAGCGAAAATGTTAATGACTTCGTGGCAAGTCTAAGGGACATTGGGGGTGCATGTGAATTTATCAACTTAGAAGAGGCCATGCCGATCGATTTGTTCTAGGCCTAAAAGACAAGGTTTTGCAGAGCAAATTATTAATGAAACCTAAGATCACGCTTAAGGAGGCCATAGAAGAAGCTTCTTCAGTGGAAGCTACCAAGTCCTCAGCAGCAGCCATGAAGAAAATTAACAAGGCATAGCCATGCTGATGTGGAAAAATCCACAACAACCCATAGCGAGCAAATAGATTCTGATTCAGACTGCAGTGAGGTGGAGGAAGGAATTTATAGACTCAGAATGGAGAAGAAAAGAAAAGACCTTGGAAGAAAGAGGCAAGACTTTTACTGCAGAGGTTGTGGGGGCCCATCCCTCAAGACTGAATGCAAGTTTCTTGATACCATCTGCCTCCGTTGTGAAAAAAGAGGTCACCTAGCAAGAGTCTGCAAATCATCCAGAACTCCACCTAGTAGGAAGAAATTTCCTGAAAAGGATTTTAAGCCTAACCCTTAAGAAGCAGAAAAGTACATGTGAAGGTACTAATTGAAGGAAGGCCTTGCCAAATGGAAGTGGACTCAGGATCCTATTTATCTATGGTGTCATGGGACACCATTCACAGGCTACTTCCCAACATTCAGAAGAAGCATTTCCAGAAGCAAGCACTGACTCTTAAAGACTACCAAGGGAACAAGATTCCAGTAGTTGGAACAAGAGAATTCATCGTGAAGTTCAAAGGCCACACCAAACGCTTTGCCCTGACCATCGTGGACAAGGACCGCCCAAGCTTGCTGGGACTTGAGTGGTTCAATCCACTAGGCATCGAGGTGACTGGCATCAATCACGTGAGCAACACTGAATGGGAGGAGGCCCTGAAGTCTGAGTTTCCAGAGGTCTTCAGCTACGGATTGGGCAAGTATATGGGGACCCCTATCACTTTCAACCTAGATCCCAAGGTGCTCCCAATTCGCTTAAAGCCCAGAAGGGTCCCATTTGCCTTAAAGGAAAAAATTGATGCACAATTAGATAAACTAATAGCTCAGGGTGTTTTAGAGCCCACTGACCACTCCAGATGGGAGACACCCATAGTCACACCAGTCAAGACTGATGGGTCAGTGAGAATCTGTGGGGACTATATGGGGACATTGAACCATGCACTTCAACAGAGCGCATATCCAGTTCCAGTGGTGCATCATTTATTACATTCACTTGGCAGGGGTACAGTCTTTGCCAAATTGGATCTGGCCCAGGCATATCAACAACTAACAGTTGATGATGCCACTGCAGAGGCTCAAACCATCGTAACTCATAGAGGTGCCTTCAAATGTAAAAGGTTACAGTTTGGAGTAAGCGTGGCACCAGGCATTTTCCAAAGCCTTATGGAAAGGATGCTCCAAGGACTGCCAGGGGTAGTGCCTTACTTTGATGATGTGTTAATCTCTGCTGAAAATGACACTCAGCTTCAAGAAAGACTCAGAGAAGTCCTTACCAGATTCCAGAAAGCGGGGTTAAAAGTCAAGGAAGAAAAATGCACTCTTAGAACTGACAAGGTTGAGTTCTTGGGCTACATGATTGACAAGCATGGCATCCATCCTACAGATGCCAAGGTTCAAGCAATCAAAGAAGCCCCTAGACCAAAATGCAAACAGATTTGCAAGCCTTCCTTGGACTCATTAACTTTTATCACATGTTCCTACCTCAGAAGGCAACCATTGCAGAACCATTGCACAGAAGGTCTGTTTGGGTCTGGGGGAGGGAGGAACAACAATCAGCATTTAACAGTATTAAAAGACTAATCACGCCTGATGCTGTACGCATACAGTTCTCTGAGAATTTACCTGCTGTACTGACTTGTGATGCATCCCTTTTTGGAATGGGGGTTTGAGCCACAGGCTTCCCAGAGGGAGGGAAGCCCCTATTGCATTTTACTCTCGCACCTTGACCAAAGCAGAGAGGAATTACAGCCAATTGGACAAGGAAGCATTGGCAATTGTTGCAGCTATCAAGAAATTTCATGAGTATTTTATATGGGAGAACATTTACCATTGTCACAGATCACAAACCTTTGTTAGGCATTGTGGCAGGAGACAAACCTACACCCACTATCCTGTCACCAAGAATGCTGAGGTGGACTGAATTTCTTGCTGCTTATTCATACAACCTTATTCACAAGCCTGGCAAGGACATTGGACATGCTGATGCCTTGAGTCGTTGCCCACTTCCTTATCACAAGGAGGACTTTGAACCTGAGGCACACACCTTTTTCCTAGAACTGTTGCCAAGCTTCCAGTACACGCTGCTGAAATTGCCAGAGAGACTGCCAAAGACACTTTATTGGCTCCTATTATAGGCTGGATTAAGAAAGGTTGGCCTCTTCAAGATCTACCTCACCTTGCCCAACCTTTTAAATCCAGGCAAACTGAATTATCTGTATTAAGAGGATGTATTTTGTGGGGTAACAGGGTGGTTATTCCTGCAAAACTGCAAAGGAGGTTTTGGAAATGTTACATGAGGGTCATCCTGGTATTGTAAGGATGAAGGGATTGGCCAGGAGTTATGTATGGTGGCCAGGTATTGACAAAATGGTTGAAAACTGGGTTGCATCTTGTCCCAACTGTCAGGTAGTCAGGCCTGCCCCACCTCTCACCCCCAAACAGGAATGGGAATGTCCTAGGGGCCCATGGTCTAGGATTCACATTGATTTCGCTGGCCCTACCAGAGGGCACACCTTCCTTATTATAGTAGATGCATATTCCAAATGGCTAGAGGTAATCCCTATGGCATCCACCACAACTGATGCTGTCATCAAGCAGCTTAAAGCTTTTTGTAACCCACGGGTTACCTGATGTTCTTGTCTCTGACAATGGCCCTGAATTTACATCCAACCCCTTTGAATCCTATCTAGCACAACTGGGTATCAGACATGCCCTGACAGCCCCTGGGCACCCTTCGCTAACGGCCGGGCTGAATGAATGGTACGTTTTACCAAGGAAAAGCTTCAGCAATTGGGTCTTGGGGACATCACTGAGAAAGTTGAAAAACTTCTTAGTGTTCACCACATCACTCCTAACCCATCAACTAACTTATCCCCAGCAGAGTTGTTGATGGGTAGGAAACTTAGGTCTCCCCTTGACCGCCTTCATCCCACTTACGCACCCAACGCACCACTAGATTCCACTAGCAAAGTTCGCACATTCAGTGTGGGTGATTCTGTTTATGCTAAGAACCTTATAGGTGAACCTTTGTGGATTCCTGCTGAGATAACTCAGATCATAGGCCCTCTTTCTTACAGGGTGCAAACAGAGGATGGACTCCTCTGGAGCAGGCACATTGATCAGCTTAGATCCAGATTGTCTCAGGAACATCGCACTTGTTCCTCTCTAGTTCCCTCACCTGATGTCAATTCTAGGGGAAGGGAGGAACAGGAGGAAAATCAGCAAGCAAGAATCAACCCCATGTGTAATGAGCCATTACGACAGGAACCATTCTAAAACCTGTCACAATGCCAAAATCCATCCTTAGAAGTGGAAGATTGTACATCACTACCTGACTTGGGTGCTGACATTGGGCTGGAGATGGGTTGGGAGGAGAGACCAGATTCTAACAATCAAACAGGCTCTTCTTTCACAGGAAGTCCCAGCAGGGAAATGTCAGCAGACACATTTCCTCTCTCACTGGGTGAGAATGTTAAAACTTCTGAACCACGAAGGTCTCAACGACACAAGAGCCCCACCTATTTAAAAGAATACATTAGATAGGTTGGGGTTTGGTATGGACTGAACCTAGTGGGGAGGGGTGTTATGTATGCAGGTTTGAATGTTATTGGTTTAGTTTGAATTGTTCTTGTAAAATGTCAAATGGGATTGGTTTAAATAGTGCGGGAAAAACCCTGCACTCAGATTGGCTGGCAACTACGGCTGCTAGCTATAAGAAGCAGCCGTAGCCCAGCCAAGTTGGGTCCATTCGAGCTGTAGTCACTAAATAAACTCTTCACTGAAGCTCTTCGCGTCTGACTCTTCATGCAAACTTAACAGTGACCATGTGATTGGGAGGGCATGGCTTCTTCTTCTCCTTTTCTATTTGCACAATGTTGCATGTGCGATAAGGACTGACTGGGCAGGGAGGGGAGGGGAGGGCGGAGAGGGGCAAGGCCAGTCAGGGGCACGATTTGTCGGTTCTCCGAACTGCACAGAATCATAACAATCGGTTCTATAGAACCAGTCCGAACCAGTAGAATCCCACCTCCTGCCCTCAGCTGATGTTTTTCAGTATTCAAATTTTCAAATAAAAAAAAAGCAAATATAGGGAGCCGAGAAGATGAAAACTCTAAGTATTTAGGTAAGTATACGAGACATGAAGGCATAGTTGTTTCTCTAAATGCTGCCACAATGTTGTTCCAACCACAGCATCCCTTTTGGGAGATATATTTCCCATTAAAAGAAAGTTCTCCTATCTGTCTTCTTACAGAAGGAATTATTTGTTCACCAATGGATTTGCTTGTTTGGGGTTTTGTTCACTGGATACATTTTTGAAAGGTTTATTGTGCATTTTCATATTTTAAGCATTAGCATTTCCTTTGACGTAGTGAATATTCATCTTACCACTGATGAAGAAGCCCAGCTGGTTACTTTGGCGAGAAGGAGGCCATCCTTCAGGTGGATCCCAGAACCAGCATATACATTTTATCTTCTTTTGATCTGAGTTCAGATCTGCAGTCCTGAGTTTGAAGGTATTTTTAGTGATGTTTTCATATGTGATTATTAAATCAGATTGATCCTTGCAGTAGAAATGAAAGATTCTGCCCAATATTCTTCTGGGAGGGAGCATTTCAAGGGGATCTCTTCTCCTTTAATAACGATGGTGTTTGGAAGAGGTGAAGAGAGGTTTATTTATTTATTTATTTATTTATTCGACTTATATGGACTGGGGCTGGGAGCCATGAACCTGTCCATGAACCCAAAGAAAGAAAGAGAAGGCACTGAGTTCTTCTGATCCACTCCTGAACCAAGACTTTACAGAAACAACAATCCCTTCCCACTTTAGGACCAGACTCACCAACAATCCCTTCCCAACAGGGCTCCGTCCATAAACTGCTCTTGGAATCCTTGACCAACCAAAGGTTATGAAACGTGGAAGAAGCCATCCTGTGAGGTTGGAGTTCAAGAAGCCTGGCACCCCTGTCTCTCCACTCTCTTTGGAGACCTGAAAAGCAGCTAAGGACCTTTCTGAGACTCAGTTCCCCTTCTCACTCTAAGCTGGAGGCCTTCCTGAGGGACCCACTGCAAATGGCCTCCCATCTCTGACCCACTGAAAGTCTGGAAAACACGAGAGTGGCTGGAATCAGAAGGGCCAGAGACTTCATGGGTAGAATATTCTGTGTCCCAGTTAACAGGAAGTAATAAAGAGGAATCCGACCAATCATTATCTCAGAGTATCTACACATCAACCATCTTTTTTAGTGTTCAAATCTTCAAATAGCAGAGGAGCAAGTCTCTATAAAACGCAGCACAGAAGGTGAAATAAATAAATAGATATAGGTAGTCCTTGACTTACGACCAGTTGCTTGGCTTCAGAGCTACTTTGGGGCTACTTAGGACCCAGATTCAAAATGCCCGATGGCCACATAACTGAAATTCAGACACTAGGCAAGACTGCCATTTGCAGAGTCCCACGGTCGCATGGCCACATTCTACAATGGTTGTGTTAAAACCCAGCACTGACTTCCAGTTTTCAGAAAAACTGAGTCCACAGAGAACCATCCTAGAGATTTCTCATATTATTTATTTATGTATAGATTCGCTTGTTTGATGTTTGGTTCACCGGATTTATTTTTGAAAGGTTTTTGTGTATTTTTATCGGTTGAGTATTAGCACTGCCTTTGATGTGAATACTTCCAGGCAATAAATATTCATCTCCCACCTCCATGGACTCTGAAGACCATCTGGTTACTTTGAGGGAGAAATAGAGCCCATCCACTCCAGCTGTTTCAAACCTGCATGCCACATTTCTTAGATGAGTTCAGATCTGAGTTCTGAGAATGCAGGTATTTTGCATTGGGACCTTCAGTGTGATTGTTAAATTAACTGCCTGAGTTTGAGTGGCTCAGGCAGTTATCCCTGCGACCCAAGTTCAGCTGCCTGCATTTGTGAGCTCACAGATCCAGGCTCAAGGTTGACTCAGCCTTCCATCTCTGGGGACCAGGTAAATTGAGGACCAAGGTGTTGGGGCAATAAGCTGACTTTATGCCAAAAATGCTGCTTACCTGCAATGGGCATATGCTCTACAATGGAATGAAGGCTATTAGACTTTGGGCATTTTGATTTGCAGTCTCTTTAGATTGTAGTTGCCCTGAGTTTTTCATTTGTAATTAAATCTGATTGATCCTTGCAGTAGAAAATGAAAGATTCCGCCCGAGATTCTTCTGGGAGGGAGCATTTCAAGGGGATCTCTTCTCCTTTAAATATGACACGGTGTTTTTGCAAGGATGAGGATAGCCTGGGGGCCCATAGCCTTGAATCTGCCCTTCAAGCTGAGGAAAGAAAGAGAAGCCACTGAGTTCTTCCTTCTGATCAACTCCTGGAACCAGATCTCTGAACCAGAACATCCACCCCGATTCCCAGAATGGCTCCCATCCATAAACTGCTTTGGGAATCCTCGCCAGGACAGAACATGGAGGAAAAGGAGCCAACACTATAAATGAAGCCCTCTCCCACATTTGATTCGGTCCTACAATGGCAACAGCCAGAAGGAGGAGACTTGTTTGGTCTGCAACATAGATATACACACCTTTAGGCCCAGCCAGGACATGGCTCTTTTGTTTGATATCCTCTTGACGGTTGGGTGCTCAATATTCTTAGGGCTGGATGGTTTTCTTGCATTACAAGATCAGATCAGAGCAGGCATGGCAAGCTGCTGTGCTTCAAGAACCAGCCCTGATGATGGTAATGCAAGAAGACCATCGATTGTGAAGATCACCAACCAACCAACACTTCAGCTCCACCTGAGCTACACGCTTTCTCTGCAATCACGTTATTAAGCATGTCCAAATTCACAGGCTTCTCTGATGCCATTTCCAGTCTTAACTCTCAATTTATATCATTCCTCTGCTCCTCAGAGTTCAGATTTTTCCTCATCTCCCTGGAACAATGAATGCTGTTCTTCTCAATACCTGAACTGATCTTCTCCTGTGGTTCAAGCTTTGAACTTCTAATAAGAGCTGCAATCTTTACAGCTACTCCTGAAGATACATTTTCCTATTCCTATGAGAGATCATATGCATCTTTCCAGCAAACCTTTTGTTTTTTAAGTCAAGTTCTTAAATTTATATATAAGTCTTTTGAATTCAATGTGTTGTCTGGGCATTTCATTTTACAAAAAGAAAAAAGTGACAGATATACTGATGATGATGATGATGATGGTTATGATGATAGTAATAGTAGTAGTAGTAGTAGTAGTAGTAGTAATATCATCATCATCATCATCATCATCATCATCATCATCATCATCCCCGGATATGACAATTGTGGAGAAGAAAAAAGTGTGGATCATCGACATTGCCATACCTGGTGACAGCAGAATCGATGAGAAACAACTTGAAAAAATCACCAGATATCAGGACTTGAGAATCGAACTGCAGAGACTCTGGCATAAACCAGTGCAGGTGGTTCCAGTGGTACTCGGCACACTGGGTGCTGTGCCTAAAGACCTAGGCAAGCACTCGAAAACAATTGGCGCTGACAAGATCACCATTGGCCAGCTGCAGAAGGCCACCTTACTGGGATCTGTTCACATAATCCACCGATACATCATGCAATCCTAAATGCTTGGGAAGTGTTCGACTAGTAATTTGTGATACGAAACCCAGCATAGTTATCTCATTTGCTCTGTACACTGTGGTTTTTAATGTATAATAATAAAAAAATAAAAATAATAAAAATAAAAATAATACATATAATAATTATAACCATATTTGTAATTATATTACCTTATTTATGACCATATTAATTCCATTAGAACACTTATAATTATAAAACAACATTCATATTTTCCTTACACATAACAATGCTCTTTCTTCATCTAATTTCTACCTCTTATCTCTAACCATTAATAAAACCTATCCCACATTAAATATTACTCTATATCTCTGCTATCTTTTAGTTTCAATGTCAATCTATCCATCTCTGCACAATCCAATATTTTCCGAATTATATTTTTGTTTGGTGGGGTGTTCTCATTTTGCCAATATTGTGCAAATACAATTCTCGCTGCTGTCAATGCACGTGGCATTAAATATGTAATATTTATCATAACTTCCTGGTATTATACCTAACATAACTTCCTGGTATTATAGCTAACACTTCCTGGTATTATACCTTTATCATAACTTCCTGGTATTATGCCTAACAAAAATAGTTCTGGCTTTAAATCTATATGCTGTTTAATCATCTTTTCCAGCCATGTGTGTATTTTCGTCCAATATTCTCTCATTTTCATATATGTCCACCACATATGATAATATGTCTTTCCTCTGAACCGCCTAAAAATTAGACCCCATATTTATCAGTCCCCTCTTAAAAGCATCTCTGATTGGTCTGGTTGTCTTGGGCTTCCAGCTGCTCGGCTTGGATGAAGATCCATCCAAGGATTCATCCCTCCCTGATGTTTCGGAAATACCTTCTGAAAAATACCCTCTGCGATTGGCACCTCCGTCTCCATGTTATACTGGGGAGAAGAAGAACTTGAGGTGGACATTTTCACAGTGAAACCTCTTTAGATTCACCAGGATGGTGGCCATCTACAGATCCCTGTTGAAGAAACAACAAAGACTGGATTCTCCCTTTGCACAAATCCAAGTGGACAAGAACGGCCAGTCAGCTACATGCACAGAGGTGGGTTTTCTCCTTCAGCATTTCTCTTCGGCTTTCATTTTCATTTTGCTTTCTCCCTCCCTCTAAGACCGTAACAATCACAGCCTAGCATTTTATGAACACAAGCAAAGTATGCATGAGGGTCTCTTACCTGCTCCCAGGAGGATGCTTGACAGGACTGAAAGAGAAAGAGGAAAGGTGGAGTTAAGAGAAGGAGAGATGGTCTCAGGCTGTGCAAGACTTTCATCCCTACCATCTTCTTCTTCTTCTTTGCTGATTGGATGCAGCAGATGAGATGCTGCCCTGAAGGAGGAGGAGGAAGGGTCTTCTCCCACCCATGTTCTGTCTGTTGGGGCTGGGTGGTTCACAAGAGTCCCCAAAACCTATTATGGCTGTAATTAGGAGCAGATATGGAAACCTTCAGGGGCCCAAGAGGGATTTCTCTCTGACGTTCAGCTGTTCGATGTCTTCAATTCTCAGTCATTTAAGAGGAGCAGGAGGGAGAAAAGGGAAGCTCCTTATATCAATGGCCTTCACTGCGACCCACAGGTTGACCCCTTTCTTTGCTCATCCATTGCCCCAACTTCCTATCTCTTGTATTGACTGTGAAGCTGCAGTTTTGGGTCACCTTCTGGGTGCTTCTGAAGGGAGGAAGAGAGAGACTGCTCTGCATCCCCCAAACCCCTTCCATTGAGATGGTTGTGAATCAAGAGAACTGGGGATAGTTGGATGATGGGAGAGGTAGGAAAGTACCTCATTGTTCAAATTATTCCCCACCAAGAAAGAAGAAAGCTCAGATTTCCTGAGAAGGATCTAGAAGAAGAAAAGCAGCTGGGAGTAAAGCAATCAGATCTTCAGTGAGGAAAAGAGCCAGATGTGGATGGGAGGAGGACAAAGGAGAAACCCAAACCTGTCATCCAAGGGATGATCTCCATCTTCACTTCAGGATTCCTGGGCAGCTACTCTTGGACTCTCCGCCACCCTCTTCTTCCTTCCCCAGAGAGATTCAGAGCTGCAACTTCTCTTCACTCAGCCCTCCAATTCAAGGGGCAAGGCAGGAACTGCGTCATTCCCCCAGCCCAGCTCAGCTCCCTGGCCTTCTTCACCACACCAAAGCCTTCCTCTCTGCAGCAGCTCTCTGTCCCCATCCTCCTGGCCTCTCTTGCACCCAGTGAGAATTTAAAATAAAAAAAACATTTTGCTCTTTTGCAAGGCCTAATCGCCATCTCTGCGTTTCTCTCTTGATCACCTCCACTTCTTGTCCTAAGCCACATTTAGTGGATCCAAAGACAGATAGAATATAACAAACAATAAAGGTACTAATTATGAAAAAATAGAGTTGCAAAAAGCAGTATGCGCTTAAAAAAAATTGAAATTGTTGTTTCTGTCAAAAACACAAGATTTATTATCCCTTTTGTGATGGGGTTTAAGCGCACCCAAACTATCATCTCATTTCAGTAAAGTGTTAAAATTTCTCCTAGGATGTATATTATTTATCTCCAAGAACTTTGGAATTGAGGCACAAAATATCCCAGAGTAATATATCAAAAGGATTATAGTTTTTAAAAATGATTTTACCCAGAGTAGAGTGAATGTGGGGATCCAGAAATCCTTCTGGATAAAATCTCTGAATCTGCCCTTGAATTCCATTCTGGATTTTACAATGATATGAAGAAAGGACCTCACCCACCATTCATCTGCAGAGACCCTCATTCTCCATCATGGACTCATCCACAACCAGACCAGAAAGTGAACTCAGAAACTCAGAAACTGAGGCTTCCCTACAGTCCATCTCTACTTTCGCTTTTATTCTGCTTTTCCCCTCATATTTAGTGTGAAATATGCAGGACGCTGTATTTACATGTGTCACGTGCTATGCAAAGTGGAGTGTGATGTCAGACTCCAATCACTGGTTCAGCCTCTGGTGGGAAGATTTGAATCCCGTCAGTGGCTGAAGTGTTGGAGAGCACCTACCACGTTTGTTTGCTTTAGATTCTGGCTTTAAACTAAAGAGTTTCTTCACACTCCTGAGTCCTGCTCCTTCCTCATCCGCACCCATTTAACACTGGTGACGAGGATGGGATTCTGAGGAAGACAAGGACCTCGTGGGCATGCAGCCATTTTCCAGCTGAATCGCCGAACTCGACCGTTCCAACCAACAGCAAACCAACATGGCCCACCGACCCCTATCGAGCCCATTCGAGCCAACCAAGGAGAAGTGGTTCTCATACATGGGAAGATTCAACCTAAACTTGGAGTTGAATGGGATGCAGGCAGCATCCGACGCAAAGAAGAAGGCGTTCTTTTTGACCTATTGTGAGTCGGAACTCTGTGAACTTGCCAAAGCCCTCGTTGCAGATGAGCTGGCAAACGTCTCCTGGGATGAGCTGCAATGAGCATTGAAGGGCATTTCCTCACCCTGCGATGAGGGTACGGCGCAGTCCATCCCACTCTGAAAACAGTGATAGTGAGGGAAAGATGTACACCGGGTAAAATCCAGCAAACCTGGAACCGCCAAGGGAGCCAAGCCTTGCAGAGACTGTGGAGGGAACCATCCCTGGTCTGCCTGCCATTTTAAGGAGACCATTTGCAGGTGGTGTGAGAGGAAAGGCCACATCGTGGAAGTCTGCAGAGCCAGCCAGCCAACGGACAAACAGAGCCACAGGACATACTCCCCAACCAGGCAATACAAGGGTCAGAAGGTATTTGGTGTGAAATTCAAAAAACAAGATGGCGTCTGGGAGGAAGAGACCCACCATACAATCGTGGGCTACGACATGCCTCAGGGCACACAGACACTTTTGAATCCAACAAGATCCTCACCAAGGTGAGGATTGATTGGACCCTGTGCCTGATTGAAGTTGACTCCATGTCTTATATGTTATGTATGTAGGTTTGAATGTTATTGGTTTATTTGAACTGTTCTTGTAAAATGTCAAATGGTATTGGTTTAAATAGTGCGGAAGAAACCCTGCACTCCCATTGCTGGCAGCTACGCTGCAGGCTATAGAGCAGCCGAGCCAAGCCAGGACGGTCCATTCGAGCTGTAGTCACTAATAAACTCTTTGTGGAACTCCGCGTCTGACTCTTCATGCAAACTTAACACTGGCGATGAAGGTGGGATTGCCCTGAAGAGAAGACGCACGCCAAGAACAAGCAACTGAGCGAGATGGCTGCGCTGAACACCCCCAGCACCGTTCTCGATCCGGCGACGAAGACTGGGAATCGTATGCGGATCGCTTCCACATGTATCTGAAGGGAACGATCTCGCCAGCATCCCAGAGACGGAAGAGGGCGGTCTTTCTCACGCACTGCGTCCGGCAGTCTTCAAAATGGCGAAGGCATGGAGCAGCAGAGCTGAAGGTAATGGAATGGCCCGATTTAGAGAAACTTTTAAGAGCCCATTACGCCCAAGTATCGTGCCTCATTAAGAGACACGAATTTTACCGCGATCAAGGGATAGCGAGAATGTTAATGACTTCGGGCAAGTTTAAGGACATTGGGGTGCTTGTGACTTTACCAACTTAGAAGAGGCCATGCGATCGGTTTGTTTTAGGCCTAAAAGATAAGGTCTTACAAAGCAAACTTTTAATGAAACCTAAGATCACGTTTAAAGAGGCCATTGAAGAAGCTGTTTCAGCGAAGCCACCAAGTCCTCAGCTGCGCCATGAAAAAGATTAACAAGGCCTCAAGCCAGGCCTCAAGCCATTCTGATGGGGAAAATCCACAACAGCTCATTGCTAACAAATAGACTCTGATTCTGATGGCAGTGAGGCAGAGGAGGGATTTTTAAACTCAGAATGGAGAAGAAGAGAAAAGACTCTGGGAAAAAGGCAAGGATTCTATTGCAGAGGCTGTGGGGGGCCACCCCACTGAATGCAAGTTCTTTGACTCCATTTGCCTACGTAGAGAAACGGGTCACATAGCCAGAGTCTGCAAATCATCCAGAACTCCACCAATTAGGAAAAATTTCCTGATAAAGACTTTAAGCCCAACAATTTCCTTGAAAAATGGGGCAAAATTTAGAAGCAAATGGCAAGAATGAAACTCACCAAACAATCACTATTGGTCATTCTTCACCCTTAAAAGCAGAAAAGTACACGTGAAGGTGTTTATTGAAGGAAGGCCTTGCCAAATGGAAGTGGACTCAGGCTCTTATTTATCTATGGTGTCATGGGACACTATCCACAGACTCTTTCCCAAAATTCAGAAGAAGCATTTCCAGAAGCAAGCACTGACTCTCAAAGACTACCAAGGGAACAAGATTCCAGTAGTTGGAGCAAGAGATTCACGTCTGATGCTGCGTTGATACAGTTCTCTGAGAATTTGCCTGTTGTTCTGACTTGTGATGCATCCCTTTTGGAGTGGGGGTTTGAGTCACAGGCTTCCCAGTGGAAGGGAAGCCCCAATTGCATTTTACTCACTTTGTCCAAAGCAGAGAGGAATTATAGCCAACTGGACAAGGAGGCATTAGCAGTTGTTGCAGCTGTTAAGAAATTTCATGAATATCTGTATGGCAGGTCATTCACCATTGTTACAGATCACAAACCTTTATTAGGCATTGTGGCAGGAGACAAACCTACACCTAATATCCTGTCACCAAGAATGCTGAGGTGGACTGAATTTCTTGCAGCCTATTCATACAAACTGATTCACAGGCCTGGCAAGGACATTGGACATGCTGATGCACTGAGTCATTGCCCACTACCTTGCCACAAGGAGGACTTTGAACTTGAAACTCACACCTTTTTCCTGGAGACCGTGGCTAAGCTTCCAGTCCATGCTGCTGAGATTGCCAGAGAAACTACCAAAGATGCTGTATTGGCACCTGTTATGGGCTGGATTAAGAAAGGTTGGCCTCTTCAAGATCTACCTCACCTTGCCCAACCTTTTAAGTCCAGGCAAACTGAATTATCTGTATTAAGAGGATGTATTTTGTGGGGTAACAGGGTGGTTATTCCTGCAAAACTGCAAAGGGAGGTTTTGGAAATGTTACATGAGGGTCATCCTGGGATTGTAAGGATGAAAGGTTTGGCCAGGAGTTATGTATGGTGGCCAGGTATTGACAAAATGGTTGAAAACTGGGTAGCATCTTGTCCCAATTGCCAGGTAGTCAGGCCTGCCCCACCTCACGCCCCACACAGGAATGGGAATGTCCTAGGGGCCCATGGTCTAGAATCCACATTGATTTTGCAGGCCCTACAAGAGGGCACACTTTTCTAGTGATAGTAGATGCATACTCTAAATGGCTAGAGGTAATTCCCATGACATCCACTACAACTGAGGCTGTCATCAAGCAGCTCAGAAAATTGTTTGTAACCCATGGGTTACCAGATGTCCTTGTTTCTGACAATGGCCCTCAATTCACATCTAACATTTTGAATCCTTTCTAGCTCAACAGGGTATCAGACATGCCCTCACTGCCCCTGGGCACCCTTCGCCAATGGCCGGGCTGAACGCATGGTACGCTTTACCAAAGAAAGCTTCAGCAGCTGGGTCCTGGGGACATCACTGAGAAGCTTGAAAAACTTCTTAGTGTTCAACACATCACTCCTAATCAACTAACTTGTCCCCAGCAGAGTTGTTGATGGGTAGGAAACTTAGGTCTCCCTTGACCGCCTTCATCCCACTTACGCACCCAACGCACCACTGGATTCCACTTCCAAAGTTCGTTCTTTAGTGTGGGAGATTCTGTCTATGCTAGGAACCTTATAGGTGAACCTTTGTGGATTCCTGCTGAAATAACTCACATCACGGCCCTCGTTCTTACAGGGTACAAACAGAGGATGGCCTCCTCTGGAGCAGGCACATTGACCAACTTAGATCCAGGTTCCTCAGGAACATCGCCTGTCTCTCTGGGTCCCTCACCTGATGTCTCTTCTAGGGGAAGGGGGGAACAGGAGGAAAATCAACAAACAGGAATCAACCCCATCAGCCATTGACAGGAACCATCCCCTGTCACAATGCCAAGATCCATCCTTAGAAGTGGAGCCATTATGACAGGAACCATCCCAACCCTGTCACAATGCCAAGATTCATCCTTAGAAGTGGAAGATTGCACACCACCACCTGACTTGGGTGCTGACATTGGAATGGAGATGGGTTGGGAGGAGAGACCAGATTCTAACAGTCTAACAGGGTCTCTTTCACAGGAAGTCCCAACAGGGAAATGTCAGCAGACACATTTCCCTCTCACTGGGTGAGAACGTTAAAACTTCTGAACCATGAAGGTCTCAACGACACGTAAGAGCCCCACCTATTTAAAGGAATACATTAGATAGGTTGGGGTTTGGTATGGACTGAACCTAGTGGGAGGGGTGTTATGTATGTAGGTTTGAATGTTATTGGTTTATTTGAACTGTTCTTGTAAAATGTTGAATGGTATTGGTTTAAATAGTGTGGGAAGAAACTCTGCACTCCCATTGGCTGGCAGCTACGGCTGCAGGCTATAAGAGGCAGCCATAGCCAAGCCAGGACGGGTCCATTCGAGCTGTAGTCACTAATAAACTCTTTTGCTGGAACTCCTCGCGTCTGACTCTTCATGCAAACTTAACATTATATATCAATGATTTCCTGGGCAGCTCTCCAGAAGATCAACCCCCACATTAGCCGGAGCCAATTTCAGCCACAACAAATAATACTAAAGGACTACCAAGGCTGAAAAATACCGGTGCTGGGAAAGAAAACCTGCCACGTGGAATATGGAGACTTCCAGGGGATCCTGCCACTGACCATCATGGACTGAGATCTTCCCAGTCTCCTAGGGAGATAATGGTATGACATGGTCACTTTCATCCAAGGTTTCTGCAGTTTCAACTCCCTCTATCACTTCTTTTCTGTTGTAAGAATTAAGTCCAGTATGGCTGCCCCTCTACCTTTTGGACAACAAATTTGTCAGCTAGGTTGGTTAGGAACTTATTTGATTTCTCACTTGGTGCAGAATTAGTTTTCCAATTGAGATCAGGATAATTGAAGTCTCCCATTACTATTGTTGTGTGTTTCCTGCATATGTTTATTAGTTGGCTGGCAAAAAGGACATCTATTTTTTCTGCTTGATTGGGTGGCCTATAATATCCACCTCCTCTTTTATGGGGTCTGGGTTGTTTTTTTTTTGAATAGTTTGTATCCTTCTACCAGTATGTTCCAGTCATGGGTTTCATCCCACCAAGTTTCTGTTATTGCAACTATATCATATTTACCTTCATATATTCGTAGTTCGAGTTCACCCTGTTTGTTCCCCAGACTTTGTGCATTTGTATATAGGTGCTTGAGATCTTTATGTCTGACACTGTGTTTACTGTCTACATAACCTGTGTTGTGCCTGCCTGCCCCTACTTTCTTGCCACTTGTTTGATTAATGCACATGGTATGGCACTCACTATTAAATGCTTGGTTTTGGTTGGCATCAAGGTTGATAATCTTACCTGCACAAACATCTATTTTGCATGCAGTGGTAGTTTCTGCGCACTCTTGAGTCCTGCTCCTTCATCATCCATACCCATTTAACAGCTTTACTGGATTTAGCTTTACTGAAGAACCCAAATACATACAGCATGCAGTCATTAAAAAAACTGAAGGAGGAAAAGAAAGGGATTGTGGGCTTAATAAAAGGAAAACTCATATCTCTCAGGAAGCATGACATTGAGGAGGAGTCATCAGGTAAGAGACCCAAAAACACCCCACAAGCAAAAAGCCTGGACCATCCCTCCATATTGCCATTTTCAAGAGACGCTTCAGTGTAGAACATGATCCCTAATCTTGTGTTCCCTGTGTTTGTTTGATACATCAGGTCTGTCTCTCTCTGTGTCCACATCAAGGTCTCTTTCTTTGGCTGTTTTTATGAGGTGTTTTCTGGCTGAAACATGGACAAGGATGGCCCTGAAAGACCCCAGTAGTTGAGATCCAGACAAACTAATCATTCAAGATCCGTTGAACCAAATAGGAGAAAGATTAGATTTCCCCTATAGATGAAAATACCAATTCTGAAGAAGACAAATCAAAAAGTACATTACGAAGAGAAGAAATTATAATTGAAATTTTCCCAGCAATTTTGAATTTTCCCGGCTCAAGCCTAGACCGAGATAGAACTGAGATTCTGTTAAAATATTTAAATTTAGTAGCTGGAGCCATGGGGTTGTCAGTGAATCAGAGCACACATTTATAATTGACTGATTGAAGAGGCATGGCTCCTGCATGAGACAATCTGTGTGGTGATTAGTTGCTGTGGGTGTGGAGAGGGAGTTTCCCTTTTTCCCTGCCTTTTTCTTCTGTGCACTCTGTGAATTACCTCACGATGCTCCTGCTGATTAACTTTTTTGCTGTATATCCAGGGAGTCCTCAACTTTCGACCACAATATACATCCCAACATTTCTGTTGCTAAGTGAGACATTTGTTAAGGGAATTTTGCCTCGTTTTACGACCTTTCTTGCCACATTTGTTAAGTGAGCGGCTTCCGTTGTTAATATAGTGACAGGGTTGATAAGGGAATCTGGCTTCCCTGTTGACTTTGCTTGTCAGAAGGTCCCAAAAGAGGATCAAGTGACCCCAGGACACTGTAGCCATCATAAGTATGAGTCAGTTGCCAAGCGTCCAAATTTTAATCAGGTGACCATGAGAATGACCATCAGTCATAAGTGTGGAAAATGGTCCTAAGTCACTTTTCTCAATGATGTTGTTACTTCAGGTAGTCACTAAACAAACTGATGTAACACAACTACTACCTATAGTTGTAAAATATATTTATTTATATAAAAATACAAGTTTGTGTCAACTTCTCTGACTCCATTTGGAACCCCAGCTGCACAGTTCTCTGACAATCTCACAGAATAACATTATGCCCAGGATTTCCCCCTATTTCACGGATTTTCTCTTCTGCCGTAAATTGAAGCTCAGCTGCACCTCATCATCTCTTCAAGGGATGATGTTTAGGCTGAGTAAGAGACTGGACCAAGAGAGACACATTTTGCTGCAATCAGGGGTGATTTTGCTGCCTCTTTTTGGGTGGAAACACAATATCGCTGTACAACATCCCCTCTTCTTCCCTTTGTGTTAGACGCTTCTTCCTTGTTGGTCCAGCAGGAGACGGAGTGAGGAAATTCTGGATGCGGCTGTAAGTGACCTCAGAGCCCTGGGAAACATGAGGGGAATGAGAAAACATTATCCAATCTGCCTGCAGGAGAAGATCCCATGGAGAACATGGGATTTCTCCATTATTTTACAGCTTTTTTTTAGAAATAAACAAGCTTAACAGGTTTCCTATGGCATAGAAAGATTACCAGCCCATCATGGAGAAGAAGGATTGATTTTGGCATCAGTCTGATCCAGTCTAGTTTCCTATCTCAAATTCCCAATGGTTTTGAGATGCTCCTGAAAACCCACAGGGACAATCCCCTAAAACTTTGCCCCCAACACTTAATTGTAGAAATCTTTAATGGCTTCTAAGATGTTTGGATTTCTCAAACGTTTATTTCTGTTTATGTGGCCTTCAAGGCCATCAATTTCTTGGCCAATACATGATTAGGCTGGAGGCCATAAAGAGGATTATTCTGCTTCCCTATTTTTAAAGAAAGATTTAGTCATTCAAAAATTCCTAAATTCTTTGGCTGAAACCAAGTAAGTCAAGAAAATTAGAGCAGATGTTCAGAGAGTTCAAGACAAATGGTCTTATGAAAGTAAAATCTTTAATCAAGGTCTGCAAGTTAATCAGACCCTGATTAAAGTCACCCATGAATCCCACCAGCTACCTTGACAGGTGAGGAAGTATCTGCTGTTGCTGCTGGAGGCTCCATTACTGGAAGATCATTTCTTTCCTCTTTCTTTTCCCTGAGCTGAAGTTGTTCCTGGGATACTGATGCTTCCAAGGGAGAAATAATAATAGAAAGAAAGATAAAACATCTTCTTAACATCATTCTCACAAATTGTTTGCCCTTCTCTCTCAGGCCTGGCTCTTCTTTCCTGCCTCCCCAAAGAATCTCTCAGTCAACATCTCCAACCACATCAGGAGCCATTTGGGACTCCAGGTAAGGGAACCCTTGAACCCAAAACCGCTTCGCTTACTGCTCTTCTTCCTCCAGCAATAAAAGGCAAAAGGAACCAGCAGGATTATAAGAGGAATCGCCATCCAGCAATATCTCCATATAGGATCTGAATATTGGGTTAAAACCGGTTTGAGCAAGAAACAAGAAAAACGATTTAGTATTTCTTGACATAACATTTTTACTCATTTTTCTTGCCTGCTGTTGATGGTTTAGATACTGTTAAAAATATAAATGAACCAGACCCACCCACCCCCCACCCCCCTTTTTTAAAAATCAAGCTCATGTTCTGGATTTTCCATGGACCTCTCTGTGGAAGCTACTTATCAATACCACAAAAGTCGTTTGCTTTTCTGCAAGACTTTCTTTGCCCTTCCTAATTTAGCCTTTCAGGGTGGTCTCAAGGTTTAACCAAATGCAAATCTCCTCCTACCTGGCTCAACTGTGATGTTCACCCCTAGACTCAAAGGAGACATGATCCATCGGTTGCTTCTCTTCTCTTCATAACTGCAGGCAAATTCCCCATTGTGATTGAACGAGGCATGAGGGATTCTCAGAGAGGCATTTTGAAGAGGGTTTGTGGGCTCACTGGAGGGTTCCAGAAGACCTTCTTTGCTGGAGGTCATCTCCACCCCATCCTTGTAGAAGTGGAACTTCTTCTCTGTGGTGCCTCCTTCCGTTGAGCAGAGGAAGACCAAGGGATCACCTTCCTTCACTCTCTGGTTCGACAGATCCACTTTCAGCAGAGGGGAAGGGGGGACACCTGCACAAAATGTTCACATGGAAGATATATTAATGTCTCCTTTGAAGCAGGGGAGTTTCCTCAAGTCATCCAGAGTACATCCTTGAATCTAAGGTACCATTTCTATGAGGCAAAGCAGTGATATTTCAGGTAATGGAGGTTAACATGGAAAATAAGGAAGGGGAATGAATTTTACTGTAGCTTAGGGTGAAAATAACACAAAGTCTACCTCTTTTCACACAAGAGAGACTACACCAAGAAATCATTACCTCCTTCTTCCCATCAACTGAATCTTCCAACAGAAGAAAAGGAAATTTCTGTAATATGCAGTACAGTACACAAAATGTATAAGTAGGTAGATTGAAGCATGAAAGAATAGATAAGGCTTAGGTGTTTCTGTAACTGCTGTTGTCATAACCATATTATCCCATTGGGGAGATATTTTTCCCATCCTGCTAGCACTTTCTTATGGGAGGTGATATTTATTTAGCAATAGGTTTGCTTGTTTTGTGTTTTGTTTACTGGATTCATTTTTGAATGGTCTATCGTACAGTTGCATAGTTTGATCATTGTATTACCCTTTGCTATGGATATCTTGAGGTAATAAATATTCATCTTACCAACCACTGAGAAGACCAGCTGGTTACTTTCGGGAGAATAAGGCCATTTTCCAGAAGTTTCCAATCTTTCCATGATCTTGCATGTACATATTATCTTTATTTGGCCAGAGCTCAGATTTTCAGTCCTGACATTGAACGTATTGTTAGAGAGATGTTCATCTTCAATTATCGAGGCAGATTGATCCTTACAGAAGAAAAAGAACCTTATACTATGAGATCCATTGGGACTCCCTGATTCGAATCCCTTGGGGATGGAGCAATTCAAGGGAATCTCTTCTCCTTTAATAATAAGGTTGTGTGGAAGAGGCGAGGACAGCTTTGGTGTTGGTAGAGATGAGTCTGCCTGGGATCCTGAGGAAAGAAAGAGAAGCCATTAGGTCTCTCCTTTGGATCTCCTCCTGGAACCAAATCTCTACACCGAAACATCCACTTAGATTCCCAGGATGGCTCCCATCCACAATCTGCTCTGAGGATCCTAGACCCATTGCTTCCTCTTGGCAGGACAGAAGTTGGACAAAAAGAAACCAACGGCACAAATGCGAGGTTCTTTTACCCTTGATGGCTTGGATGAATGTCCATCCAAGTGTGGAAAGCTCCCCCCCTTCTAGAGAATGAAATACTTGGGGGAATATTAAAAGAGGTAGAATATTATATTGCTCCAAAAGAGAAATGGGGAAAAACATGTCCTCAAAGGCAACCCCAGTTTTCCTGCATAGTAAAACAGCCTCCAGCAGATGCCTGAAGTCTTTAGAGATGGAGATTTTCTGCCCATTAAGAAACCCAGACCAATCTATTCATAAACAAAACATATTCGGCTCCAGAGTGATGGGATTAAGAAGGGCAGGACATGACCTTTAGGATATAACAGGATTAACCCCAACACCATTAGAATAGCAAAAGACACAGAGCTCACTACATTGCACAACCCCCTAAGGGCATCTCAGAAACTGTATAAAAATATTTGCCCTCCTCAAGCTATTTTGTCAGCTGCCCAGAACCACATGCTGCTTCTGCATATCCATAAATGGAATCCTTCTTTCCAATCAGCCTCCATTTTATTTCCAGTGTTTTTTACCCCCTTGGAATATAACCAGATGGATTTTTCTTCTTACACAAGATTTCAGCCCTCCCTGGTTTTTTAGGACTATCTTTCTTTCTTTTCTTCTTGCTTCACAGACCCTTCTCCATTTTATATTAGGAGGAGAAGTCTTTACATGGGTCCATCTCAGATTCACCAGGGACGTGAACAGATGGATTTTCAGGGTTATCTGGTAAAAACAGCTACTAATTCTTCAGTTTGACAAAATGGGAGAAAAAGTTTACCAAACCAAAGATTAGATGATCTTGCGTTGGCTCTTCAGGTAGACTCAGTGATGTCTCTCCATGAAGGGAGGCACCTCAACAGGGTGGATCATGGCCATCCACAGATGCCTCCTGAAGAAGCAACCAGGACTGGATTCGCCCATTGCACTAACCCAAGGGGAAAAAAACCGCAGAGCAGCAGCACCCACAGAGATGGACCTTTCTCCTTCTGAATCTCTCTTTGGGCTTCTGGTTTCATTGGACCTTCTCCCTCCTTCAGAGGCCGCAACAATCCCAGTCTATGTTTTTTGTGAAGACAAGGAAGGGAAGCATGAAGGTCTCTTACCTGCTTCCAGGAGGATCCACAAAAGGACTGAAAGAGAGAAGGAAGGAAGGTGGAGTTATGAGAAGGAGACATGATCCCAGGCTGTGCAAGACTTTCATCCCTATCATCATCTTCTTCTTCCCTGATTGCATGCAGAAGAAGAGATGTTGCCCTGAAGGAGGAGGAGGAAGGGGTCTTCTCCAATCCATGTTCTGACTATTGGGACTGGGCAGTTCACAAGAGTTTTCAAAACTTATTGTGGCTGGAATTAGGAGCAGATATTGAGACCTTCAGGGGCCCAGGAGGGTTTTCTCTCCGAAGTTCAGCTGTTCTGATGTCCTCAGTTCTCAATAATTTGATAGCAGCAGGAAAGAGAAAAGGGAGGCTCCAAATTCTCAATGCCCTTCACTGTGACCCACAGTGTTTTATTGTTTTATCAACAATAATGTTGCAATTGTGGGTCTCCCTCTGGGTGCTTCTGAAGGGAGGAAGAGAGAGACTGCTCTGAATCCCCCCCAAACCTGAACATGAGACTTGGGAGCAGACGAAATGGGGAAAGGAGGCAGGGAAAGTGCCCCATTGTGCTCAAAACTTTCCTCACTGAGGAAGAAGAAAACTCAGATTTCCTGAGAAAGATCTAGAATAAGAATGTGGGAGTAAAACAATCATCTCTTCAGTGAGGAGAAGTGTCAGATTAAGATGGGAAATAGAAGAAGAAAGAGGTCCCAAACCTGTCATCCAAGGGATGGTCTCCATCTTCTCTTCAGGATTCCTGGGAAGCTGGTCTTGACTTCTGTCACTCTCTTCTTCCTTCCCCAGACAGACGAAGAACTGCAGCTTCTCTTGAGTCAGTCCTCCAACTCAACGCCCAAGGGAGGAACTGCGTCATCCCCACCAAGGACATCACACCCACGCCCCCCCAGCCCAGGACAGAGCTCGGCTCCCCGGCCTTCTTCACCACACCAAAGCCTTTCTCTCTGCAGCAGAGAACTGCCCGCATCCTCCTGGCCTCCCTTGTGCCCAAAGAGAATTGAAAATAGCAATAACCATCTAGTGAAGTGTGAAGTAGAAAAAGCAAAATACCCAAGTAAGTTTACTCTGCAGTCAGGCCTAAACACCACCTGACAAGATCGGCTCCACTTCTTATGCTGAGCCACAGATTTCTATACAGGAGCTATAGACACGTAGAATAAAACGAAGGACAAAGTATGAATTATGAAATCTTTAGATTTGCAAAAGAGCCATTTCTTCTGCTAAAACAGTCCTGAAAAATTGTTTTTGAGTCTAAACATCAATGGTTATACTTATTGTGAACCGCCTGAAGGGCACTCAAATTGTGATCTCATTTCAATAAAGAATAAACAAACAAACAAACAAATAAATAAATTCTTCCAGAATTTGAAACTAGGGCAGAGAATATCCTGGACTTGTAAATTAACAGCCAATAACTCCCTGCAAAATATCAGGTACAAAGTTTTATTTGGCTTGATATTCGAGGTAAAATGAAACTGTCATTCACCCCAAAACCATTCTTTGATTAAATCTATGATTTTGCTGTTGAATTGCACTCCCAAATTTAGAATTATATGAAGAAGAGATTAATTCCACTATTAAAAGCATATTATTTCAGCACCGCCTTTTGTGCTAGTCCAATCAGAGATGCTTTGTTGAATCTTGTTGAATTGTTGTTTTATTTGTATTACTTTATTTAATGTTGCTGAATTGCACCCACATGTGTGTCTCTTCTTGTGCACAGCCCAGAAACTTTTGTGATTCTGATGCTTCAGAAATATAGCAGTAGAAAGATGAGAAAGTGTGTCTATTTTGTAGCTTTTATTTTGCCTTTTCTCTGACATTAACTTTACTGAAGATCCCAAAATCGGGATCTCCATGCACATCCATCCATCAAAATACTGAAGGAGAACAAAAATAATAGTGGAGTGAAGAAGAATGAAATCTGAAATGGGATTGCTGCAATGGTCATAACTATGGAAAATGGTCATAAGTCACTTTTTTCAAATGGTCACTAAACAACCTGTTGTAAGTCAAGTGCTACCTGTAGTTGTAAAATCTATTTATTTATATAAAACTACCAGTTTGTGTCCACGACTCTGACTCCATTTGGATATCGGCTGCACAATTCCCTGACAGACTCCTAGAATAAGATTATGCCCAGGATTTCCCCCTTTTTGATGTGTTTTTTCTTCCGCCATAAGTTGAAGCTCAGCTGCACCTCATCATCTCTTCAAGGGTGAGGTCCATGTTTAGGCCGAATAAGAGACTGGACCAAGAGAGACACATTTTGCTGCAATCAGGAGTGATTTTGCCCCTACTTCTTGAGTTTAATCTCAAGGTTATAGTACAATGTCCCCCCTGTTTTCTCCTGGGTAAGACAGTTTTCCCTTGTTGCTCCTGGAGAAAACAGAGTGAAGGAGTCCTGGATGTTGCTGTAGGTGACCTCAGAGTCCTGGGGAAAGTGAGGGAAAGAGAAGACATTGCTCAGTCTGACGGCAGATGAGGAAGCCATTGAGAACATGGGATCTCTCCACCATTTTACGGCGTTCTCAGAAATAAACAAGCTTGATAGGTCTGCTACAGCCTAGAAAGATTGCCAGCCCATCAAGACAGAGAAGGACTGACCTTTGGCATCATTCCTGACCCAGTCTAGTTTCTGGTCTCAGATTGCTTATGGTGTTGAGATGCCCTTGACAAATCCCCAAGAACATTGCCCTAAAACTCCAACTGCCCCAATATTAGAAGAATCTTTAATGGCTTCTGAGATACTTAGTGGTCTTAAATATATCTTTGTGTTTGTATTTTACTGTAGGATTCAGGACCATTTAATTTCATGGCCAACATATAATTTGTTAGCTGAAGGTCATAAGGAGAATTATTCTTCCCCTAGGGGCCCTACAGTCCCTACATTCTTTCCTTGAAATCTAACTAATCAAGAAACTACAAGGAGATATTCACAGAAATCAAGAGATTGTGAACTTATGGAAAGTAAATACTGTTTGGAAATGTTAAAATTCAGCTATCTATTCTGACAACAGCTTCGTTCAGGCAGTCTATAGCCCATCTGCATCACTCTTGTCTCTCTGCAAAGAGAGTTGGATGACTCCACAGAAGACATTAAGTCATTAGTTAGGATTTAAGAGATATAACTTCACTCTCCATTGTGAAGAGACCTTTCCTCTGGGCAGGGTTTAAGTCACTCAATCATCCCACCAGCTACCTTGACAGGGGAGGCTGTAGCTGCTGTTGCTGCTGGAGGCTCCATCATTCCAAGGTCCCCTCTTTCCTTTTTCTTTTCTGCAAGCTGGGATTGTTCCATAGGTGGAGATTCTTCCAAGGCAGCAATAGAAATAAAGAGAAACATGAAATGGTTTATTTCCATCTTCCTCGTGTATTGTCTGCGTATCTCTCTCAAATCCATGCCTGGCTTTCCTTCTTGCTTCCCGAAAGGATTTCTCTATCTACAACTCCAACCACATCAGGAGTCATCTGGGACTCCAGGTAAGGGAACCATTGAGCCCATTGAACCACTACACTTACCACTTTTCTTTGTCCAGCCATAGAAGGCAAATAGAACCAGCAGGATTATCATAGTAATGGCCACCCGGAAATATCTCCATATAGGATCTGAACCTTGAATACAAACTGGCTTGAGTAAGAAACAAAAAGGATGATTTAGTATTTCTTGGAAGAATATCTTGGTCTGCTTTTTTCTTGTAGATTTAGATTCTATTAAATCTACAAATGAAACAGACCCCCTTTTTAAAAAAAAATCAAGCTCATGTTCTGGATTTTCCATGGACCTCCATGGAACTAGTTAACAATCCCACAAAAGCCATTTGCCTTTCTCCAGGACTTTCTTTGCCCTTCCTAGTTTAGCCTTTCATGGTGGTTTCAAGGTTTAACCACATCCAAATCTCCTCCTACCTGGCTCAACTGTGATGTTCACCCCTTGACTCAAAGAAGACATGATCCATCGGTTGCTTCTCTTCTCTTCATAACTGCAGGCAAATTCCCCACTGTGGTTGAACGAGGCATGAGGGATTCTCAGAGAGGCATTTTGAAGAGGGTTTGTGGGCTCACTGGAGGGTTTAAGAAGACCTTCTTCGCTGGAGGTGATCTCCACCCCATCCTTGTAGAAGTGGAACTTCTTCTCTGTGGTGCCTCCTTCAGTTGAGCAGAGGAAGACCAAGGGGTCACCTTCCTTCACTCTCTGGGTCAACAGATCCACTTTCAGCAGAGGGGAAGGGGGGACACCTGCACAAAATGTTCACAAGGGAGGTATATTAATGTCTACTTTGAAGCAGGGGAGTTTCCTCAAATCATCCAGAGTATCTCCTTGAATCTAAGGTACCATTTCTATGAGGCAAAGCAGTGATATTTCAGATAATGGAGGTTAAAATGGAAAATAAGGAAGGGGAATGAATTTTACTGTAGCTTAGGGTGAAAATAACACAAAGTCTACCCTTTTCACACAAGAGAGACTACACCAAGAAATCATTACCTCCTTCTTCCCATCCACTAAATCTTCCAATAGAAGAAAAGGAAATTTCTGTAATATGCAGTACAGTACACAAAATGTATAAGTAGGTAGATATGAAGCATGCAAGTAGAAGGCTTAGGTGTTTTGTAACTGCTGTTGTCATAACCATATTATCCCATTGGGGAGATATTTTTCCCATCCTGCTAGCACTTTCTTATGGGAGGTGATATTTATTTAGCAATAGGTTTGCTTGTTTTGTATTTTGTTTACTGGATTCATTTTTGAATGGTCTATTGTACATTTTCATAGTTTGATCATTGTGCTACACTTTGCTATGAATATTTTGAGGTAATAAATATTCATCTTACCAACCACTGAGAAGACCAGCTGGTTACTTTCAGGAGAATAAGACCATCTTCCAGATGTTTCCACAATCTTGCATTTACATATTATCTTTATTTGGACTGAGGTCAGATCTTCAGTGCTGATGTTCAAGGTATTGTTAGAGAGATGGTGATCTTCAATTGGTGAGAATGATTCATCCTTACAGAAGAAATAGAACCTTATTCTATGAGATCTCTCGGGACTCCCTGATTTGAATCCCTTGGGGATGGAGCAATTCAAGGGAATCTCTTCTCCTTTAATAATAAAGTTGTGTGGAAGAGGCGAGGACAGCCTGGGTCTTGGTAGAGAGGAATCTGCCTGTGAACCTGAGGAGAGAAAGAGAAGCCATTAGGTCTCTCCTTTGGATCTCCTCCTGGAACCAAATCTCTACAGCAGAACATCCACCACGATTCCCAGGATGGCTCCCATCCATAATCTGCTCTGAGGATCCTAGACCCATTGCTTCCTCTTGGCAGGACAGAAGTTGGACAAAAAGGAACCAATGGCACAAATGAGAGGTTCTCTTACCCTTGATGGCTTGGATGAAGGTCCATCTGAGTGTGGGACACTTCCCCACCCTTCTAGAGAATGAAATATTTGGGGAATATTAAAAGAGGTAGAATATTATATTACTCCAAAAGAGAAATGGGGAAAAACATGTCCTCAAAGGCAACCCCAGTCTTCCTGCACAGTAAAACAGCCTCCAGCAGATGCCTGAAGTCTTTAGAGAAGGAGATGTTGTGCCCATTAAGAAACCCAGACCAATCTATTCATAATCAAAACATATTTGGCTCCAGAGTGATGGGATTAAGAGGGGCAGGACATGACCTTTAGGATATAACAGGATTAACCCCAACACCAGAATAGCAAAAGACACAGAGCTCACTACATTGCACAACCCCCTAAGGGCATCTCAGAAACTGTATAAAAATATTTGCCCTCCTCAAGCTATTTTGTCAGCTGCCCCAGAACCACATGTTGCTTCTGCTTATCCATAAATGGAATCCTTCTTTCCAATCAGCCTCCATTTTATTTCCAGTGTTTTTCTCCCGGCTTGGAACGTAACCAGATGGATTTTTCTTCTTACAGAAGATTTCAGCCCTCCCTGGTCTTTTAGGACCATCTTCCTTTCTGCTCTCCTTACTTCAGAGACCCTTCTCCATTTTATATTGGAAGAAGAAGAAGTTTCTAGAAGGGTCCATCTCAGATTCACCAGGGACATGAACAGAAGGAATTTCAGGGTTATCTGGTAAAAACAGCTACTAATTCTTCAGTTTGACAAAATGGGAGAAAAAGTTTACCAAACCAAAGATTGCGTTGGCTCTTCAGGGGGACTCAGATGTCTCTCCATGAAGGGAGGCACCTCAACAGGGTGGATCATGGCCATCCACAGATGCCTCCTGAAGAAGCAACCAGGACTGGATTCGCCCATTGCACTAACCCAAGGGGAAAAGAACAGCAGAGCAGCTGCACCCACAGAGATGGACCTTTCTCCTTCTGAATCTCTCTTTGGGCCTCTGGTTTCATTGGACCTTCTCCCTCCTTCAGAGGCTGCAACAATCCCAGTCTGTGTTTTTTGTAAAGACAAGGAAGGGAAGCATGAGGGTCTCTTACCTGCTTTCAGGAGGATCCACAAAAGGACTGAAAGAGAGAAGGAAGGAAGGTGGAGTTACGAGAAGGAGACATGATCGCAGGGTGCACAAGACATTCATCCCTATCATCATCTTCTTCTTCCCTGATTGCATGCAGAAGAAGACATGCTGCCCTGAAGGAGGAGAAGGAAGGGGTCTTCTCCCACCCATGTTCTGGCTATTGGGCTGGGTGGGTCATATGAGTCCCCAAACCCTATTATGGCTGGAATTAGGAGAACTTATGGAAACCTTCAGGGGCCCAGGAGAGTTTTCTCTCAAAGTTCACTGTTCTGATGTCCTCAGTTCTCAATCATTTGAAAGGAGCAGGAAGGAGAAAAGGAGCCTATTCTCAATGCCCTTCACTGTGACTCACAGAATGACCACTTTCTTTGTTCATCCTTTGCCCCTGACAGTGAAGCTGCAATTGTGGGTCTCCCTCTGGGTGCTTCTGAAGGGAGGAAGAGAGAGAGTGCTCTGTGTCTCCCCAAACCCCCTTTATTTGACATGGCTCTGAATCATGAGACTTGGGAGCAGACGAAATGGGGAGAAGAGGCAGGAAAGTGCCCCATTGCTCTTCTCAAGGGAGAAGAAAACTCAGATTTCCTGAGAAAGATCTAGAATAAGAAAAGAACATGGGAATAAAGCAATCATCCCTTCAGGGAGGAGAAGAGTCAGATTGAGATGAGAAGTAGAAGAAGAAATTAATCCCAAACCTGTCATCCAAGGGATGGTCTCCATCTTCTCTTCAGGATTCCTGGGAAGCTGGTCTTGGCTTCTGTCACTCTCTTCTTCCTTCCCCAGACAGACGAAGAACTGCAGCTTCTCTTGAGTCAGTCCTCCAACTCAACGCCCAAGGGAGGAACTGCGTCATCCCCACCGAGGACATCACACCCACACACCCCCAGCCCAGGACAGAGCTCGGCTCCCCGGCCTTCTTCACCACACCAAAGGCTTTCTCTCTGCAGCAGAGAACTGCCCGCATCCTCCTGGCCTCCCTTGTGCCCAAAGAGAATTGAAAATAGCGATAACCATCTAGTGAAGTGTGAAGTAGAAAAACAAAATACCCAAGTAAGTTTACTCTGCAGTCAGGCCTAAACGCCACCTGACAAGATCAGCTTCACTTTTTATGCTGAGCCACAGATTTCTATGCAGGGGCTACAGACACGTAGAATAAAACAAAGGATAAAATATGAATTATGAAAACTTTAAATTTGAAAAACAGCAGTTTCTTCTGCTAAAACAGTCCTGAAAAATTGGTGTTGTGTCTAAACATCAATGGTTATTCTTACTGTGAATTGCCTGAAGGGCACTCAAATTGTGATCTCATTTCAATAAAGAATAAACAAACAAACAAACAAATGAATGAATGAATGAATAAATGAATTCTTACAGAATTTGAAATTAGGGCAAAGAATATCCTGGACTTTTAAATTAACAGCCAATAGCTCCCTGCAAAATATCAGGTACAAAGTTTTATTTGGCTTGATATTCAAGGTAAAATGAAACTGTCATTCCCCCAAAACCATTCTTTGATTAAATCTATGATTTTGCTCTTGAATTGCACCCACAAATTTACAATTATATGAAGAAGGGATTCATTCCACTATTAAAAGCATATTATTTCAGCACCGCCTTTTGTGCTAGTCCAATCAGAGATGCTTTGTTGAATCTTGTTGAATTGTTGTTTTATTTGTATTACTTTATTTAATGTTGCTGAATTGCACTGACATGTGTGTCCCTTCTTGTGCACAGTCCAGAAACTTTTGTGATTCTGATGCTTCAGAAATATAGTAATACAAAGATGAGAAAGTTTGTCTGTTTTTCAGCTTTTATTTTGCCTTTTCTCTGACATTAAATTTTACACCATACACCATTCAGCCATCAAAATACTGAAGAAGAACAAAAATAATGGTGGACCTAAGAAAAAGGAAATCTGAAATGGGATTGCTGCAATGGGCATAATTGTGGGAAATGGTCATAAGTCATTTTTTTAGTGCCATTGTAACTTAAAATGGTCACTAAACAACCAGTTGTAAGTCAAGTACTACCTGTAGTTGTAAAATCTATTTATATAAAACTACCAGTTTGTGTCAGTGTCTCTGTCTCCATTTGGACACCGGCTGTGCAATTCCCTGACAGACTCCTAGAATAAGATTATGCCCAGGATTTTCCCCTATTTGATGTGCTTTTTCTTCTGCCGTAAGTTGAAGCTGAGATGCACCTCATCATCTCTTCAAGGGGAGGTCCATGTTTAGGCCAAATAAGAGACTGGACCAAAACAGACACATTTTGCTTCAATCAGGGGTGATTCTGCTCCTTCTTTTTGAAGACCTTTGAGACTCAAGGTTATAGTACAATGTCCCCCCTGTTTTCTCTTGGGTAAGACAGTTTTCCCTTATTGGTCCAGCAGAAGACAGAGTGAAGGAGTCCTGGATGTTGCTGTAGGTGGCCTCAGAGTCCTGGGGAAAGTGAGGGAAAGAGAATACATTGCTCAGTCTTCTGCCAGATGACGAAGCCATTGAGAACATGGGATCTCTCCACCATTTTACGGCGTTCTCAGAAATAAATAAACTTGATAGGTCTGCTACAGCCTAGAAAGATTGCCAGCCCATCCAGACAGAGAAGGACTGACCTTTGGCATCATTCCTGACCCAGTCTAGTTTCTGGTCTCAGATTGCTTACGGTGTTGAGATGCCCTTGACAAACCCCCAAGAACATTCCCCTAAAACTCCCCCCAGCCCAATATTAGAAGTATCTTTAATGGCTTCTGAGATACTTAGTGGTCTTAAATATATCTTTGTGTTTGTATTTTTCTCTGGGATTCAAGACCATTTAATTTCATGGTCAACATATAATTTGTTAGCTGAAGGTCATAAAGAGAATTATTCTTCCCCTAGGGGCCCTACAATGCTTAAATTCTTTCCTTGAAATCTAACAATTCAAGAAACTAAAAGGAGATATTCACAGAAATCAAGAGAACGTGAACTTATGGAAAGTAAATACTGTTTGAAAATGTTAAAATTCAGCTATCTATCCTGACAACAGCTTCATTCAGGCAGTCTTTAGCCCATCTGCATCACTCTTGTCTCTCTGCAAAGAGAGTTGGATGACTCCACAGAAGACATTAAGTCATTAGTTAGGATTTAAGGGACATAACTTCACTCTCCATTGTGAAGAGACCTTTCCTCTGGGCAGGGTTTAAGTCACTCATGCATCCTACCAGCTACCTTGACAGGGGAGGCTGTAGCTGCTGTTGCTGCTGGAGGCTCCATCATTCCAAGGTTACCTCTTTCCTTTTTCTTTTCTGCAAGCTGAGATTGTTCCATCACTGGAGATTCTTCCAAGGCAGCAATAGAAATAAAGAGAAACTTGAAATGGTTTATTTCCATCTTCCTCATGTATTGTCTGCATATCTCCCTCAAATCCAGGCCTGGCTCTCCTTTCTTCCTTCCCTGGAGGATTTCTCTATCCACATCTCCAACCACATCAGGAGCCATCTGGGACTCCAGGTAAGGGAACCTTGAACCCAAACTGCTTTGCTTACTGCTCTTCTTTCCAGCAATAAAGGCAAAAGGAACCAGCAGGATTATAAGAGGAATCCGCATCAGGGAATATCTCCATATAGGATCTGAATCTTGGGTTAAAACAAGAAAACAAGAAAAATGATTTAGTATTTCTTGACATAACATTTTTACTCTGCCTGCTCTTGATGGTTTAGATACTGTTACAAATATAAATGAAACAGACTCCCCACCTTTCTCTTTAAATCAAGCTCAGGTTCTGGATTTTCTTTGGACCTCTCTGTGGAAGCTAGTTAAGAATCCCACAAAAGCCATATGCCTTTCTCCAGAACTTTCTTTGCCCTTCCTAGTTTAGCCTTTCATGGTGGTCTCAAGGTTTAACCAAATGCAAATCTCCTCCTACCTGGCTCAACTGTGATGTTCACCCCTTGACTCAAAGAAGACATGATCCATCGGTTGCTTCTCTTCTCTTCATAACTGCAGGCAAATTCCCCACTGTGGTTGAACGAGGCATGAGGGATTCTCAGAGAGGCATTTTGAAGAGGATTTGTGGGCTCAGTGGAGGGTTCAAGAAGACCTTCTTCACTGGAGGTGATCTCCACCCCATCCTTGTAGAAGTGGAACTTCTTCTCTGTGGTGCCTCCTTCCAGTTGAGCAGAGGAAGACCAAGGGTCACCTTCCTTCACTCTCTGGGACAGGGATCCACTTTCAGCAGAGGGGAAGGGGGGACACCTGCACAAAATGTTCACAAGGGAGATATATTAATGTCTACTTTGAAGCAGGGGAGTTTCCTCAAATCATCCAGAGTATCTCCTTGAATCTAAGGTACCATTTCTATGAGGCAAAGCAGTGATATTTCAGATAATGGAGGTTAAAATGGAAAATAAGGAAGGGAATGAATTTTACTGTAGCTTAGGGTGAAAATAACACAAAGTCTACCTCTTTTCACACAAGAGAGACTACACCAAGAAATCATTACCTCCTTCTTCCCATCAACTGAATCTTCCAATAGAAGAAAAGGGCATTTCTGTAATATGCAGTACAGTACACAAAATGTATAAGTAGGTAGATATGAAGCATACAAGTGTAGACAAGGCTTAGGTGTTTCTGTAACTGCTGTTGTCATAACCATATTATCCCATTGGGGAGATATTTTTCCCATGGAAAGAACATCCTGCTAACCATTTTCTTATGGGAGGTGATATTTATTTAGCAATGGGTTTGCTTGTTTTGTTTTTTGTTTACTGGATTTATTTTTGAATGGTCTATCATACATTTTCATAGTTTGATCATTGTGCTATCCTTTGCTATGAATATTTTGGGGTAATAAACATTCATCTTACCAACCACTGAGAAGACCAGCTGGTTACTTTCTGGAGAATAAGGCCATGTTCCAGAAGTTTCGAATCTTTCCATGATCTTGCATGTACATATTATCTTTATTTGGCCAGAGCTCAGATTTTCAGTCTTGACGTTGAAGGTATTGATAGAGAGATGTTCATCTTCAATTATTGAGGCAGATTGATTCTTACAGATGAAAAGAACCATATTCTATGAGATCCATTGGGACTCCCTGATTCAATCCCTTGGGGATGGAGCAATTCAAGGGAATCTCTTCTCCTTTAATAATAAGGTTGTCTGGAAGAGGCGAGGACAGCTTTGGTGTTGGTAGAGATGAATCTGCCTGGGATCCTGAGGAAAGAAAGAAGTCATTAGGTCTCTCTTTGGATCTCCTCCTGGAACAAGATCTCTACACAAGAACATCCACTGCGATTCCCAGGATGGCTCCCATCTATAATCTGCTCTGAGGATCCTAGACCCACTGATTCCTCTTGGCAGGACAGAAGTTGGACAAAAAGGAACCAATGACACAAATGAGAGGTTCTCTCTACCCTGATGGCTTGGATGAAGGTCCATCCAGTGTGGACGCCCCCACCCTTCTAGAGAATGAAATATTTGAGGGAATATTAAAAGAGGTAGAATATTATATTGCTCCAAAAGAGAAATGGGGAAAAACATGTCCTCAAAGGCAACCCCAGTCTTCCTGCACAGTAAAACAGCCTCCAGCAGATGCCTGAAGTCTTTAGAGATGGAGATTTTCTGCCCATTAAGAAATCCAGAGCAATCTATTCATAATCAAAATGATCCGCTCCAGAGTGATGGGATTAAGATGGGCAGGACATGACCTTTAGGACATAATAGGATTAACCCCAACACCATTAGAACAGCAAAAGACACAGAGGTCATTACACTGCACAACCCCCTAGGGGCATTTCTGACACTGTGCAACGCCTAGCAGCATCTCAGAAACTGTATAAAAATCCTTGCCGTCCCCAAGCTATTTTGTCAGCTGCCCCAGAACCACATGTTGCTTCTGCTTATCCATAAAGGGAATCCTTCTTTCCAATCAGCCTCCATTTTATTTCCAGTGTTTTTCTCCCTCAAGGGAATGTAACCAGATTTTTTTTTTCTTACAGAAGATTTCAGCCCTCCCTGGTCTTTTAGGACCATCTTCCTTTCTGCTCTCCTTTTTCAGAGACCCTTCTCCATTTTATATTGGAAGAAGAAGAAGTTTCTAGAAGGGTCCATCTCTAGATTCACCAGGACATGAACAGAAGGAATTTCAGGGTTATCTGGTAAAAACAGCTACTAATTCTTCAGTTTGACAAAATGGGAGAAAAGTTTACCAAACCAAAGATTAGATGATCTTGTGTTGGCTCTTCAGGTGAATTCAGTGATGTTCTCCACAAAGGAGGCACCTCAACAGGTGGATCATGGCCATCC
>CM019155.1:148956658-148971481 GCA_009733165.1 Naja naja
AAGAGACTCATGCTTCCCTCCTTGTCTTTACAAAAAACACAGACTGGGATTGTTGCAGCCTCTGGAAGGAGGGAGAAGGTCCAATGAAACCAGAGGCCCAAAGAGAGATTCAGAAGGAGAAAGGTCCATCTCTGTGGCGCTGCTCTGCTGTTCTTTTCCCCTTGGGTTAGTGCAATGGGCGAATCCAGTCCTGGTTGCTTCTTCAGGAGGCATCTGGATGGCCATGATCCACCCTGTTGAGGTGCCTCCCTTCATGGAGAGACATCTGAGTCCCCCTGAAGAGCCATCTAATCTTTGGTTTGGTAAACTTTTTCTCCCATTTTGTCAAACTGAAGAATTAGTAGCTGTTTTACCAGATAACCCTGAAATTCCTTCTGTTCATGTCCCTGGTGAATCTAAGATGGACCCTTCTAGAAACTTCTTCTTCTTCCAATATAAAATGGAGAAGGGTCTCAAGTAAGGAGAGCAGAAAGGAAGATGGTCCTAAAAGACCAGGAGGGCTGAAATCTTCTGTAAGAAGAAAAATCCATCTGGTTCCATTCAAGCCAGGGAAAAATACTGGAAATAAAATGGAGGCTGATTGGAAAGAAGGATTCCTTATGGATAGCAGAAGCAGCATGTGGTTCTGGGGCAGCTGACAAAATAGTTTGAGGGAGGGCAAATATTTTTTATACAGTTTCTGAGATGCCCTTAGGGGGTTGTGCAATGTAGTGAGCTCTGTGTCTTTTGCTATTCTGGTGTTGGGGTTAATCTATTATGTCCTAAAGGTCATGTCCTGCCCTTCTTAATCCCATCACTCTGGAGCCAAAGATGTTTTGTTTATGAATAGATTGGTCCAGATTTCTTAATGGGCAGAAAATCTCCATCTCTAAAGACTTCAGGCATCTGCTGGAGGCTGTTTTACTGTGCAGGAAGACTGGGGTTGCCTTTGAGGACATGTTCTTCTCCATTTCTCTTTTGGAACAATATAATATTCTACCCCTTTTAATATTCTCCCAAATATTTCATTCTCTAGAAGGGGGCTTCCCACACTGGATGGACCTTCATCCAAGCCATCAAGGGTAGGAGAACTCATGCATTGTCTTTTTTTTGTCCAACTTCTGTCCTGCCAAGAGGAAGCAATGGGTCTAGGATCCTCAGAGCAGATTATGGATGGGAGCCATCCTGGGAATCGTGGTGGATGTTCTGGTGTAGAGATTTGGTTCCAGGAGGAGATCCAAAGGAGAGACCTAATGGCTTCTCTTTCTCCTCAGGTTCACAGGCAGATTCTCTCTCTACCAACACCCAGGCTGTCCTCTGCCTCTTCCACACAACTTATTATTAAAGGAGAAGAGATTCCCTTGAATTGCTCCATCCCCAAGGGATTCGAATCAGGGAGTCCCGAGAGATCTCATAGAATAAGGTTCTATTTCTTCTATAAGGATGAATCATACTCACCAATTCAAGATCATTATATCTCTAACAATACCTTGAACATCAGGACTGAAAATCTGAGCTCTGGCCAAATAAAGATAATATGTATATGCAAGATCGTGGAAACATCTGGAAGAAGGTCTTATTCTCCAGAAAGTAACCAGCTGGTCTTCTCAGTGGTTGGTAAGATGAATATTTATTACCCCAAAATATCCATAGCAAAGGGTAATACAATGATCAAACTATGCAAATGTAATAGACCATTCAAAAATGAATCCAGTAAACAAAATACAAAACAAGCAAACCCATCGCTAAATAAATATCACCTCCCATGAGAAAATGGTTAGCAGGATGCCCATGGGAAAATATCTCCAATGGATAATAAATTAAAATAATTAGATAATATGCTTCTTCTCCCATGGGAAAAATATCTCCCCAGTGGGATAATATGGTTATGCAACAGCAGTTATAGAAACACGTAAGCCTTGTGTACACTTGTATGCTTCATATCTACCTACTTATACATTTTGTGTACTGTACTGCATATTACAGAAACGTCCTTTTCTTCTATTGGAAGATTTAGTGGATGGGAAGAAGGAGGTAATGATTTCTTGGTGTAGTCTCTCTTGTGTGAAAAGAGGTAGACTTTGTGTTATTTTCACCCTAAGCTACAGTAAAATTCATTCCCCTTCCTTATTTTCCATTTTAACCTCCATTATCTGAAATATCACTGCTTTGCCTCATAGAAATGGTACCTTAGATTCAAGGAGCTACTCTGGATGATTTGAGGAAACTTCCCTGCTTCAAAGGAGACATTAATATATCTCCCTTGTGAACATTTTGTGCAGGTGTCCCCCCTTCCCCTCTGCTGAAAGTGGATCTGTTGTCCCAGAGAGTGAAGGAAGGTGACCCCTTGGTCTTCCTCTACTTAATGGAAGGAGGCACCACAGAGAAGAAGTTCCACTTCTACAAGGATGGGGTGGAGATCACCTCCAGTGAAGAAGATCTTCTTGGACCCTCCAGTGAGCCCACAAAATTCTTCTAAATGCGTCTCTGAGAATCCCTCATGCCTCGTTCAACCACAGTGGGGAATTTGCCTGCAGTTATGAAGAGAAGAGAAGCAACCGATGGATCATGTCTTCTTTGAGTCAAGGGGTGAACATCACAGTTGAGCCAGGTAGGAGGAGATTTGGATTTGGTTAAACCTTGAGACCACCATGAAAGGCTAAACAAGGAAGGGCAAAGAAAGTCCTGGAGAAAGGCAAATGGCTTTTGTGGGATTGTTAACTAGCTCCACAGAGAAATCCATGGAAAATCCAGAATATGAGCTTGATTTAAAGAGAAAGGTTTGGAGTCTGTTTCATTTATATTTGTAACATTATCTAAACCATAAAGAGCAGGCAGAGTAAAAATGTTATGTCAAGAAATACTAAATCATTTTTCTTGTTTCTTACTCAAACCAGTTTTAACCCTAGATTCAGATCCTATATGGAGATATTCCCTGATGCGGATTCCTCTTATAATCCTGCTGGTTCCTTTTGCCTTTTATTGCTGGAGGAAGAAGAGCAGTAAGCAAAGCAGTTTGGGTTCAAGGATTCCCTTACCTGGGGTCCCAGGTGGCTCCTGATGTGGTTGGAGATGTTGATAGAGAAATCCTCCAGGGAAGGAAGAAAGGAGAGCCAGGCCTGGATTTGAGGGAGATACGCAGACAATACATGAAGAAGATGGAAATAAACCATTTCAAGTTTCTCTTTATTTCTATTGCTGCCTTGGAAGAATTTCCACCCATGGAACAATCTCAGCTTGCAGAAAAGAAAAAGGAAAGAGGGGACCTTGGAATGATGGAGCCTCCAGCAGTAACAGCAGCTACAGCCTCCCCTGTCAAGGTAGCTGGTGGGATGATTGAGTGACTTAAACCCTGTCCAGAGGAAAGGTCTCTTCACAATGGAGAGTGAAGTTATATCTCTTAAATCCTAACTAATGACTTAATGTCTTCTGTGGAGTCATCCAACTCTCTTTGCAAAGAGACAAGAGTGATGCAGATGGGCTAAAAACTGCCTGAATGAACCTGTTGTCAGGATAGATAGCTGAATTTTAACATTTTCAAACAGTATTTACTTTCCATAAGTTCATGTTCTTTTGATTTCTTTGAATATCTCCTTTTAGTTTCTTGATTCGTTAGATTTCAAAGAAAGAATGTAGGGATTGTAGGGCCCCTAGGGGAAGAATAATTCTCTTTATGAACTTCAGCTAACAAATTATATGTTGGCCATGAAATTAAATGGTCGTGAATCCTACAGAAAAATACAAACACAAAGATATATTTAAGTCCACTAAGTATCTCAGAAGCCATTAAAGATTCATCTAATATTGGGGGAAAGTTGTAGGGGAATATTCTAGGGGGTTTGTCAAGGGCATCTCTACACCGTAAGCAATCTGGGACCAGAAACTAGACTGGGTCAGGAATGATGCCAAAAGTCAGTCCTTCTCTGTCTTGATGGGCTGACAATCTTTCTAGGCTGTAGCAGACCTATCAAGCTTATTTATTTCTGAGAACACCATAAAATCGTAGAGAAATCCCATGTTCTCAATAGCTTCCTCATCTGCCAGCAGACTGGGCCATGTCTTCTCTTTCCCTCACTTTCCCCAGGACTCTGAGGCCACCTACAGCAACATCCAGGACTCCTTCACACTGTTTTCCCCTTGACCAACAAGGGAAAACTGTCTTACCCAGGAGAAAACAGGGGGGACATTGTACTATAACCTTGAGATTCAACTCAAGAAGTAGGGGCAAAATCACTCCTGATTGCAGCAAAATGTGTCTCTCTTGGTCCAGTCTCTTATTCGGCCTAAACATGGACCTCACCCTTGAAGAGATGATGAGGTGCAGCTGAGCTTCAACTTACGGCGGAAGAAAAAACACATGAAATAGGGGGAAATCCTGGGCATAATCTTATTCTAGGAGTCTGTCAGGGAATTGTGCAGCCGATATCCAAATGGAGTTAGAGTTGTGGACACAAACTGGTAGTTTTATATAAATAAATAGATTTTACAACTACAGGTAGCCCTTGACTTACAACAGGTTGCTTAGTGACCATTTGAAAAATGTGACTTATGACCATTTTCCATAGTTATGACCATTGCAGCAATCCCATTTCAGATTTCATTCTTCTTCGCTCCACTATTATTTTTGTTCTCCTTCAGTATTTTGATGGATGGATGTGCATGGAGATCCCGATTTTGGGATCTTCAGTAAAGTTAATGTCAGAGAAAAGGCAAAATAAAAGCTGAAGAACAGGCACACTTTCTCATCTTTCTATTGCTATATTTCTGAAGCATCAGAATCACAAAAGTTTCTGGGCTGTGCACAAGAAGAGACACACATGTGGGTGCAATTCAGCAACATTAAATAAAGTAATACAAATAAAACAACAATTCAACAAGATTCAACAAAGCATCTCTGATTGTGTTAAGTTTGCATGAAGAGACAGAGCGGAGTGCTTCAAGCTCTTTAGTTTATTAGTGACTGCAGCTCAGAACGGACCCGACTGGCATAGCTGCGGCTGCTACTTATAGCCGGCAGCCGGCTGACAGCCAATCAGAGTGCAGGGTTTTCCGCATTTTTAAACCAATCATTTCTAACACTTTACAAGAACAATTCAAACTAAACCAATGATTTCAAACCTGCATACATAACACCCCTCCCCACTAGGTTCAGTCCATACTCAAACCCCATCTATCTAATGTATTCTTTTAAATAGGTGGGGCTCTTGCATGTCGTTGAGACCTCGTGGTTCAGATGTTTTAAGTTCTCACCTGTGAGAGAGGAAATGTGTCTGTTGACATGTCCTTACTTGGATTTCTAGAAATGGTAGAACCTGTTTGGTTACTACAACCTGGTCTCTCCTCCCAATCCATCTCCAACCCAATGTCAGCACCCAAATCAGGTAATGGTGTGCAATCTCCATTTGCAAGGATGGCTGTTGGCACTGTGACAGGTTTTGAGGTGATTCCTGTCGTGTTAGCTCGTTACACATGGGGTTGATTCTAGCTTGCTGATTATCCTCATAATCCTCCCTTCCCCTAGAAGAGGCAGTAGGTATGGGAACCAGAGAGGAGCAATGGCGATGCTCCTGAGGTAGTCTGGATCTTAGCTGATCCAAGTGCCTGCTCCAGAGGACACCATCCTCCGTTTGTACCCTGTAAGACCTGGGGCCCGTGATTTGGGTTATCTCAGCAGGAATCCATAATGGTTCACCCATAAGGTTCTTAGCATAAACAGAATCACCCACAGTGAAAGTGTGAATTTTACTAGTGGAATCTAGTGGTGCGTTGGGTGCGTAAGTGGGATGAAGGCGGTCAAGGGAGACCTGAGTTTCCTACCCATCAACAATTCAGCTGGGGTTAAGTTAGTTGAGGAGTTGGGAGTGATATGCTGAACACTGAGAAGTTTTTCAACTCTCTCAGTGATATCCCCTGGACCCAATTGCTGAAGTTTTTCTTGGTAAATCTTACCATATGTTCAGCCCGGCCATTAGCTGAAGGATGCCCAGGGGCTGTCAGGGCATGTCTGATACCCTGCTGTGCTAGATATGATTCAAAAAGGTTGGATGTAAATTGAGGACCATTGTCAGAAACAAGCACATCAGGTAACCCGTGAGTTACAAAAAGCTTTTTAAGCTGTTTGATGACAGCTTCAGTTGTGGTGGATGCCATAGGGATAACCTCTAGCCATTTGGAATATGCATCTACTATAATGGGGAAAGTGTGGCCTCTGGTAGGGCCAGCAAAATCAATGTGAATCCTAGACCATGGGCCCCTAGGACATTCCCATTCCTGTGGGGGTGAGAGGTGGGGCAGGCCTGACTACCTGACAGTTGGGACAAGATGCAACCCAGTTTTCAACCATTTTGTCAATACCTGGCCACCATACATAACTCCTGGCCAATCCCTTCATTCTGACAATTCCTGGATGACCCTCATGTAACATTTCCAAAACCTCTTTTTGTAGTTTTGCAGGAATAACCACCCTGTTACCCCACAAAATACATCCTCTTAATACAGATAATTCAGTTTGCCTGGATTTAAAAGGTTGGGCAAGTTGAGGTAGATCTTGAAGTGGCCAACCTTTCTTAATCCAGCCTATAACAGGAGCCAATAAAGTGTCTTTGGCAGTCTCTCTGGCAATTTGAGCAGCATGTACTGGAAGCTTGGCAACAGTTTCTAGAAAAAGGTGTGAGTCTCAGGAACAGGGTCCTCAATGTGTGAAGGAAGTGGGCAGCGACTCAAAGCATCTGCATGCCCAATGTCTTTACCAGGTCTGTGGATCAGTTTGTATGAATAAGCAGCAAGAAATTCAGTCCATCTCAGCATTCTTGGTGACAGGATCGTGGGCTGGTTTGTCCCCTGCCACAATGCCTAAAAGAGGTTTGTGATCTGTGACAACAGTAAATGTTCTCCCATAAATACTCATGGAATTTCTTGACAGCTGCTACAATTGCCAAAGCTTCCTTGTCCAGTTGGCTGTAGTTCCTCTCTGCTTTAGTCAAGGTGCAAGAGTAAAATGCAATAGGAGCTTCCTTCCGCTGGGAAGCATGTGGCTCAACACCCCCCACTCCAAAAGGGAGGCATCACAAGTCAGAACAACAGGAAAGTTCTCAGAGAACTGTATCAGTACAGAATCAGACGTGATTTGTCTCTTGATATTGTTAAATGCAGCTTGTTCCTTCCTCCCCTAGACCCATGCAGATTTCTTGTCCAGCAACCTATGTAGAGGTTCTGCAATGGTTGCCTTCTGAGGTAGAAACATATGATAGAAGTTAATGAGTCCCAAAAATGCTTGCAAATCTGTTTTGCATTTTGGCCTGGGGGCTTCTTTCATTGCCTGGACTTTGGCCTCTGTGGGGTAGATGCCATGTTTATCAATCATGTAACCCACGACTTCCACTTTATCTGTTCTAAGTGTGCATTTTTCTTCTTTGACTTTTAACCCCGGTTTTTGGATCTGGTTAAGACTTCTCTGAGTCTCTTGTGTAACTGAGTATCATTTTCAGCAGAAAATAAAATGTCATCAAAATAGGGCACCACCCCTGGCAACCCTTGTAACCTTCTTTCCATAAGGCTTTGGAAGATGCCTGGTGCCATGCTTACTCCAAATTGCAACCTTTTGCATTTGAAAGCACCTCTATGGGTCACAATGGTTTGGGCTTCTGCAGTGGCATCATCAACTGTTAACTGTTGATATGCCTGTTCCAAGTTCAATTTGGCAAAAACTGTGCCCCCTCCAAGAGAGTGTAATAAATGATGCACTACTGGAACTGGATATGCGCTCTGTTGTAGCGCATGGTTCAATGTCCCCTTGTAGTCTCCGCAGATTCTCACAGACCCATCAGCCTTGACAGGTGTGACTATGGGTGTCTCCCACCTGGAGTGGTCAGTGGGCTCTAAAACCCCTTGGGCTATTAGTTTATCTAATTGTGCATCAATTTTTTCCTTTAAGGCAAATGGGACCCTTCTGAGCTTTAAATGGATTGGTTACACCTTGGGATCTAGGTTAAAGGAGATAGGGGTCCCCAAGTACTTGCCTAATCCATTGCTGAAGACCTCTGGAAACTCAGACTTCAAGGCCTCTTCCCATTCAGTGTTGCTCATGTGATTGATGCCAGTCACCTCGATGCCCAGCGGGTTGAACCACTCAAGTCCCAGCAAACTTGGGCGATCCTTGTCCACGATGGTCAGGGGCAGGCGTTTGGTGTGGCCTTTGAACTTCATGTTGAATTCTCTTGTTCCAACTACTGGAATCTGTTCCTTGGTAGTCTTTAAGAGTCAATGCTTGCTTCTTGAAGTGCTTCTTCTGGATGTTCGGAAGTAGTCTGTGAATAGTGTCCCATGACACCATAGATAGGTATGAGCCTGAGTCCCTTCCATTTGGCAAGGCCTTCCTTCAATAAGTACCTTGACATGCACTTTTCTGCTTCTTAAAGGTGATGAATGACCAATAGTTACTGTTTGATGAGTTTCATTCTTCCCATTTGCTTCTGCGCCCTTTTTCTCACTGAAATTGTTAGGCTTGAATTTTTGTCTTTGCTTGTAGCAAACTTTCTTCTGTTGGGTGGAGCTCTGGATGATTTGCAGACTCTTGCTAGGTGTCCTCTTTATCACAACGGAGGAAATGGTGTCTAAAACTTGCATTCAGTGGGGTGGCTTCCACAACCTCTGCAGTAAAAATCTTGCCTCTTTCTTCCCAGGTCTTCCTTTTTCCACTCCATTTTGAACCTGTAAATTCCTTCCTCCACCTCACTACAGTCTGACTCAGAATCTAGTTCTTCACAATGATTTGTGGTGGACTTTTCCACATCAGGATGGCTCGTGGCCTTGTTAATTTTCTTCATGGCAGCTGCTGAGGACTTGGTAGCTTCTGCTGAAGAGGCTTCTTCTATTGCTTCCTTCAGCGTGATCTTAGGTTTCATTAATAACTTGCTCTGTAGCACCTTGTCTTTAAGGCCCAGAACAAATCGATCAAGCATGGCCTCTTCTAAATTGTTAAATTCATGCACCCCAATGTCTCTTAAACTTGCCACAAGTCTTAGCTTTGCTTCCCCTGATCATGACGGTAAAACTCGTGTCTCTTAATGAGGCACGATACTTGTGGCGCGAATGGGCTCTTAACAGCTTTTCTAAGTCAGGCCAGTCCATTACCTTCACGCCTGTAGCTCCCGCCAATGCCTTCGCCATCTTGAAAACTGCCGGACCGCAGTAAGAAAGACTGCCCTCTTCCGCTTTGGAAATGTCGGCAAGATCGTTTCCTCCAAATACATTTGAAACGATCTGCATCGACTCCCAGTCTTCTGCCGTCAGATCGAACGGGGCTGGGGGTGTTCAGCGCAGCCATCTCGCTCTCCTTCTGTTCCGCATTGCCTTCTTCTTCAGGGGAATCCCATCCTCGTCACCAGTGTTAAGTTTGCATGAAGAGACAGATGCGAGTGCTTCAAGCTCTTTAGTTTATTAGTGACTTCAGCTCAGAACGGACCTGACTGGCTGCGGCTGCTACTTATAGCCGGCAGCCGCAGCTGACAGCCAATCAGAGTGCAGGGTTTTCCGCACTTTTAAACCAATCATTTCTAACACTTTACAAGAACAATTCAAACTAAACCAATGATTTCAAACCTGCATACATAGCAGATTGACTAGCACAAAGGGTGCTGAAATAATATGCTTTTAATAGAGGAATGAATCCCTTCTTGACATAATTCTAAATTTGGGGGTGCAATTCAAGAGCAAAAAGAATAGATTTAGTCAAAGAATGGTTTTGGGGAATGGCAGTTTCATTTACCTCGAATATCAAGCCAAATAAAACTTTGTACCTGATATTTTGCAGGAGCTATTGGCTGTTAATTTACAAGTCCAGGATTTTCTGTTCTAGTTTCAAATTCTGGAAGAATTTATTTATTTCTTTGTTAGTTTATTCTTTATTGAAATAAGATCATGGTTTGAGTGCCCTTCAGGCAGTTCACAATAAGTATAACCATTGATGTTTAGACTCGAAAACAATTTTTCAGGACTGTTTTAGCAGAAGTAATGGCTCTTTTGCAAATTTAAAGTTTACATAGTTCATATTTTATCCTTTGTTTTATTCTACGTGTCTATAGCTCCTTTATAGAAATCTGTGGCTCAACATAAGAAGTGAGCCGATCTTATCAGGCGGCGTTTAGGCCTGACTGCAGAGTAAACTTACTTGGGTATTTTGCTTTTCTATTTCACACTTCACTAGATGGTTATTGCTATTTTCAATTCTCTTTGGGCACAAGGGAGGCCCGGAGGATGCGGGCAGTTCTCTGCTGCAGAGAGAAAGGCTTTGGTGTGGTGAAGAAGGCCGGGGAGCCGAGCTCTGTCCTGGGCTGGGGTGTGTGTGGGTGTGATGTCCTTGGTGGGGATGACGCAGTTCCTCCCTTGGGCGTTGAGTTGGAGGACTGACTCAAGAGAAGCTGCAGCTCTCTCTGGGGAAGGAAGAAGAGAGTGACAGAAGTCAAGACCAGCTTCCCAGGAATCCTGAAGAGAAGATGGAAACCACCTCTTGGATTACAGGTTTGGGATTAATTTCTTCTTCTACTTCCCATCTCAATCTGACTCTTCTCCTCACTGAAGAGATGATTGTTTTACTCCCACGTTCTTTTCTTATTCTAGATCTTTCTCAGGAAATCTGAGTTTTGTTCTTCCTCAGTGAGGAAAGTTTTGAGCAATGGGGCACTTTCCTGCCTCTTCTCCCCATTTCATCTGCTCCCAAACTTCATGATTCAGGGCCATCTCAACTAAACAGGGTTTTGGGGGATGCAGAGCAGTCTCTCTCTTCCTCCCTTCAGAAGCAACCAGAAGGAGACCCACAATTGCAACATTATTGTTGATAAAACAGAGAGGAAGGTACGGAAAAGGACGAACAAAGAAAGGGGTCATTCTGTGGGTCGCAGTGAGGGGCATTGAAAATTTGGAGCCTCCCTTTTCTCTTTACTGCTGCTATCAAATTATTGAGAACTGAGGACATCAGAGCAGCTGAACTTCAGAGAGAAAACCCTCCTGGGCCTCTGAAGGTCTCAATATCTGCTCCTAATTCCAGCCACAATAGGTTTTGAAAACTCTTGTGAACTGCCCAGTCCCAATAGTCAGAATATGGATTGGAGAAGACCCCTTCCTCCTCCTCCTTCAGGGCAACATCTCTTCTTCTGCATGCAATCAGGGAAGAAGAAGATGATGATGATAAGATATTGGGAATTGATAAATTGATGTGTTTTGTACAGCCTGGGATCATGTCTGATAGGGATAAATGTCTTGTACAGCCTGGGATCATGTCTCTCTAACTCCACCTTCCTTCCTTCTCTTCAGTCCTTTGTGGATCCACCTGGAAGCAGGTAAGAGACCCTCATGCTTCCCTTCCTTGTCTTCACAAAAAACATAGACTGGGATTGTTATGCCTCTGAAGGAGGGAGAAGGTCCAATGAAACCAGAGGCCCAAAGAGAGATTCAGAAGGAGAAAGGTCCATCTCTGTGGGTGTGGCTGCTCTGCTGTTCTTTTCCCCTTGGGTTAGTGCAATGGGCGAATCCAGTCCTGGTTGCTTCTTCAGGAGACATCTGTGCATGGCTATGATCCACCCTGTTGAGGTGCCTCCCTTCATGGAGAGACATCATTGAATTCACCTGAAGAGCCAACGCAAGATCTTCTAATTTTTGTTTTGGTAAACCTTTTCTCCCATTTTGTCAAACTGAAGAAATAGAAGCTGTTTTTACCAGATAACCCTGAAATTCCTTCTGTTCATGTCCCTGATGAGTCTAAAATGGATCCTTCTAGAAACTTCTTCTCCTTCCAATATAAAATGGAGAAGGGTCTTTGGAGCAAGAAGAAAAGAAAGAAAGATAGTCCTTAAAAACCTGGGAGGGCTGAAATCTTCTGTAAGAAGAAAAATCCATCTGGTTATATTCCAAGCGGGTGAAAAACACTGGAAATAAAATGGAGGCTGATGGGAAAGAAGAATTCCATTTATGGATAAGCAGAAGCAGCATGTGGTTCTGCGGCAGCTGACAAAATAGCTTGAGGAGGGGAAATATTTTTATACAGTTTCTGAGATGCCCTTAGGGGGTTGTGCAATGTAGTGAGCTCTGTGTCTTTTGCTATTCTAATGGTGTTGGGGTTAATCCTATTATGTCCTAAAGGTCATGTCCTGCCCATCTTAATCCCATCATTCTGGAGCCGAATATGTTTTGATTATGAATAGATTGCTCTGGATTTCTTAATGGGCACAACATCTCCTTCTCTAAAGACTTCAGGCATCTGCTGGAGGCTGTTTTACTGTGCGGGAAGACTGGGGTTGCCTTTTAGGACATGTTCTTCTCCATTCTCTTTTGAGTAATATAATTTTCTCTTTTAATATTCCCCAAATATTTCATTCTCTAGAAGGTGGGGAGCTTCACCACTCGGATGGACCTTCATCCAAGCCATCAAGGGTAAGAGAACCTCTCATTTCTGCCATTGGTTCCTTTTTGTCCAACTTCTGTCCTGCCAAGAGGAAGCAGTGGGTCTAGGATCCTCAGAGTCAATTATGGATGGGAGCCTTCCTGGGAATCGCGGTGGATGTTCTGGTGTAGAGATTTGGTTCCAGGAGGAGATCCAAAGGAGAGATCTAATGGCTTCTCTTTCTTTCCTCAGGATCCCAGGCAGATTCATCTCTACCAAGACCCAGGCTGTCCTCGCCTCTTCCACACAACCTTATTATTAAAGGAGAAGAGATTCCCTTGAATTGCTCCATCCCCAAGGGATTCGAATCAGGAAGTCCCAATGGATCTCATAGTATAAGGTTCTATTTCTTCTGTGAGGATCAAACATTCTTACCAATTGGAGATCAATATCTCCCTAACAAGACCTTCAACGTCAAGACTGAAAATCTGAGCTCTGGCCAAATAAAGATAATATGTAAATGCAAGATCATGGAAACATCTTGGGGACAGCCTTATTCTCCCAAAAGTAACCAGCTGGTCTTCTCAGTGGTTGGTAAGATGAATGTTTATTACCCCAAAATATTAATAGCAAAGGGTAGCAAAATGATTAAACTATGAAAATGTATGATAGACCATTCAAAAATAAATCCAGTAAACAAAATACAAAACAAGGAACCTATTGCTAAATAAATAACAGCTCCCGTAAGAAAATGGTTAGCAGGATTTTCTTTCCATGGGAAAAATATCTCCCCAATGGGATAATATGGTTATGACAACAGCAGTTACAGAAACACCTAAGCCTTGTCTACACTTGTATGCTTCAATCTACCTACTTATACATTTTGTGTACTGTACTGCATATTACAGAAATTTCTTTTCTTCTATTGGAAGATTTAGTGGATGGGAAGAAGGAGATAATGATTTCTTGGTGTAGTCTCTCTTGTGTGAAAAGAGGTAGACTTTGTGTTATTTTCACTCTAAGCTACAGTAAAATTCATTCCCCTTCCTTATTTTCCATGTTAACCTCCATTATCTGAAATGTCACTGCTTTGCCTCATAGAAATGGTACCTTAGATTCACGGAGATACTGTTGATGACTTGAGGAAACTCCCCTGCTTCAAAGGAGACATTAATATATCTCCCTTGTGAACATTTTGTGCAGGTGTCCCCCCTTCCCCTCTGCTGAAAGTGGATCCCTTGTCCCAGAGGGTGAAGGAAGGTGATCCCTTGGTCTTCCTCTGCTCAACGGAAGGAGGCACCACAGAGAAGAAGTTCCACTTCTACAAGGATGGGGTGGAGATCACCTCCAGCAAAGAAGGTCTTCTTGAACCCTCCACTGAGCCCACAAACCCTCTTCTAAATGCCTCTCTGAGAATCCCTCATGCGTCATTCAAACACAGTGGGGGATTTGCCTGCAGTTATGAAGAGAAGATAAGCAACCGATGGATCATGTCTTTGAGTCAAGGTGAACATCACAGTTGAGCCAGGTAGGAGGAGATTTGGATTTGGTTAAACCTTGAGACCACCATGAAAGGTTAAACCAGGAAGGGCAAAGAAAGTCCTGGAGAAAGGAAAATGGCTTTTGTGGGTTTGATAACTAGCTCCACAGAGAGGTCCATGGAAAATCCAGAACATGAGCTTGATTTTTTTAAAGGGGTCTGATTCATTTATATTTTAACAATATCTAAACCATCAAGAGCAGGAAGAGTAAAATGTTTTGTCAAAAAAACCTAAATCATTTTTCTTGTTTTTTGTTCAAACCAGTTTTGACCCAAGATTCAGATCCTATATGGAGATATTCCCTGATGGCGATTCCTCTTATAATCCTGCTGGTTCCATTTGCCTTTTATTGCTGGAGGAAGAAGAGCAAGTGAAGCAATTTGGGTTCAAGGGTTCCTTACCTGGAGTCCCAGATGGCTCTGATGTGGTTGGAGATGTTGACTGAGAGATTCTCTGGGGAGGCAGGAAAGGGAGCCAGGCCTGAGAGAGAAGGGCAAACAATATGTGAGGATGATGGAAATAAGCCCTTTTTCTTTCTTTCTTTTTATTATTGTTTCTCCCTTGGAAGCATCAGTATCCCAGGAACAATTTCAGCTCAGGAAAAGAAAGAGGAAAGAAATGATCTTCCAGTGATGGAGCCTCAAGCAGCAACAGCAGCAACTTCCTCCCCTGTCAAGGTAGCTGGTGGGATTCATGGGTGGCTTTAATCAGGGTCTGCAGGAGGTCTATTTACACTGGAGAGTGAAACCAAGTTTTATCCTCACTATTGAGGGTGTCACACAACTGTCATGAAGAAACAGGAATGATGCCAATAGGATTTAGAGATTCTGAACTTTAACTCTTGAATTTAAACAGGATTCATCTTACATAAGACCATTTGTCTTGAACTCTCTGAACATCTGCTCTCATTTTCTTGACTTAATCGGT
>CM019155.1:148972481-149039166 GCA_009733165.1 Naja naja
GAGGCTGATTGGAAAGAAAGATTCGTTTATGGATATGCAGAAGCAGCCATGTAGTTCTGGGGCAGCTGACCCAAAATAGCTTGAGGAGGCCAGGATTTTCATACATTTTCTGAGATGATACTAGGCGTTCTTTGTTGCAGTGTCAGAAATGCCCCCTAGGGGCTTGTGCAATGTAATGAGCTCTTGTCTTTTGCTGTTCTAATGGTGTTGGGGTTAATCCTTATGTCCTAAAGTTCATGTCCTGCCCTCTCTTAATCCCATCATTCTGGAACCAAAGATTATTTTTAATGAATAGATTGGTCTGGGTTTCTTAATGGGCACAACATCCTCATCTCTAAAGACTTCAGGCATCTGCTGGAGGCTGTTTTACTGTGCAGAAAGACTGGGGTTGCCTTTGACGACATGTTTTTCCCCATTTCTCTTTTGGAGCAATATAATATTTTACCTCTTTTAATATTCCCCCAAATATTTCATTCTCCAGAAGGGTGGGGGAGCGTCCCACACTCGGATGGACCTTCATCCAAGCCATCAAGGGTAAGAGAACCTCTCATTTGTGCCGTTGGTTCCTTTTTGTCCAACTTCTGTCCTGCCAAGAGGAAGCAATGGGTCTAGGATTCTCAGAGCAGATTGTGGATGGGAGCCATCCTGGGAATCGCAGTGGATGTTCTGGTGTAAAGATTTGGTTCCAGGAGGAGATCCAAAGGAGAGACCTAATGCATTCTCTTTCTTTCCTCAGGATCCGAGGCAGATTCATCTCTACCAACACCAAAGCTGTCCTCAGCCTCTTCCACACAACCTTATTATTAAAGGAGAAGAGATTCCCTTGAATTGCTCCATCCCCAAGGGATTCGAATCAGGGAGTCCCAATGGATCTCATAGAATGGTTTCTTTCATCGTAAGAATCAATCTGCCTCAGTAATTGAAGATGAATATCTCTCTATCAATACCTTCAATGTCAAGACTGAAAATCTGAGCTCTGGCCAAATAAAGATAATATGTATATGCAAGATCGTGGAAAGATTGGAAACTTCTGGAAGATGGCCTTATTCTCCTGAAAGTAACCAGCTGGTCTTCTCAGTGGTTGGTAAGATGAATGTTTATTACCCCAAAATATTCATAGCAAAGTGTAGCACAATGATCAAAATGTGAAAATGCCCAATAGATCTTTCAAAAATAAATCTAGTAAACAAAATAAAAAACAAGCAAACCTATTGCTAAATAAATAACACCTCCCATAAGCAAATGGTTAGTAGGATGTCCTTTCATGGGAAAAATATCTCCCCAATGGGATAATATGGTTATGACAACAGCAGTTACAGAAACACCTAAGCCTTGTCTACACTTGTATGCTTCATATCTACCTACTTATACATTTTGTGTACTGTACTGCATATTACAGAAATTTCCTTTTCTTCTATTGGAAGATTTAGTGGATGGGAAGAAGGAGATAATGATTTCTTGGTGTAGTCTCTCTTGTGTGAAAAGGGGTAGACTTTGCGTTATTTTCACCCTAAGCTACAGTAAAATTCATTTCCCTTCCTTATTTTCCATGTTAACCTCCATTACCTGAAATATCACTGCTTTGCCTCATAGAAATGGTACCTTAGATTCAAGGAGATACTCTGGATGATTTGAGGAAACTCCCCTGCTTCAAAATCGACGTTAATATATCTCCCTTGTGAACATTTTGTGCAGGTGTCCCCCCTTCCCCTCTGCTGAAAGTGGATCCCTTGTCCCAGAGATTGAAGGAAGGTGATCCCTTGGTCTTCCTCTGCTCAATGGAAGGAGGCACCACAGAGAAGAAGTTCCACTTCTACAAGGATGGGATGGAGATCACCTCCAGTGAAGAAGGTCTACTTGAACCCGCCACTGAGCCCACAAACCCTCTTCAAAATGCTTCTCTGAAAATCCCTCATGCCTCCTTCAACCACAGTGGGGAATTTGCCTGCAGTTATGAAGAGAAGAGAAGCAACCGATGGATCATGTCTTCTTGGAGTCTAGGGGTGAACATCACAGTTGAGCCAGGTAGGAGGAGATTTGGATTTGGTTAAACCTTGAGACCACCATGAAAGGCTAAACCAGGAAGGGCAAAGAAAGTCCTGGAGAAAGGCAAATGGCTTTTGTGGAATTCTTAACTAGCTTCCACAGAGAAGTCCAAAGAAAATCCAGAATATGAGCTTGATTTAAAGAGAAAGGTTTGGAGTCTGTTTCATTTATATTTGTAACAGTATCTAAACCATCAAGAGCAGGCAGAGTAAAAATGTTATGTCAAGAAATACTAAATCATTTTTCTTGTTTCTTACTCAAACCAGTTTTAACCCAAGATTCAGATCCTATATGGAGATATTCCCTGATGCGGATTCCTCTTATAATCCTGCTGGTTCCTTTTGCCTTTTATTGCTGGAGGAAGAAGAGCAGTAAGCAAAGCAGTTTGGGTTCAAGGGTTCCCTTACCTGGAGTCCCAGATGGCTCCTGATGTGGTTGGAGATGTGGATAGAGAAATCCTCCAGGGAAGGAAGAAAGGAGAGCCAGGCCTGGATTTGAGGGAGATACGCAGACAATACACAAGGAAGATGGAAATAAACCATTTCAAGTTTCTCTTTATTTCTATTGCTGCCTTGGAAGAATCTCCAGTGATGGAACAATCTCAGCTTGCAGAAAAGAAAAAGGAAAAAGGGGACCTTGGAATGATGGAGCCTCCAGCAGCAACAGCAGCTACAGCCTCCCCTGTCAAGGTAGCTGGTAGGATGCATGAGTGACTTAAACCCTGTCCAGAGGAAAGGTCTCTTCACAATGGACAGTGAAGTTATGTCCCTTAAATCCTAACTAATGACTTAATGTCTTCTGTGGAGTCATCCAACTCTCTTTGCAAAGAGACAAGAGTGATGCAGATGGGCTAAAAACTGCCTGAACGAAGCTGTTGTCAGGATAGATAGCTGAATTTTAACATTTTCAAACAGTATTTACTTTCCATAAGTTCACGTTCTCTTGATTTCTTTGAATATCTCCTTTTAGTTTCTTGATTAGTTAGATTTCAAAGAAAGAATGTAGGGATTGTAGGGCCCCTAGGGGAAGAATAATTCTGTTTATGAACTTCAGCTTACAAATTATATGTTGGCCATGAAATGAAATGGTCGTGAATCCCAGAGAAAAATACAAACACAAAGATATATTTAAGTCCACAAAGTATCTCAGAAGCCATTAAAGATTCATCTAATATTGGGGGAAAGTTGTAGGGGAATATTCTAGGGGGTTTGTCAAGGGCATCTCTACACCGTAAGCAATCTGAGACCAGAAACTAGACTGGGTCAGGAATGATGCCAAAGGTCGGTCCTTCTCTGTCTTGATGGCCTGGCAATCTTTCTAGGCTGTAGCAAAGCTTTCAAGCTGTTTTATTTCTGAGAACACCATAAAATCGTAGAGAAATCCCATGTTCTCAATAGCTTCCTCATCTGCCGGCAGACTGAGCAATGTCTTCTCTTTCCCTCACTTTCCCCAGGACTCTGAGGCCACCTACAGCAACATCCAGGACTCCTTCACCTTGTCTTCTCCTGGACCAACAAGGGAAAACTGTCTTACCCAAGAGAAAACAGGGGGGACATTGTACTATAACCTTGAGATTCAACTCAAGAAGTAGGAGCAAAATCACCCCTGACTGCAGCAAAATGTGTCTCTCTTGGTCCAGTCTCTTATTCGGCCTCAACACGGAACCTCACCCTTGAAGAAATGATGAGGTGCACCTGAGCTTCAACTTACGGCAGAAGAAAAAACACATCAAATATGGGGAAGTCCTGGGCATAATCTTATTCTAGGAGTTGTCAGGGAATTGTGCAGCCGATATCCAAATGGAGTCAGAGTCGTGGACACAAACTGGTAGTTTTATATAAATAAATAGATTTTGCAACTACAGGTAGTACTTGACTTACAACCGGTTGTTTAGTGACCATTTGAAGTCACAACAGCACTGAAAAAAGTGACTTATGACCATTTTCTACAGTTATGACCGCTGTAGCAAACCCATTTCAGATTTCCTTTTTCTTAGGTTGACTATTATTTTTGTTCTCCTTCAGTATTTTGATGGATGGATGTGCATGGAGATCCTGATTTTGGGATCTTCAGTGAAGTTTAATGTCAGAGAAAAGGCAAAATAAAAGCTGAAGAACAGACACACTTTCTCAATTTTCTATTACTATATTTCTGAAGCATCAGAATCACAAAAGTTTCTGGGCTGCGCACAAAAAGGGACACACATGTCAGTGCAATTCAGCAACATTAAATAAAGTAATACGAATAAAACAACAATTCAACAAGATTCAACAAAGCATCTCTGATTGGACTAGCATAAAAGGCGGTGCTGAAATAATATGCTTTTAATAGGGGAATTAATCACTTTTTCATATAATTGTAAATTTGGGGGTGCAATTCAAGAGCAAAATCATAGATTTAATCAAAGAATGGTTTTGGGGGGAATGACAGTTTCATTTTACCTTGAATATCAAGCCAAATAAAACTTTGTTACGTGATATTTTGCAGTGAGCTATTGGCTGTTTTGAAAAGTCCAGGATATTCTTTGCCCTAATTTAAAATTCTGGAAGAATTCATTTATTCATTTATTTGTTTGTTTGTTTATTCTTTATTGAAATGAGATCACAATTTGAGTGCCCTTCAGGCAATTCACAGTAAGAATAACCATTGATGTTTAGACACAACACCAATTTTTCAGGACTGTTTTAGCAGAAGAAACTGCTGTTTTTCAAATTTAAAGTTTTCATAATTCACATTTTATCCTTTGTTTTATTCTACGTGTCTGTAGCCCCTGCATAGAAATCTGTGGCTCAGCATAAAAAGTGAAGCTGATCTTGTCAGGTGGCGTTTAGGCCTGACTGCAGAGTAAACTTACTTGGGTATTTTGTTTTTTCTACTTCACACTTCACTAGATGGTTATCGCTATTTTCAATTCTCTTTGGGCACAAGGGAGGCCAGGAGGATGCGGGCAGTTCTCTGCTGCAGAGAGAAATGCTTTGGTGTGGTGAAGAAGGCCGGGGAGCCAAGCTCTGTCCTGGGCTGGGGGGTGTGTGGGTGTGATGTCCTCGGTGGGGATGACGCAGTTCCTCCCTTGGGCGTTGAGTTGGAGGACTGACTCAAGAGAAGCTGCAGTTCTTCGTCTGTCTGGGGAAGGAAGAAGAGAGTGACAGAAGCCAAGACCAGCTTCCCAGGAATCCTGAAGAGAAGATGGAAACCATCTCTTGGATGACAGGTTTGGGATTAATTTCTTCTTCTACTTCCCATTTCAATCTGACTTGTCTTCTCACTGAAGAGATGATTGCTTTATTCCCACATTCTTTTCTTATTCTAGATCTTTCTCAGGAAATCTGAGTTTTCTTCTCCCTTGAGAAGAGCAATGGGGCACTTTCCTGCCTCTTCTCCCCATTTCGTCTGCTCCCAAGTCTCATGATTCAGAGCCATGTTAAATAAAGGGGGTTTGGGGAGACACAGAGCACTCTCTCTCTTCCTCCCTTCAGAAGCACCCAGAGGGAGACCCACAATTGCAGCTTCACTGTCAGGGGCAAAGGATGAACAAAGAAAGTGGTCATTCTGTGAGTCACAGTGAAGGGCATTGAGAATATGGAGGCGTCCCTTTCTCCTTCCTCCTGCTATCACATAATTGAGAACTGAGGACATCAGAAGAGGTGAACTCTGGAGAGAAAACTCTCCTGGGCCCCTGAAGGTTTCCATAAGTTCTCCTAATTCCAGCCGTAATAGGGTTTGGGGACTCATATGACCCACCCAGCCCAATAGCCAGAACATGGGTGGGAGAAGACCCCTTCCTTCTCCTCCTTCAGGGCAGCATGTCTTCTTCTGCATGCAATCAGGGAAGAAGAAGATGATGATAGGGATGAATGTCTTGTGCACCCTGCGATCATGTCTCCTTCTCGTAACTCCACCTTCCTTCTTTCTCTCTTTCAGTCCTTTTGTGGATCCTCCTGAAAGCAGGTAAGAGACCCTCATGCTTCCCTTCCTTGTCTTTACAAAAAAACACAGACTGGGATTGTTGCAGCCTCTGAAGGAGGGAGAAGGTCCAATGAAACCAGAGGCCCAAAGAGAGATTCAGAAGGAGGAAGGTCCATCTCTGTGGGTGCAGCTGCTCTGCTGTTCTGTTCCCCTTGGGTTAGTGCAATGGGCGAATCCAATCCTGGTTGCTTCTTCAGGAGGCATCTGTGGATGGCCATGATCCACCCTGTTGAGGTGCCTCCCTTCATGGAGAGACATCTGAGTCCCCCTGAAGAGCCAACGCAATCTTTGGTTTGGTAAACTTTTTCTCCCATTTTGTCAAACTGAAGAATTAGTAGCTGTTTTTACCAGATAACCCTGAAATTCCTTCTGTTCATGTCCCTGGTGAGTCTAAGATGGACCCTTCTAGAAACTTCTTCTTCTTCCAATATAAAATGGAGAAGGGTCTCTGAAGTAAGGAGAGCAGAAAGGAAGATGGTCCTAAAAGACCAGGGAGGGCTGAAATCTTCTGTAAGAAGAAAAATCCATCTGGTTACGTTCCAAGCCGGGAGAAAAACACTGGAAATAAAATGGAGGCTGATTGGAAAGAAAGATTCCGTTTATGGATAAGCAGAAGCAGCATGTGGTTCTGGGGCAGCTGACAAAATAGCTTGAGGAGGGCAAATATTTTTATACAGTTTCTGAGATGCCCTTAGGGGGTTGTGCAATGTAGTGAGCTCTGTGTCTTTTGCTATTCTAATGGTGTTGGGGTTAATCCTGTTATGTCCTAAAGGTCATGTCCTGCCCTTCTTAATCCCATCACTCTGGAGCCGAATATGTTTTGATTATGAATAGATTGGTCTGGGTTTCTTAATGGCACAACATCTCCTTCTCTAAAGACTTCAGGCATCTGCTGGAGGCTGTTTTACTGTGCAGGAAGACTGGGGTTGCCTTTGAGGACATGTTTTTCCCCATTTCTCTTTTGGAGCAATATAATATTCTACCTCTTTTAATATTCCCCCAAATATTTCATTCTCTAGAAGGGGGGGGAAGTGTCCCACACTCAGATGGACCTTCATCCAAGCCTTCAAGGGTAGGAGAACCTCTCATTTGTGCCGTTGGTTCCTTTTTGTCCAACTTCTGTCCTGCCAAGAGGAAGCAATGGGTCTAGGATCCTCAGAGCAGATTATGGATGGGAGCCGTCCTGGGAATCGTGGTGGATATTCTGCTGTAGAGATTTGGTTCCAGGAGGAGATCCAAAGGAGAGACCTAATGGCTTCTCTTTCTCTCCTCAGGTTCACAGGCAGATTCTTCTCTACCAAGACCCAGGCTGTCCTCGCCTCTTCCACACAACTTTATTATTAAAGGAGAAGAGATTCCCTTGAATTGCTCCATCCCCAAGGGATTCGAATCAGGGAGTCCCAATGGATCTCATAGAATATGGTTCTTTTTCATCTGTAAGGATCAATCTGCCTCAATAATTGAAGATGAACATCTCTCTATCAATACCTTCAACGTCAAGACTGAAAATCTGAGCTCTGGCCGAATAAAGATAATATGTACATGCAAGATCATGGAAAGATTGGAAGCTTCTGGAACATGGCCTTATTCTCCTGAAAGTAACCAGCTGGTCTTCTCAGTGGTTGGTAAGGTGAATGTTTATTACCTCAAAATATCCATAGCAAAGGGTAGCACAATGATCAAACTATGCAACTGTACGATAGACCATTCAAAAATGAATCCAGTAAACAAAACACAAAACAAGCAAACCCATTGCTAAATAAATATCACCTCCCATAAGCAAATGGTTAGTAGGATGTTTTTTCCATGGGAAAAATATCTCCCCAATGGCATAATATGGTTATGACAACAGCAGTTCCAAATACACCTAAGCCTATCTTCTCTTGCATGCTTCATATCTACCTACTTATACATTTTGTGTACTGTACTGCATATTACAGGAATTTCCTTTTCTTCTATTGGAAGATTTAGTGGATGGGAAGAAGGAGATAATGATTTCTTGGTGTAGTCTCTCTTGTGTGAAAAGAGGTAGACTTTGTGTTATTTTCACCCTAAGCTACAGTAAAATTCATTTCCCTTCCTTATTTTCCATGTTAACCTCCATTATCTGAAATATCACTGCTTTGCCTCATAGAAATGGTACCTTAGATTCACGGAGATACTCTGGATGATTTGAGGAAACTCCCCTGCTTCAAAGTAGATGTTAATATATCTCCCTTGTGAACATTTTGTGCAGGTGCCCCCCCTTCCCCTCTGCTGAAAGTGGATCCGTTGACCCAGAGAGTGAAGGAAGGTGATCCCTTGGTCTTCCTCTGCTCAACTGAAGGAGGCACCACAGAGAAGAAGTTCCACTTCTACAAGTATGGGGTGGAGATCATCTCCAGAGAAGAAGGTCATCTTAAACTCTCCACTGAGCCCACAAACCCTCTTCAAAATGCCTCTCTGAGAATCCCTCATGCCACGTTCAACCACAATGGGGAATTTGCCTGCAGTTATGAAGAGAAGAGGAGCAACCGATGGATCATGTCTCCTTTGAGTCTAGGGTTGAACATCACAGTTGAGCCAGGTAGGAGGAGATTTGGTTAAACCTTGAGACCACCATGAAAGGCTAAACCAGGAAGGGCAAAGAAAGTCCTGGAGAAAAGCAAATGGCTTTTGTGGGATTTTTAACGGATGAACATGAGCTTGATTTTTTTTTAAAGGGATCTGTTTCATTTGTAGATTTAATATAATCTAAACCTACAAGAAAAGAGCAGGCCAAGATATGCTGCCAAGAAATACTAAATCATCCTTTTTGTTTCTTACTCAAACCAGTTTTACCCCAAGATTCAGATCCTATATGGAGATATTCCCTGATGCGGATTCCTCTTATAATCCTGCTGGTTCCTTTTGCCTTTTATTGCTGGAGGAAGAAGAGCAGTAAGCAAAGCAGTTTGGGTTCAAGGGTTCCCTTACCTGGAGTCCCAGATGGCTCCTGATGTGGTTGGAGATGTTGATAGAGAAATCCTCCAGGGAAGGAAGAAAGGAGAGCCAGGCCTGGATTTGAGGGAGATACGCAGACAATACATGAGGAAGATGGAAATAAACCATTTCAAGTTTCTCTTTATTTCTATTGCTGCCTTGGAAGAATCTCCAGTGATGGAACAATCTCAGCTTGCAGAAAAGAAAAAGGAAAGAGGGGACCTTGGAATGATGGAGCCTCCAGCAGCAACAGCAGCTACAGCCTCCCCTGTCAAGGTAGCTGGTGGGATGATTGAGTGACTTAAACCCTGTCCAGAGGAAAGGTCTCTTCACAATGGAGAGTGAAGTTATATCCCTTAAATCCTAACTAATGACTTAATGTCTTCTGTGGAGTCATCCAACTGTCTTTCCAGAGAGACAAGAGTGATGCAGATGGGCTAAAAACTGCCTGAACGAAGCTGTTGTCAGGATAGATAGCTGAATTTTAACCAATTCAAGCAGTATTTCCATAAGTTCACATTCTCTTGATTTCTGTGAATATCTCCTTGTAGTTTCTTGATTTGTTAGATTTCAAGGAAAGAATGTAGGGATTGTAGGGCCCCTAGGGGAAGAATAATTCTCTTTATGAACTTCAGCTAACAAATTATATGTTGGCCATGAAATTAAATGGTCTTGAATCCTACAGAAAAATACAAACACAAAGATATATTTAAGTCCACTAAGTATCTCAGAAGCCATTAAAGATTCATCTAATATTGGGGGAAAGTTGTAGGGGAATATTCTAGGGGGTTTGTCAAGGGCATCTCTACACCGTAAGCAATCTGAGACCAGAAACTAGACTGGGTCAGGAATGATGCCAAAGGTCAGTCCTTCTCTGCCTTGATGGGCTGGCAATCTTTCTAGGCTGTAGCAAAGCTTTCAAGCTGTTTTATTTCTGAGAACACCATAAAATCGTAGAGAAATCCCATGTTCTCAATAGCTTCCTCATCTGCCGGCAGACTGAGCAATGTCTTCTCTTTCCCTCACTTTCCCCAGGACTCTGAGGCCACCTACAGCAACATCCAGGACTCCTTCACCTTGTCTTCTCCTGGACCAACAAGGGAAAACTGTCTTACCCAAGAGAAAACAGGGGGGACATTGTACTATAACCTTGAGATTCAACTCAAGAAGTAGGAGCAAAATCACCCCTGACTGCAGCAAAATGTGTCTCTCTTGGTCCAGTCTCTTATTCGGCCTCAACACGGAACCTCACCCTTGAAGAAATGATGAGGTGCACCTGAGCTTCAACTTACGGCAGAAGAAAAAACACATCAAATATGGGGAAGTCCTGGGCATAATCTTATTCTAGGAGTTGTCAGGGAATTGTGCAGCCGATATCCAAATGGAGTCAGAGTCGTGGACACAAACTGGTAGTTTTATATAAATAAATAGATTTTGCAACTACAGGTAGTACTTGACTTACAACCGGTTGTTTAGTGACCATTTGAAGTCACAACAGCACTGAAAAAAGTGACTTATGACCATTTTCTACAGTTATGACCGCTGTAGCAAACCCATTTCAGATTTCCTTTTTCTTAGGTTGACTATTATTTTTGTTCTCCTTCAGTATTTTGATGGATGGATGTGCATGGAGATCCCGATTTTGGGATCTTCAGTAAAGTTAATGTCAGAGAAAAGGCAAAATAAAAGCTACAAAGTAGACACACTTTCTCATCTTTCTACTGTTATATTTCTGAAGCATCAGAATCACAAAAGTTTCTGGGCTTTGCACAAGAAGAGACACACATGTGGGTGCAATTCAGCAACATTAAATAAAGTAATACAAATAAAACAACAATTCAACAAGATTCAACAAAGCATCTCTGATTGTGTTAAGTTTGCATGAAGAGACAGACGCGGAGTGCTTCAAGCTCTTTAGTTTATTAGTGACTGCAGCTCAGAACGGACCCGACTGGCATAGCTGCGGCTGCTACTTATAGCCGGCAGCCGCAGCTGACAGCCAATCAGAGTGCAGGGTTTTCCCGCACTTTTAAACCAATCATTTCTAACACTTTACAAGAATAATTCAAACTAAACCAATGATTTCAAACCTGCATACATAGCAGATTGGACTAGCACAAAAGGCGGTGCTGAAATAATATGCTTTTAATAGAGGAATGAATCCCTTCTTGACATAATTCTAAATTTGGGGTGCAATTCAAGAGCAAAAGAATAGATTTAGTCAAAGAATGGTTTTGGGGAATGGCAGTTTCATTTTACCTCGAATATCAAGCCAAATAAAACTTTGTACCTGATATTTTGCAGGAGCTATTGGCTGTTAATTTACAAGTCCAGGATTTCTCTGCTCTAGTTTCAAATTCTGGAAGAATTTATTTATTACTGTTAGTTTATTCTTTATTGAAATAAGATCATGGTTTGAGTGCCCTTCAGGCAGTTCACAATAAGTATAACCATTGATGTTTAGACTCAAAAACAATTTTTCAGGACTGTTTTAGCAGAAGAAATGGCTCTTTTGCAAATTTAAAGTTTACATAGTTCATATTTTATCCTTTGTTTTATTCTACGTGTCTATAGCTCCTTATAGAAATCTGTGGCTCAACATAAGAAGTGGAGCGATCTCATCAGGTGGGTTTAGGCCTGACTGCAGAGTAAACTTACTTGGGTATTTTGTTTTCTACTTCACACTTCACTAGATGGTTATTGCTATTTTCAATTCTCTTTGGGCACAAGGGAGGCCAGGAGGATGCGGGCAGTTCTCTGCTGCAGAGAGAAAGGCTTTGGTGTGGTGAAGAAGGCCGGGGAGCCGAGCTCTGTCCTGGGCTGGGGGGGCGAGGGTGTGATGTCCTGGGTGGGGATGACGCAGTTCCTCCCTTGGGGGTTGGTTGGAGGAACTGACTCAAGAGAAGCTGCAGCTCTTTGTCTCTCTGGGGAAGGAAGAAGAGAGTGACAGAAGTCAAGACCATCTTCCCAGGAATCCTGAAGAGAAGATGGAGACCATCCCTTGGATTACAGGTTTGGGACCTCTTTCTTCTTCTATTTCCCATCTGAATCTGACACTTCTTCTCACTGAAGAGATGATTGTTTTACTCCCACGTTCTTATTCTAGATCTTTCTCAGGAAATCTGAGTTTTCTTCTTCCTCAGTGAGGAAAGTTTTGAGCACAATGGGGCACTTTCCTGCCTCTTCTCCCCATTTCATCTGCTCCCAAGTCTCATGTTCAGAGCCATCTAATCTAAAGGGGGTTGGGGGATTGAGAGCAGTCTCCTCTTCCTCCCTTCAGAAGCACCCAGAAGGAGACCCACAATTGCAACATTATTGTTGATAAAACAGAGAGGAAGATACGGGAAAGGATGAACAAAGAAAGGGTCATTCTGTGGGTCACAGTGAGGGCATTGAGAATTTGGAGCCTCCCTTTTCTCTTTCCTGCTGCTATCAAATGATTGAGAACTGAGGACATCAGAGCAGCTGAACTTCAGAGAGAAAACCCTCCTGGGCCTCTCTGAAGGTCTCAATATCTGCTCCTAATTCCAGCCACAATAGGTTTTGAAAACTCTTGTGAACTGCCCAGTCCCAATAGTCAGAACATGGATTGGAGAAGACCCCCCTTCCTCCTCCTTCAGGGCAACATCTCTTCTTCTGCATGCAATCAGGGAAGAAGAAGATGATGATAGGGATAAATGTCTTGTACAGCCTGGGATCATGTCTCCTCGTAACTCCACCTTCCTTCCTTCTCTCTTTCAGTCCTTTGTGGATCCACCTGGAAGCAGGTAAGAGACTCTCATGCTTCCCTTCCTTGTCTTTACAAAAACATAGACTGGGATTGTTGCGGCCTCTGAAGGAGGGAGAAGGTCCAATGAAACCGGAAGCCCAAAGATTCAGAAGGAAAAAGGTCCATCTCTGTGGGTGTGGCTGCTCTGCTGTTCTTTTCCCCTTGGGTTAGTGCAATGGGCGAATCCAGTCCTGGTTGCTTCTTCAGGAGACATCTGTGGATGGCCATGATCCACCCTGTTGAGGTGCCTCCCTTCATGGAGAGACATCACTGAATTCACCTGAAGAGCCAACGCAAGATCATCTAATCTTTGGTTTGGTAAACTTTTTCTCCCATTTTGTCAAACTGAAGAATTAGAAGCTGTTTTACCAGATAACCCTGAAATTCCTTCTGTTCATGTCCCTGGTGAATCTGAGATGGACCCTTCTAGAAACTTCTTCTTCTTCCAATATAAAATGGAGAAGGGTCTGTGAAGCAAGAAAGCAGAAAGGAAGATGGTCCTAAAGACCAGGGAGGGCTGAAATCTTCTGTAAGAAGAAAAATCCATCTGGTTATATTCCAAGCGGGTGAAAAACACTGGAAATAAAATGGAGGCTGATTGGAAAGAAGGATTCCATTTATGGATAAGCAGAAGCAGCAAGTGGTTCTGGGGCAGCTGACAAAATAGCTTGAGGAGGGCAAGGATTTTTATACAGTTTCTGAGATGCCCTTAGGGGGTTGTGCAATGTAGTGAGCTCTGTGTCTTTTGCTATTCTAATGGTGCTGGAGTTAATCCTATTATGTCCTAAAGGTCATGTCCTGCCCCTCTTAATCCCATCACTCTGGAGCCGAATATGTTTTGATTATGAATAGATTGGTCTGGGTTTCTTAATGGGCACAACATCTCCATCTCTAAAGACTTCAGGCATCTGCTGGAGTTGTTACTATGCAGGAAGACTGGGGTTGCCTTTGAGGACATGTTCTTCTCCATTTCTCTTTTGGAGTAATATAATATTCTACCTCTTTTAATATTCCCCAAATATTTCATTCTCTAGAAGGGGGGAGCTTTCCACTCTGGATGGACCTTCATCCAAGCCATCAAGGGTAGGAGAACCTCTCATTTGTGCTGTTGGTTCCTTTTTGTCCAACTTCTGTCCCCAAGAGGAAGCAATGAGTCTAGGATCCTCAGAGCAGATTATGGATGGGAGCCATCCTGGGAATGGCGGAGGATGTTCTGGTGTAGAGATTTGGTTCCAGGAGGAGATCCAAAGGAGAGACCTAATGGCTTCTTTTCTCTCCTCAGGTTCACAGGCAGATTCATCTCTACCAACACCAAGCTGTCCTCGCCTCTTCCACACAACCTTATTATTAAAGGAGAAGAGATTCCCTTGAATTGCTCCATCCCCAAGGGAGTTGAATCAGGAGTCCCAATGGATCTCATAGTATAAGGTTCTTTTTCTTCTGTAAGGATCAATCTGCCTCAATAATTGAGATGAACATGTCTCTAACAATACCTTCAATGTCAGGACTGAAAATCTGAGCTCTGGCCAAATAAAGATAATATGTATATGCAAGATGGGGAATCATCTTGGGACAGCCTTATTCTCCAGAAAGTAACCAGCTGGTCTTCTCAGTGGTTGGTAAGATGAATATTTATTACCCCAAAATATTCATAGCAAAGGTAGCACAATGATCAAACTATGAAAATGCACAATAGATCTTTCAAAAATAAACCCAGTAAACAAAATATGAAACAAGCAAACCTATTGCTAAATAAATAACACCTCCCATAAGAAAATGGTTAGAAGGATGTTTTTTCCATGGGAAAAATATCTCCCCAATGGGATAATATGGTTATGACAACAGCGTTACAGAAACACCTAAGCCTTGTTTACACTTGTATGCTTCAATCTACCTACTTTTACATTTTGTGTACTGTACTGCATATTACAGAAACGTCCTTTTCTTCTGTTGGAAGATTTAGTGGATGGGAAGAAGGAGATAATGATTTCTTGGTGTAGTCTCTCTTGTGTGAAAAGAGGTAGACTTTGTGTTATTTTCACTCTAAGCTACAGTAAGATTCATTCCCCTTCCTTATTTTCCATTTAACCACCATTATCTGAAATGTCACTGCTTTGCCTCATAGAAATGGTACCTTAGATTCAAGGAGATACTCGGATGACTTGAGGAAACTCCCTGATTCAAAGTAGACATTAATATATTTCCCTTGTGAACATTTTGTGCAGGAGTCCCCGATTCCCCTCTGCTGAAAGTGGATCCATTGACCCAGAGAGTGAAGGAAGGTGACCCCATGATCTTCCTTGCTCAATGGAAGGAGGAGACCCAGAGAAGAAGTTCCACTTCTACAAGGATGGGTTGGAGATGACCTCCAGTAAGAAGGTCTACTTGAACCTTCACTGAGCCCACAAATCTCTTCAAAATGACCCTCTGAGAATCCCTCATGCCTCGTTCAACTGTACCATTTCAGACAAATGGCTGTCCAGTCTCTTCTTAAAAGCCTCCAGAGATGGAGCACCTGCAGCTTCTGGAGACAGCAGTTCCAACTGGAATTGTTCTCACTGTGAGGAAATTTCTCCATAGTTCTAGGTTGCTTCTCCTTGAGTAGTGTCCATGTGCTTCTTGTCCTGCCTTCAGGTGCTCTGGAGAATAGGTGACCCCCCCAATCCTTCTTCTCATTAAACTAGACATACCAGGTCCTGCAACCGTTCTTCATATGTTTTAGCCTCCAGTCCCTAATCATCTTAGTTGCTTTCTCTGTACTCTTTAGCAAAGGGTAGCAAAATGATTAAACTATGAAAATGTATGATAGACCATTCAAAAATAAATCCAGCAAACAAAATACAAAACAAGGAACCTATTGCTAAATAAACACCGTAAGAAAATGGTTAGCAGGATTTTCTTTCCATGGGAAAAATATCTCCCCAATGGGATAATATGGTTATGACAACAGCAGTTACAGAAACACCTAAGCCTTGTCTACACTTGTATGCTTCAATCTACCTACTTTTACATTTTGTGTACTGTACTGCATATTACAGAAATGTTCTTTTCTTCTATTCAACATTTAGTGGATGGGAAGAAGGAGATAATGATTTCTTGGTGTAGTCTCTCTTGTGTGAAAAGAGGTAGACTTTGTGTTATTTTCACTCTAAGCTACAGTAAAATTCATTCCCCTTCCTTATTTTCCATGTTAACCTCCATTATCTGAAATGTCACTGCTTTGCCTCATAGAAATGGTACCTTAGATTCACGGAGATACTGTTGATGACTTGAGGAAACTCCCCTGCTTCAAAGGAGACATTAATATATCTCCCTTGTGAACATTTTTGCAGTCCCCCTTCCCCTGCTGAAAGTGGATCCCTTGTCCCAGAGGGTGAAGGAAGGTGACCCTGGTCTTCCTCTGCTCAACGGAAGGAGGCATCACAGAGAAGAAGTTCCACTTCTACAAGGATGGGGTGGAGATCACCTCCAGCAGAAGGTCTTCTTGAACCTCCAGTGAGCCCACAAACCCTCTTCTAAATGCTCTCTGAGAATCCTCATGCCTCATTCAACCACAGTGGGGAATTTGCCTGCAGTTATGAAGAGAAGAGAAGCAACCGATGGATCATGTCTTCTTTGAGTCAAGGGGTGAACATCACAGTTGAGCCAGGTAGGAGGAGATTTGGATTTGGTTAAACCTTGAGACCACCATGAAAGGCTAAACCAGGAAGGGCAAAGAAAGTCCTGGAGGAAGAAAAATGGCTTTTGTGGGTTTGATAACTAGCTCCACAGAAAGGTCCATGGAAAATCCAGAACATGAGCTTGATTTTTTTTAAAGGGGTCTGATTCATTTATATTTTTAACAATATCTAAACCATCAAGAGCAGGAAGAGTAAAACGTTCTGTCAAAAAAACCTAAATCATTTTTCTTGCTTTTTGCTCAAACCACTTTTGACCCAAGATTCATATCCTATATGGAGATATTCCCTGATGGCGATTCCTCTTATAATCCTGCTGGTTCCATTTGCCTTTTATTGCTGGAGGAAGAAGAGCAGTAAGTGAAGCAGTTTGGGTTCAAGGGTTCCCTTACCTGGAGTCCCAGATGGCTCTGGATGTGGTTGGAGATGTTGACTGAGAGATTCTCTGGGGAGGTAGGAAAGGGGAGCCAGGCCTGAGAGAGAAGGGCAAACAATATGTGAGGATGATGGAAATAAGCCGTTTTTTCTTTCTTTCTTTTTATTATTGTTTCTCCCTTGGAAGCATCAGTATCCCAGGAACAATTTCAGCTCAGGGAAAAGAAAGAGGAAAGAAATGATCTTCCAGTGATGGAGCCTCAAGCAGCAACAGCAGCAACTTCCTCCCCTGTCAAGGTAGCTGGTGGGATTCATGGGTGGCTTTAATCAGGGTCTGCAGGAGGTCTATTTACACTGGAGAGTGAAACCAAGTTTTATCCTCACTATTGAGGGTGTCACACAACTGTCATGAAGAAACAGGAATGATGCCAATAGGATTTAGAGCTTCTGAACTTTAACTCTTGAATTTAAACAGGATTCATCTTACATAAGACCATTTGTCTTGAACTCTCTGAACATCTGCTCTCATTTTCTTGACTTAATCGGTTTCAACCAAAGAATTTAGGAATTTTTGAATGACTTTCTTTAAAAATGGGGAAGCAGAATAATTCTCTTTATGGCGTCCAGCCTAACAAATCATGTATTGGCCAAGAAATTGAATGGCCTAGAAGATCACCCAAACAGAAATAAATGCTTAAGAAATCCAACCATCTTAGAAGCCATTAAAGATTCCTATAATTAAGTGTTGCGGGCAAAGTTTTAGGGGATTGACCCTGTGGGTTTCTCAGGAGCATCTCAAAACCATCAAGAATTTGAGATAGGAAACTAGACTGGATCAGATCTGAGGCCAAAAGTCAACCCTTCTTTTCTGTGATGGGCTGGTAAACTTTCTATATCATAGGAACCTGTTAAGCTTATTTATTTCTAAAAAAGCTGTAAAATGATGGAGAAATCACATGTTCTCCATGGGTTCTTCACCTGCAGGCAGATTGAATAATGTTTTCTCATTCCCCTCAGGACTCTGGGGTCACTTACAGCTGTATCCAGAATTTCCTCACTCCGTCTCCTGCTGGACCAACAAGGAAGAATTGTCTAACACAAAGGGAAGAAGAGGGGATATTGTACAGCGATATTGTGTTTCCACCCAAAAGGAGACAGCAAAATCACCCCTGATTGCAGCCAAATGTATCTCTCTTGGTCCAGTCTCTAATTCAGTCTAAACGTGGACATCACCCTTGAAGAGATGATGAGGTGCAGCTGAGCTTCAATTTATGGCAGAAGAGAAAATCCATCAAATAGGGGGAAATCCTGGGCATAATGTTATTCTGTGAGATTGTCAGAGAACTGCGCAGCTGTTGTCCAAATGGAGTCAGAGATGCTGACACAAACTTGTATTTTTATACAAATAAAGATGTTTTACAACTATAGGTAGTAGTTGTGTTACATCAGTTAATTTAGTGACCATTTGAAGTAACAACGTCACTGAGAAAAGTGACTTATGACCATTTTCCACACTTATGACTGATGGTCATTCTCATGGTCACCTGATCAAAATTTGGATGCTTTGCAACTGGCTTATACTTATGACGGCTGCAGTGTCCTGGGGTCACCTGATCCCCTTTTACGACCTTCTGACAAGCAAAGTCAACCGAGAAGCCAGATTCACTTAACAACCCTGTCACTATATTAACAACGGAAGCCATTCACTTAACAAATGTGGCAAGAAAGGTCATAAAATGTTGCAAAATTCCCTTAACAAATGTCTCACTTAGCAACGGAAATGTTGGGCTGTATATTGTGGTCGAAAGTTGAGGACTCCCCGGATATATAGAGCAAAAAAGTTAATCAGGCTCAGCTGGAGCATCATGAGGTAAATCACAGAGCGCACAGAAGAAAAGGTGGGAAAAGGGAAACTCCTCTCCACACCCAAAGCAACCAATCACAGCACAGATTGCCTCACGCAGGAGCCCTCCCTCTTCAATCAATCAACTATAAATGTGTGTTCTGATTCACTGGACAACCACACAGCTCCAGCTACTAAATTTAAATATTTTAACAGAATCTCAGTTCTATCTCGGTCTAGGCTTGGGCCTCCTGAGAAGATTTCAATTATAATTTTTTTCTCCTCATTACATACTTTTTGATTTGTCTTCTTTAGAATTGGTATTTTCATCTATAGGGGCAATCTAATCTTTCTCCTATATGGTCCAATGGATCTTGATTGATTGGTTTGTCTGGATCTCAACTGCTGAGGTCTTTCAGGGCCATCCTTGTCCATGTTTCAGCCAGAAAACCTCTCATAGAAACAGCCAAAGGAAGAGACCTTGATGTGGACACAGAGAGAGACAGACCTGATGTATCAAACAAATGCAGGGAACACAAGATTAGGGACCATATTCTACACTGAAGCATCCCCTGAATCTGGCAGCTCATGGAAAGCCTTCGTCCTACGGAGGTTTCACATCTGATTCTCTCAGTATGGAGGGATGATCCAGGCTCTTTGCTTGTGGGGTGTTTTTGGGTCTCCAAACTGATGACTCCTCCTCAATGTCACATTTCCTCAGAGATATGTTTTCCTTTTATTAAGCCCACAATCCCTTTTTTTTCCTCCTTCAGTTTTTTTTTAAGGACTGCATGCTGCATGGAGTCGGTTTCGTCAGTAAAGCTAAATATCTGGGGGAAAGCAGAATAAAAGTGAAAGGAGAGATGGACTGTAGGGAAGCCTCAGTTTCTGAGTTTCTGAGTTCACTTTCTGGTCTGGTTGTGGATGATTCCATGATGGAGAATGAGGGTCTCTGCAGATGAATGGTGGGTGGGGTCCTTTCTTCATATCCTTGTAAAATCCAGAATGTAATTCAAGAGCAGGTTCAGAGATTTTATCCAGAACGGTTTCTGGATCCCCACATTCACTCTACTCTGGGTAAAATCATTTTAAAAAACTATAATCCTTTTGATATATTACTCTGGGATATATTGTGCCTCAATTCCAAAGTTCTTGGAGATAAATAATATACATCCTAGGAGAAATTTTAACACTTTACTGAAATGAGATGATAGTTTGGGTGCGCTTAAACCCCATCTCAAAGGGATAATAAATCTGTGTTTTGACAGAAACAACAATTTCAATTTTTTTTTAAAGAGCATACTGCTTTTTGCAAATCTATTTTTTTTCATAATTAATACCTTTATTGTTTGTTTTATTCTGTCTATGGATCCACTATACGTGGCTTAGGACAAGAAGTGGAGGTGATCAAGACAGAAACGCAGAGATGGCGATTAGGCCTTGCAAAAGAGCAAAATGTTTTTTTATTTTAAATTCTCACTGGGTGCAAGAGAGGCCAGGAGGATGGGGACAGAGAGCTGCTGCAGAGAGGAAGGCTTTGGTGTGGTGAAGAAGGCCAGGGAGCTGGGCTGGGCTGGGGGAATGACGCAGTTCCTGCCTTGCCCCTTGAATTGGAGGGCTGAGTGAAGAGAAGTTGCAGCTCTGAATCTCTCTCTGGGGAAGGAAGAAGAGGGTGGCGGAGAGTCCAAGAGTAGCTGCCCAGGAATCCTGAAGTGAAGATGGAGATCATCCCTTGGATGACAGGTTTGGGTTTCTCCTTTGTCCTCCTCCCATCCACATCTGGCTCTTTTCCTCACTGAAGATCTGATTGCTTTACTCCCAGCTGCTTTTCTTCTTCTAGATCCTTCTCAGGAAATCTGAGCTTTCTTCTTTCTTGGTGGGGAATAATTTGAACAATGAGGTACTTTCCTACCTCTCCCATCATCCAACTATCCCCAGTTCTCTTGATTCACAACCATCTCAATGGAAGGGGGTTTAGGGGGATGCAGAGCAGTCTCTCTCTTCCTCCCTTCAGAAGCACCCAGAAGGTGACCCAAAACTGCAGCTTCACAGTCAATACAAGAGATAGGAAGTTGGGGCAATGGATGAGCAAAGAAAGGGGTCAACCTGTGGGTCGCAGTGAAGGCCATTGATATAAGGAGCTTCCCTTTCTCCCTCCTGCTCCTCTTAAATGACTGAGAATTGAAGACATCAGAACAGCTGAACGTCAGAGAGAAATCCCTCTTGGGCCCCTGAAGGTTTCCATATCTGCTCCTAATTACAGCCATAATAGGTTTTGGGGACTCTTGTGAACCACCCAGCCCCAACAGACAGAACATGGGTGGGAGAAGACCCCTTCCTCCTCCTCCTTCAGGGCAGCATCTCATCTGCTGCATCCAATCAGGGAAGAAGAAGAAGAAGATGGTAGGGATGAAAGTCTTGCACAGCCTGAGACCATCTCTCCTTCTCTTAACTCCACCTTTCCTCTTTCTCTCTTTCAGTCCTGTCAAGCATCCTCCTGGGAGCAGGTAAGAGACCCTCATGCACACTTTGCTTGTGTTCATAAAATGCTAGGCTGTGATTGTTACGGTCTTAGAGGGAGGGAGAAAGCAAAATGAAAATGAAAGCCGAAAGAGAGATGCTGAAGGAGAAAAACCCACCTCTGTGCATGTAGCTGACTGGCCGTTCTTGTCCACTTGGATTTGTGCAAAGGGAGAATCCAGTCTTTGTTGCTTCTTCAGCAGGGATCTGTAGATGGCCACCATCCTGGTGAATCTAAAGAGGTTTCACTGTGAAAAATGTCCACCTCAAGTTCTTCTTCTCCCCAGTATAACATGGAGACAGAGGTGCCAATCGCAGAGGGTATTGCTCAGAAGGTATTTCTGAAAGATCAGGGAGGGATGAATCCTTGGATGGACCTTCATCCAAGCCGGCAGCTGGAAACCCAAGAAAGGCCAATCAGAGATGGAGGGATGATAAATTTTGGATGTAGATTTAAAGCCAGAACTATTTTTGTTAGGTATAATACCAGGAAGTTATGATAAAGGGACTACATATTTAATGCCACATGCATTGACAGCAGCGAGAATTGTATTTGCACAATATTGGCAAAATGAGAACACCCCACCAAACAAATATATAATTTGGAAAATATTAGATTGTGCAGAGATCGAGAGATTGACATTGAAACTAAAAGATAGCAGAGATATAGAGTAATATTTAATGTGGGATAGGTTTTATTAATGGTTAGAGATAAGAGGTAGAAATTAGATGAAGAAAGAGCATTGTTATGTGTAAGTAAAATATGAATGTTGTTTTATAATTATAAGTGTGCTAATGGAATTATATGATCATAAATAAGCTAATATAATTACAAATATGGTTATAATTATATATATTATATTTTTATTTTATTATTATTATTTTATTATTATTATACATAAAAAACCACAGTGTACACAGCAAATGAGATAACTATGCTGGGTTTCGTATCACAAATCACTAGTCAAACACTTCCCAAGCATTTAGGACTGCATGATGTATCAGTGGATTATGTGAACAGATCCCAGTAAGGTGGCCTTCTGCAGCTGACCTATGGTGATCTTGTCAGCGCCAATTGTTTTCAAGTGCTTGCCTAGGTCTTTAGGCACAGCACCCAGTGTGCCAAGTACCACTGGAACCACCTGCACTGGTTTATGCCAGAGTCTCTGCAGTTCGATTCTCAAGTCCTGATATCTGGTGATTTTTTCAAGTTGTTTTTTGTCAATTCTGCTGTCACCAGGTATGGCAATGTCGATGATCCACACTTTTTTCTTCTCCACAATTGTGATATCCGGGATTATTGTTGTTGTTGTTGTTATTATTATTATTATTATTATTACTACTACTACTACTACTACTATCACCATCACCATCATCATCATCATCATCATCATCATCAGTATATTTGTTATGTTTTTTTTTTTCATTTTGTAAAATGAAATGCCCAGACAACACATTGAATTCAAAAGACTTATATATAAATTTAAAAACTTGACTTAAAAACAAAAGGTTTGCTGGAAAGATGCATATGATCTCTCATAGGAATAGGAAAATGTATCTTGAGGAGTAGCTGTAAAGATTGCAGCTCTTATTAGAAGTTCAAAGCTTGAACCACAGGAGAAGATCAGTTCAGGTATTGAGAAGAACAGCATTCATTGTTCCAGGAAGATGAGGAAAAAATCTGAACTCTGAGGAGCAGAGGAATGATATAAATTGAGAGTTAAGACTGGAAATGGCATCAGAGAAGCGTCTGTGAATTTGGACATGCTTAATAACGTGATTGCAGAGAAAGCGTGTAGCTCAGTTGGAGCTGAAGTGTTGGGTGGTTGGTGATCTTCCAAATCGATGGTCTTCTTGCATTACCATCATCAGGGCTGGTTCTTGAAGCACAGCAGCTTGCCATGCCTGCTCTGATCTGATCTTGTAATGCAAGAAAACCATCCAGCCCTAAGAATATTGAGCACCCAACCGTCAAGAGGATATCAAACAAAAGAGCCATGTCCTGGCTGGGCCTAAAGGTGTGTATATCTATGTTGCAGACCAAACAAGTCTCCTCCTTCTGGCTGTTGCCATTTAAGGACCAAATCAAATGTGGGAGAGGGCTTCATTTATAGTGTTGGCTCCTTTTCCTCCATGTTCTGTCCTTGCGAGGATTCCCAAAGCAGTTTATGGATGGGAGCCATTCTGGGAATCAGGGTGGATGTTCTGGTGCAGAGATCTGGTTCCAGGAGTTGATCAGAAGGAAGAACTCAGTGGCTTCTCTTTCTTTCCTCAGCTTCACGGGCAGATTCAAGGCTATGGGCCCCCAGGCTATCCTCATCCTTTCAAAAACACCGTTTCATATTTAAAGGAGAAGAGATCCCCTTGAAATGCTCCCTCCCAGAAGAATCTCGGGCGGAATCTTTCATTTTCTACTGCAAGGATCAATCCAATTTAACAATCACAAATGAAGGTCTCAATGAAAATACCTTCAATCTCAGAACTGCAGATCTGAACTCAGACCTAATAAAATGTACATGCAGGTTTGAAAGAGCTGGAGGATGGCCCACTTCTCCTCACAGTAACCAGATGGTCTTCAGAGTCCATGGTAAGATGAATATTTATTGCCTGGAAGTATTCACATCAAAGGCAGTGCTAATACTCAACCGATGAAAATGCACAATAAACCATTCAAAAATCAATCCGGTGAACCAAACATCAAACAAGCGAATCCATACATAAATAAATAAGATGAGAAATGGCTAGGAGGACCATCTTTTAATGAGAAATCTATTTCCCCAGTCGAATATTATGGCCGGGACAACGTTGGGTGAGGAGTTGCAGAAAAAACTGTGCCTTCTCCATTCTCATATAGTCCTTGAATTATGACCATAATGGAGCTTGCCTCCCTTGAGACTGTTCTGAAATAGCTCATTCACATGACTGGGCTGGTTTTAAGGCTTATTTGCTGCAGTCGTTAAGTGAACCGATTGTTCTCCGTGGACTCGGTTTTTCTGAAAACTGGAAGTCAGTACTGGGTTTTAGCACAACCATTGTAAAATGTGGCCATGCGACCATGGGACTCTGCAAACGGCAGTCTTCCCTAGTGTCCCATTATGTGGCCGTTGGGGAGGGGTTGACCATCTGCATTTTGAATCTGGGTCCTAAGTAGCCCCAAAGTAGCTCTGAAGCCAAGCAACTGGTCGCAAGTCAAGAACTACCTATATCTCATATGTTTATATATGTCACCTGCTATGCTGTGTTTTATAGAGACTTGCTTCTCCGTTATTTGAAGATTTGAACGCTAAAAAAGTTGGTTGATGAGTAGATACTCTGAGATAATGATTGGTCAGATTGCACAGGGGCAAATAGGAAAGCACTCCAGAGGGTTAACGTCATTGCCCAGAAGATCATGGGTTGCCCTCTCCCCTCTTTGGAAGAGCTTTATAGCTCCCACTGCCTTAAGAAAGCTCAAAACATCCTCAAAGATCCATCTCATCCTGGGCTCCCTTGTTTTGAACTATTACCATCTGGCAGACAGTACAGAATAATAAAACCAAGGACAAATAGGCTGAAAAACAGCTTCTATCCCAGGGCAGTCGCTCTTTTGAATTCAACTGTGTAGTGCAGCATTGGTGAGGTGTCGGGGGTTTCCGGTTCTATGTGTGAAGGGTGACGGATGTGTGTTTGTGTTTATTTTCATGGTCATGATGTGCACTGAAGACGGTGTTTGATTTCATTGTATGAGGTGCAATGACAATAAACTAAACTAAAGGAAACTAAACTGTTAACTGGGACACAGAATATTCTACCCATGAAGTCTCTGGCCCTTCTGATTCCAGCCACTCTCGTGTTTTCCAGACTTTCAGTGGGTCAGAGATGGGAGGCCATTTGCAGTGGGTCCTTCAGGAAGGCCTCCAGCTTAGAGTGAGAAGGGGAACTGAGTCTCAGAAAGGTCCTTAGCTGCTTTTCAGGTCTCCAAAGAGAGTGGAGAGACAGGGGTGCCAGGCTTCTTGAACTCCAACCTCACAGGATGGCTTCTTCCACGTTTCATAACCTTTGGTTGGTCAAGGATTCCAAGAGCAGTTTATGGACGGGACCCCTGTTGGGAAGGGATTGTTGTTTCTGGTGTAAAGTCTTGGTTCCAGGAGTGGATCAGAAAGAAGAACTCAGTGCCTTCTCTTTCTTTCTTTGGGTTCATGACAGGTTCATGGCTCCCAGTGCCCAACCTCTCTTCACCTCTTCCAGACACCATTGTTATTAAAGGAGAAGAAATCCCCTTGAAATGCTCCCTCCCAGAAAAATATTGGGCAGAGTCTTTCATTTTCTACTGCAAGGATCAATCCGATTTAATAATCACATATGAAAACATCACAAAAAATACCTTCAAACTCAGGACTGCAGATCTGAACTCAGATCAAATGAAGATAAAATGTACATGCTGGTTCTGGTATCCACATGGAGGATCACCTCCTTCTCCTCAAAGTAACCAGCTGGACTTCTTCATCAGTGGTAAGATGAATATTCATTACGTGAAAGGCAGTGCTAATGCTTAAAATATGAAAATGCACAATAAACCTTTCAAAAATGTACCCAGTGAACAAAACCCCAAGCAAGCAAATCCATTGGTGAACAAATAATTCTTTCTGTAAGAATACAGATAGGAGAACTTTCTTTTAATGGGAAATATATCTCCCAAATGGGATGCTGTGGTTGGGACAACATTGTGGCAGCATTTAGAGAAACAACTATGCCTTCATGTCTCCTATACTTACCTAAATACTTAGAGTTTTCATCTTCTCGGCTCCCTATATTTGTTTTTTTTTAAATTTGAAGATTAGAATACTGAAAAACATCAGCTGAGGGCAGGAGGTGGGATTCTACTGGTTCGGACTGGTTCTATAGAACCGGTTGTTATGATTCTGTGCAGTTCGGAGAACCGGCAAATCGTGTCCTTGACTGGCCTCGCCCCTCTCCGCCCTCCCCTCCCCTCCTTGCCCAATCAGTCCTTGTCGCACCTGCACAACATTGTGGAAAAAGAAAAGGAGAAGAAGAAGAAGGCAGTCACATGGTCACACCCACCTATCCACGCCCACCTATCCACATCCACCTATCCACACCCACCTATCCAAGCCCACCTATCCAAGCCCACATAACCAGTTTTTAAAAAATTTGAATCTGACCCCTGGTTGAGTGTAGATGGCGGTAATGATTGTTCAGGGCAGTCTCTCTTGCATGAAAAGGGGAAGGGTATTTTTGAAACTATGTTCACTCCAAACTAAAAAAAAAATTAATCTCTTGTTTTCCATTTTAAATTCCATTAAAAAAAATGTTGCCTCATAAAAACGGTGTCTTAGTTTCAAGGATGTGGATGATTGTAGGAAATTTATCTGCTTCAAAGGAGACAAAACCGGATGTCCTTTGTGAACCTTTCTTGCAGATGCCCCTCCATCCCCAGGGCTGAGAGTGGATCCCTTGTCCCAGAGGGTGGAGGAAGGTGACCCCTTGGTCTTCCTCTGCTCAACGGAAAGAGGAGATCGAGAGAAGAAGTTCCATTTCTACAAGGATGGGGTGGAGATCACCTCCAGCGAAGAAGGTCTTCTGGAACCCTCCTGTGAACCCACAGATCCTCTTCAAAATGCCTCTCTGAGAATCCCTCATGCCTCATTCAATCACAATGGGGAATTTGCTTGCAGTTATGAAGAGAATAGAAGTAACCGATGGATCACGTCTTTTTTCAGTCTAGGGCTGAACATCACAGTTGAGCCAGGTAGGAGGAGATTTGGATTTGGTTAAACCTTGAGACCACCATGAAAGGCTAAACCAGGAAGGGCAGAGAAAGTCCTGGAGAAAGGCAAATGGCTTTTGTGGGATTGTTAACTAGCTCCACAGAGAGATCCATGGAAAATCCAGAATATGAGCTTGATTTAAAAAGATTTTGTAGATTTAACAGAATCTAAACCATGAAGAAAAGAGCAGATTAAGATTAAGAATGTTTTATATTGATAATATGAGAATCTTTTTTATAAATTGTGAGTGACGACTACGAAAGGATAACACAAAGGATCTGTAACCAACTGACACACTGTATGTATATATGGAAGATGGTTTTTATGTGTTTTATGTTTGTTTGTATGTCTGTCTTAAAATAAAACTCTTTTTTCAAAAAACAAAAAAAGAAAAGAAAAGAAAAGAGCAGACTAAGATATTCCGCCAAGAAATACTAAATCGTCCTTTTTTGTTTCTTACTCAAACCAATTTGTATTCAAGATTCAGATCCTATATGGGGATATTACCGGGTGGCCATTACTATTATGATCCTGCTGGTTCCATTTTCCTTCTATTGCTGGAGAAAGAAAAGCAGTAAGTGAAGTGGTTCAATGGGCTCAATGGTTCCCTTGCCTGGAGTCCCAGATGGCTCCTGATGTGGTTGGAGGTGTTGATAGAGAAATCCTGCAGGGAAGGAAGAAAGGAGAGCCAGGCCTGGATTTGAGGGAGATACGCAGACAATACATGAGGAAGATGGAAATAAACCATTTCATGTTTCTCTTTATTTCTATAGCTGCCTTGGAAGAATCTCCATCCAAGGAACAATCTGGACTAACAAGGGAAAACCGTCTTACCCAAGAGAAAACAGGGGGGACATTGTACTATAACCTTGAGATTCAACTCAAGAAGTAGGGGCAAAATCACTCCTGATTGCAGCAAAATGTGTCTCTCTTGGTCCAGTCTCTTATTCGGCCTCAACACGGAACCTCACCCTTGAAGAAATGATGAGGTGCACCTGAGCTTCAACTTACGGCAGAAGAAAAAACACATCAAATATGGGGAAGTCCTGGGCATAATCTTATTCTAGGAGTTTTTTTTTTAAATTACATTTATATGCCGCCTTTCTCCGAAGACTCAGGGCGGCTTACAATTTTTGGAGCACAACCCAATGCGCTCAGCAATAGCCTTCATTCTATTGTATATGCCTGCTTATTACTAAGCGGCATTTTTACAAGGTCAGCTAATTGCCCCCAACAATCTTGGGTCCTCAATTTACCTACCCCAAGAGGATGGAAGGCTGAGTCAACCTGAAAAAAGTGACTTATGACCATTTTCTACAGTTATGACCATTGTAGCAAACCCATTTCAGATTTCCTTTTTCTTAGGTTGACTATTATTTTTGTTCTCCTTCAGTATTTTGATGGATGGATGTGCATGGAGATCCTGATTTTGGGATCTTCAGTGAAGTTTAATGTCAGAGAAGAACAGACACACTTTCTCAATTTTCTATTACTATATTTCTGAAGCATCAGAATCACAAAAGTTTCTGGGCTGCGCACAAGAAGGGACACTCAGTGAAATTCAGCAACATTAAATAAAGTAATACGAATAAAACAAGAATTCAACAACATTCAACAAAGCATCTCTGATTGGACTAGCACAAAACAACTGAAATAATTCAACAAAGCATCTCTGGACTAATGCTGAAATAATATGCTTTTTCATATAATTGTAAATTTGGGGGTGCAATTCAAGAGCAAAATCATAGATTTAATCAAAGAATGGTTTTGGGGGGAATGACAGTTTCATTTTACCTTTAATATCAAGCCAAATAAAACTTTGTTACGTGATATTTTGCAGTGAGCTATTGGCTGTTTTGAAAAGTCCAGGATATTCTTTGCCCTAATTTAAAATTCTGGAAGAATTCATTTATTCATTTATTTGTTTGTTTGTTTATTCTTTATTGAAATGAGATCACAATTTGAGTGCCCTTCAGGCAGTTCACAATAAGAATAACCATTGATGTTTAGACACAACACCAATTTTTCAGGACTGTTTTAGCAGAAGAAACTGCTGTTTTTCAAATTTAAAGTTTTCATAATTCATATTTTATCCTTTGTTTTATTCTACGTGTCTGTAGCCCCTGCATAGAAATCTGTGGCTCAGCATAAAAAGTGAAGCTGATCTTGTCAGGTGGCGTTTAGGCCTGACTGCAGAGTAAACTTACTTGGGTATTTTGTTTTCTACTTCACACTTCACTAGATGGTTATCGCTATTTTCAATTCTCTTTGGGCACAAGGGAGGCCAGGAGGATGCGGGCAGTTCTCTGCTGCAGAGAGAAAGGCTTTGGTGTGGTGAAGAAGGCCGGGGAGCCGAGCTCTGTCCTGGGCTGGGTGGGGTGTGGGTGTGATGTCCTCGGTGGGGATGACGCAGTTCCTCCCTTGGGCGTTGAGTTGGAGGACTGACTCAAGAGAAGCTGCAGTTCTTCGTCTGTCTGGGGAAGGAAGAAGAGAGTGACAGAAGCCAAGACCAGCTTCCCAGGAATCCTGAAGAGAAGATGGAGACCATCCCTTGGATGACAGGTTTGGGATTAATTTCTTCTTCTACTTCCCATTTCAATCTGACTTGTCTTCTCACTGAAGAGATGATTGCTTTATTCCCATGTTCTTTTCTTATTCTAGATCTTTCTCAGGAAATCTGAGTTTTCTTCTCCCTTGAGAAGAGCAATGGGGCACTTTCCTGCCTCTTCTCCCCATTTCGTCTGCTCCCAAGTCTCATGATTCAGAGCCATGTTAAATAAAGGGGGTTTGGGGAGACACAGAGCACTCTCTCTCTTCCTCCCTTCAGAAGCACCCAGAGGGAGACCCACAATTGCAGCTTCACTGTCAGGGGCAAAGGATGAACAAAGAAAGTGGTCATTCTGTGAGTCACAGTGAAGGGCATTGAGAATATGGAGGTGTCCTTTTCTCCTTCCTGCTCCTTTCAAATGATTGAGAACTGAGGACATCAGAACAGGTGAACTTTGGAGAGAAAACTCTCCTGGGCCCCTGAAGGTTTCCATAAGTTCTCCTAATTCCAGCCGTAATAGGGTTTGGGGACTCATATGACCCACCCAGCCCAATAGCCAGAACATGGGTGGGAGAAGACCCCTTCCTTCTCCTCCTTCAGGGCAGAATGTCTTCTTCTGCATGCAATCAGGGAAGAAGAAGATGATGATAGGGATGAATGTCTTGTGCACCCTGCGATCATGTCTCCTTCTCGTAATTCCACCTTCGTTCTTTCTCTCTTTCAGTCCTTTTGTGGATCCTCCTGAAAGCAGGTAAGAGACCCTCATGCTTCCCTTCCTTGTCTTTACAAAACAAACACAGACTGGGATTGTTGCAGCCTCTGAAGGAGGGAGAAGGTCCAATGAAACCAGAGGCCCAAAGAGAGATTCAGAAGGAAAAAGGTCCATCTCTGTGGGTGCAGCTGCTCTGCTGTTCTGTTCCCCTTGGGTTAGTGCAATGGGCGAATCCAGTCCTGATTGCTTCTTCAGGAGGCAACTGTGGATGGCCATGATCCACCCTGTTGAGGTGCCTCCCTTCATGGAGAGACATCTGAGTCCCCCTGAAGAGCCAACGCAATCTTTGGTTTGGTAAACTTTTTCTCCCATTTTGTCAAACTGAAGAATTAGTAGCTGTTTTTACCAGATAACCCTGAAATTCCTTCTATTCATGTCCCTGGTGAATCTGAGATGGACCCTTCTAGAAACTTCTTCTTCTTCCAATATAAAATGGAGAAGGGTCTCTGAAGTAAGGAGAGCAGGAAGGAAGATGGTCCTAAAAGACCAGGGAGGGCTGAAATCTTCTGTAAGAAGAAAAATCCATCTGGTTACGTTCCAAGCCGGGAGAAAAACACTGGAAATAAAATGGAGGCTGATTGGAAAGAAGGATTCCATTTATGGATAAGCAGAAGCAGCATGTGGTTCTGCGGCAGCTGACAAAATAGCTTGAGGAGGGCAAATATTTTTATACAGTTTCTGAGATGCCCTTAGGGGGTTGTGCAATGTAGTGAGCTGTGTGTCTTTTGCTATTCTAATGGTGTTGGGGTTTATCCTGTTATATCCTAAAGGTCATGTCCTGCCCTTCTTAATCCCATCACTCTGGAGCCAAATATGTTTTGATTATGAATAGATTGGTCTGGGTTTCTTAATGGGCACAACATCTCCTTCTCTAAAGACTTCAGGCATCTGCTGGAGGCTGTTTTACTGTGCGGGAAGACTGGGGTTGCCTTTGAGGACATGTTCTTCTCCATTTCTCTTTTGGAGTAATATAATATTCTACCTCTTTTAATATTCCCCCAAATATTTCATTCTCTAGAAGGGGGGGAGCTTTCCACACTCGGATGGACCTTCATCCAAGCCATCAAGGGTAAGAGAACCTTTCATATGCAGCATTGGTTCCTTTTTGTCCAACTTCTGTCCTGCCAAGAGGAAGCAATGGGTCTAGGATCCTCAGAGCAGATTATGGATGGGAGCCATCCTGGGAATCGCGGTGGATGTTCTGGTGTAGAGATTTGGTTCCAGGAGGAGATCCAAAGGAGAGACCTAATGGCTTCTCCTTCTCTCCTCAGGTTCACAGGCAGATTCATCTCTACCAAGACCCAGGCTGTCCTCGCCTCTTCCACACAACTTTATTATTAAAGGAGAAGAGATTCCCTTGAATTGCTCCATCCCCAAGGGAGTCGAATCAGGGAGTCCCGAGGGATCTCATACAATAAGGTTCTTTTTCATCTGTAAGGATCAATCCTACTCACCAGTTAAAGATGAACATCACTCTAACAATACCTTCAATGTCAGGACTGAAAATGTGAGCTCTGACCAAATAAGATGTAAATGCAAATTCACGTTTCGCAAATTCAAGGAAACATCTTGGGGACAGCCCTATTCTCCCGAAAGTAACCAGCTGGTCTTCTCAGTGGTTGGTAAGATGAGTATTTCTTACCTCAAAATATTCACAGCAAAGGATAGCACAATGATCAAACTATGAAAATGTACAATAGACCATTCAAAAATAAATCCAGTAAACAAAATACAGAACAAGCAAACCCATTGCTAAATAAATAACACCTCCCATAAGAAAATGTTAGCAGGATGTTCTTTCCATGGGAAAAATATCTCCCCAATGGCATAATATAGTTATGACAACAGCAGTTACAGAAACACCTAAGCCTTGACTACACTTGTATGCTTTATATCTACCTACTTATACATTTTGTGTACCATACTACATATTACAGAAATGTGTTTTTCTTCTATTGGAAGATTCAGTTGATGGGAAGATTTATTTTATTTATTTATTTGTCAAGCAAGTATTAGATAATAGTAATAAGTATAGGGCAGGGACGGCACATTCATGCGCTTATGCACGCCCCCTACAGACTTTTTAGGAAAGGGGTGAGGTCAATAGTAGAAAGTCAAAGGTTAAAGTTCTTGAGGTTTGTGGAAGAAACCAGAGTCAGGTAGAGTATTCCAGACATTGACCACTTTGGTGCTGAAGTCGTATTTCCTGCAATCAAGTTTAGTGCAGTTTACCTTGAGTTTGTATCTATTGTGTGCTCTTGTATTGTTGTGGTTGAAGCTGAAATATTCATTGAGAGGTAGGACATTGCAATAGATAATTTTATGTACTATACTTAGATCGGACCGAAGGTGGTGTACTTCTAGGTTGCTAGGTCTAAACTTTCAAGTCTGGTGGCATAAGGTATTGTGCTATGAGTAGTGGAGTGGAGAACTCATCTTATGAAATATTTCTGGACCTTCTCAACTGTATTAATATCCAATATGTAATGCGGATTCCAGACTGATGAGCTGTATTTTTTTTTTAAATTCACATTTATATGCTGCCCTTCTCCGGGGACTCAGGGCGGCTTACAAACTTTTTGGAGCACAACCCAATGTGCTCAGCAATAGCCTTCATTCTCTTGCATATGCCTGCTTATTGCTAGGGATTTTGCCCTCCCCCCAAGCGGCATTTTTACAAAGTCAGCTTATTGCCCCCAACAGTCTTGGGTCCTCAATTTACCAACCCCGGGAGGATGGAAGATTGAGTCAACCTTGAGTCTGCTGGGATTCGAGTGTGCAGTAATTGCAAGCAGCTGGAGCCAAGTGCTAGGTGTTAAACAGCCTGCGCCACCAAGGCTCCACCAAGGTATTCAAGTATTGGTCTAGCAAATGTTTTGTATGCTGTAGTTAGAAGTGTGATGTTACCGAAGAAAAAGCTACAAAGGATTAGGTTAACAACTCTTAAATGCCTTTTTGGCAATATAGTTACAGTGAGCTCTAGCACTTAGATCATTAGAGATGAGTACTCCAAGGTCCTTGACATAGTTTGGATCATCAACAAGGTCTTGACTATTCAGCTTGTATTTTATTTTCTGATTTTTGGCCAATATGTAAGACAGGGCATATGTTTGTTGAGATTTGAACTGGACATTTGTTTTACCCTTCTGACACATAGTTGAGGTCATTTTGAAGGGTAGCAGTATTGTCAGTGGTGTTGAATTGTTTTACATCATCCACAAAACGAATGCAGTTGCCCTTAATATGATCACAGAGGTCACTTATGTAAAGTATAAAAAGAGTTCGTCCTACAACACTGCCTTGGGGGACACCACTGTTGACAGGTACAGGATTTGATAGGGTGTTTTGACCTATTTTGACCATTTGTTGCCTGTTTGACAGAAATGCATCTATCCAGTTATGCAGGTTTCTGGAGATGCCATAAGGTTTTAGTTTTAAGACTTGTTTGTTGTGTGCCACTGAATCAAAGGCTTTACAGAAGTCTATGTAAATAGCGTCAATTGCTTTGCTCTGATCAAATTGTGTAGTCCATATGTTTTTGCAGTGTAGGAGATGCAGATTACTGGATAATTTTTTTCTGAAACCAAATTGTTTGTTAGAGAGTAGGTTGTTTGTCTCTAAGTGGAGGATAATGGATTGGTTAATAATTGATTCCATGACTTTAGAGGTGATGCAACATAAAGAGGTTGGTCTGTAATTTTCAACTAGGCTGGGGTCTCCCTTTTTGAAGATGGGGATGACCGTGGCTAGTGACCATAGGTTTGGCAAGGAGCTGGTCCTGAAAGATTTCAAAGATTATACTTTGAGTTTCTGCTATGGCAGTGGATAGCTTTTTTAAGAAGTAGGCACATATTCCATCCGGTCCAATAGACAGAGATGGTTTCAGATTGCATAGTGCTTTTTCAACATTATCTTCTGTAAAATCGATATGTATTAGATCATTGTAGTTGTCTGTAGTTCAACTAGGAAATATTGGGCATGATCCATTGCTATTTACAAAGACTGAGCGAAAGAATGTGTTAAAGAGGTTGGCTTTAATGGTGTCATCGTTACAGTTTTTAACATTAGATCCTTTCAGGGTTGAGATGGACCTTGTGCCTTCATGTTTGTTGTTTTTAAAAAATTGTAGAAAGAGTGGGTGGAATTGGTGCGTAGAAGGTTTTCCTCTTGCTTAATATGATAATTGGTGCATTCAGTCTTTATCTGGTGGCATAAATTTTTGTTTTTCTTTTGAAGTTGGCAACATGACCAGATCTGTTTTTCCGCCAAAGGGATTTCTTTTTGGATTGGAGCTTCCTTATTGTTATAGGTAATTTGTTTTTTTTCTTGGTGTCAGGAGTTGTTATTGGTTCATATAGTTTGATGACTCTTCTGACTTCAAGTAAAAATATGTTGTAATGGTCTTTGACAGTATTGCATCCAGTGAATAGAATTTGCCAATCGAGAGATGAGAGATTGTTGTTTATAAGATCATAATTGCCTCTTTTGAAGTTATAATTGGGTATCCCATTGTTATGGTGATATTTGTGAGGATGTATGTTGAGACAAAAGTCAATCATGCTGTGGTCATTGTTGGAAAAGGGTTCTTTCTTTTGTATTCCATAAATTGAATTCAAACTATTGCAGAAGAAGCAGTTGTTAAGTCTAGGGTTATTGGTTACTAGTTGTTCCAGTCCCAGATTTGTTACAGCATTGTAGAAGGTTGCATGTATGGGTTCAGTTGTACATTCATTTTGGCTCCAATTAATAGGAGGTAGTTTGAAGTCACCAAGAAGGATAAAAGCATGTGGATAGGAGGTTGCCTATGTTAGTAGTGCATTTAACTTGTTTACATGTTCGATGTCATAATCAGGGGCTCTGTAACATAGCAAGAATCGAAATGTGATATTTAAGGACAATTCACAGACGATGGCCTCAGGACGAGCAAGCTCCTGTGTAACTTGGAGGTAATGATTTCTTGGTGTAGTCTCTCTTGTGTGAAAAGCAGTAGACTTTGTGTTATTTTCACTCTAAACTACAGTAAAATTCATTCCCTGTCCTTATTTTCCATTTTAACCTCCATTATCCGAAACATCACTGCTTTGCATCTTAGAAATGGTACCTTAGATTCAAGGAGATACTCTGGGTGACTTGAGGAAACTCCCCTGCTTCAAAGGAGATGTTGATATATCTCCCTCATGAACATTTTGTGCAGGTGTCCCCACTTCCCCTATGCTGAAAGTGGATCCCTTGTCCCAGAGAGTGGAGGAAGGTGACCCCTTGGTCTTCCTCTGCTCAACGGAAGGAGGCACCACAGAGAAGAAGTTCCATTTCTACAAGGATGGGATGGAGATCACCTCCAGCAAAGGTCTTCTTGAACCCTCCACAGATCATCTTCAAAATGCGTCTCTGAGAATCCGTCATGCATCATTCAACGACAGAGGGGAATTTGCCTGCAGTTATGAAGAGAAGAGAAGCAACCGATGGATCATGTCTTCTTTGAGTCAGGGGAGAAACATCACAGTTGAGCCAGGTAGGAGGAGATTTGGATGTGGTTAATCCTTGAAACCACCATGAAAGGCTAAACTAGGAAGGGCAAAGAAAGTCCTGGAGAAAGGCAAATGGCTTTTGTGGGATTGTTAACTAGCTCCACAGAGAAATCCATGGAAAATCCAGAACATGAGCTTGATTTTTTTTAAAAAAAGTGGGTCTGTTTCATTTGTAGATTTAATAGAATCTAAATCTACAAGAAAAAAGCAGACCAAGATATTCTTCCAAGAAATACTAAATCATCCTTTTTGTTTCTTACTCAAGCCAGTTTGTATTCAAGGTTCAGATCCTATATGGAGATATTTCCGGGTGACCATTACTATTATAATCCTGCTGGTTCTATTTGCCTTCTATTGCTGGACAAAGAAAAGTGGTAAGTGTAGTGGTTCAATGGGCTCAATGGTTCCCTTACCTGGAGTCCCAGATGACTCCTGATGTGGTTGGAGTTGTAGATAGAGAAATCCTTTAGGGAAACAAGAAGGAAAGCCGGGCATGGATTTGAGAGAGATACACAGACAATACATGAGGAAAATGGAAATAAACCATTTCATGTTTCCCTTTATTTCTATTGCTGCCTTGGAAGAATTTCCACCCATGGAACAATCCCAGCTTGCAGTAAAGAAAAAGGAAAGAGGTGACCTTGGAATGATGGAGCCTCCAGCAGCAACAGCAGCTACAGCCTCCCCTGTCAAGGTAGCTGGTAGGATGCATGAGTGACTTAAACCCTGCCCAGAGGAAAGGTCTCTTCACAATGGAGAGTGAAGTTATATCCCTTAAATCCTAACTAATGACTTAATGTCTTCTGTGGAGTCATCCAACTGTCTTTCCAGAGAGACAAGAGTGATGCAGATGGGCTATAGACTGCCTGAACGAAGCTGTTGTCAGGATAGATAGCTGAATTTTAACCAATTCAAGCAGTATTTCCATAAGTTCACATTCTCTTGATTTCTGTGAATATCTCCTTGTAGTTTCTTGATTTGTTAGATCTCAAGGAAAGAATTTAGGCATTGTAGGGCCCCTATGGGAAGAATAATTCTGTTTATGAACTTCAGCTTACAAATTATATGTTGGCCATGAAATTAAATGGTCTTGAATCCCAGAGAAAAATACAAACACAAAGATATATTTAAGTCCACTAAGTATCTCAGAAGCCATTAAAGATTCTTCTAATATTGGGGCAGTTGGAGTTTTAGGGCAATGTTCTTGGGGATTTGTCAAGGGCATCTCAACACCATAAGCAATCTGAGACCAGAAACTAGACTGGGTCAGGAATGATGCCAAAGGTCAGTCCTTCTCTGTCTTGATGGGCTGACAATCTTTCTAGGCTGTAGCAGACCTATCAAGCTTGTTTATTTCTGAGAACACCATAAAATGGTGGAGAGATCCCATGTTCTCAATGGCTTCCTCATCTGGCAGAAGACTGAGCAATGTCTTCTCTTTCCCTCACTTTCCCCAGGACTCTGAGGCCACCTACAGCAACATCCAGGACTCCTTCACTCTGTTTTCTCCAGGAGCAACAAGGGAAAACCGTTTTACCCAAGAGAAAACAGGGGGGGACATTGTACTATAACCTTGAGATTAAACTCAAGAAGTAGGGGCAAAATCACTCCTGATTGCAGCAAAATGTGTCTCTCTTGGTCCAGTCTCTTATTCGGCCTAAACATGGACCTCACCCTTGAAGAGATGATGAGGTGCAGCTGAGCTTCAACTTACGGCAGAAGAAAAAACACATGAAATAGGGGGAAATCCTGGCCATAATCTTATTCTAGGAGTCTGTCAGGAATTGTGCAGCCGATATCCAAATGGAGTGAGAGACACAGACACAAATTGGTAGTTTTATATAAATAAATAGATTTTAAAACTACAGGTAGCACTTATTTATTTATTTATTTAAATTTATTTCCCAGTCTTCAGGTCACGACGGAAAGTCTTGACTTAGAACCGGTTGTTTAGTGACCATTTGAAGTCACAACAGCACTGAAAAAAGTGACTTACGACCATTTTCCATAGTTATGACCATTGCAGCAATCCCGTTTCAGATTTCATTCTTCTTCGCTCCACTATTATTTTTGTTCTCCTTCAGTATTTTGATGGATGGATGTGCATGGAGATCCCGATTTTGGGATCTTCAGTAAAGTTCATGTCAGAGAAAAGGCAAAATAAAAGCTACAAAGTAGACACACTTTCTCATCTTTCTACTGCTATATTTCTGAAGCATCAGAATCACAAAAGTTTCTGGGCTGTGCACAAGAAGAGACACACATGTGGGTGCAATTCAGCAACATTAAATAAAGTAATACGAATAAAACAACAATTCAACAAGATTCAACAAGGCATCTCTGATTGGACTAGCACAAAAGGCGGTGCTGAAATAATATGCTTTTAATAGTGGAATTAATCACTTTTTCATATAATTGTAAATTTGGGGGTGCAATTCAAGAGCAAAATCATAGATTTAATCAAAGAATGGTTTTGGGGGGAATGACAGTTTCATTTTACCTTTAATATCAAGCCAAATAAAAGTTTGTTACGTGATATTTTGCAGTGAGCTATTGGCTGTTTTGAAAAGTCCAGGATATTCTTTGCCCTAATTTAAAATTCTGGAAGAATTCATTTATTCATTTATTTGTATGTTTGTTTATTCTTTATTGAAATGAGATCACAATTTGAGTGCCCTTCAGGCAGTTCACAATAAGAATAACCATTGATGTTTAGACACAACACCCATTTTTCAGGACTGTTTTAGTAGAAGAAAGTGCTGCTTTGGAAATTTAAAGTTTTCATAATTCATATTTTATCCTTTGTTTTATTCTATGTGTCTGTAGCCCCTCTATAGAAATCTGTGGCTCAGCATAAGAAGACGAGCCGATCTTGTCAGGTGGCATTTAGGCCTGACTGCAGAGTAAACTTACTTGGGTATTTTGTTTTCCTACTTCACACTTCACTAGATGGTTATCGCTATTTTCAATTCTCTTTGGGCACAAGGGAGGCCAGGAGGATGCGGGCAGTTCTCTGCTGCAGAGAGAAAGCCTTTGGTGTGGTGAAGAAGGCCGGGGAGCCGAGCTCTGTCCTGGGCTGGGGGGGGCGTGGGTGTGATGTCCTCGGTGGGGATGACGCAGTTCCTCCCATGGGCGTTGAGTTGGAGGACTGACTCAAGAGAAGCTGCAGTTCTTCGTCTGTCTGGGGAAGGAAGAAGAGAGTGACAGAAGCCAAGACCATCTTCCCAGGAATCCTGAAGAGAAGATGGAAACCATCCCTTGGATGACAGGTTTGGGATCTCTTTCTTCTTCTACTTCCCATCTCAGTCCAACACTTCTCCTCCCCGAAGAGATGGTTACTTTATCCCCACGTTCTTTTCTTATTCTAGATCTTTCTCAGGAAATTTGAGTTTTCTCCTTCCTCGGTGAGGAAAGTTTTGAGCAATGGGGCACTTTCCTGCCTCTTCTCCAAATGTCTTCTCCTCCCAAGTCTCATGATTGAGAGCCATCTCAACTAAAGAGGGTTTGGGGGGATGCAGAGCAGTCTCTCTCTTTCTCCCTTCAGAAGCACCCAGAAGGAAACCCAGAATTGCGGCTTCACTGTCGATAAAATAGAGAGGAAGATGGGGCAAAGGATGAACAAAGAAAGGGGTGATTCTGTGGGTCGCAGTGAAAGACATTGAGAATAAGGAGTCTCCCTTTTCTCCTTTCTGCTTCTTTCAAATGATTGAGAACTGAGGACCTCAGAACAGCTGAACTTCAGAGAGAAAACCCTCCTGGACCCCTGAAGGTTCCAATAACTGCGCCTAATTCCAGATATAATAACTTTTAGGGACTCTTACGAAGCCCCACCCCAATAGCCAGAACATGGGTTGCAGAAGACACCTTCCTCTTCCTTCAGGGCAGCATCTCATCTTCTACAGCCAATCGGAGAAGAAGAAGAAGATGATAGGGATGAAAGTCTTGCACAGCCTGGGATCATGTCTCCTTTTCGTAATTCCACTTTCCTTCCTTCTCTCTTTCAGTCCTTTTGTGGATCCTCCTGGAAGCAGGTAAGAGACCCTCATGCTTCCCTTCCTTGTCTTCACAAAAAACATAGACTGGGATTGTTGCGGCTTCTGAAGGAGGAAGAAGGTCCAATGAAACCAGAAGCCCAAAGAGAGATTGAGAAAGAGGAAGGTCCATCTCTGTGGGTGCTGCTGCTCTGCTGTTCTTTTCCCCTTGGGTTAGTGCAATGGGCGAATCCAATCCTGGTTGCTTCTTCAGGAGGCATCTGCGGATGGCCATGATCCACCCTGTTGAGGTGCCTCCCTTCATGGAGAGACATCACTGAGTTTACCTGAAGAGCCAATGCAAGATCTTCTAATCTTTGGTTTGGTAAACTTTTTCTCCCATTTTGTCAAACTGAAGAATTAGTAGCTGTTTTTACCAGATAACCCTGAAAATCCTTCTGTTCATGTCCCTGGTGAGTCTAAAATGGACCCTTCTAGAAATTTATTCTCCTTCCAATAGAAAATGGAGAAGGGTCTGTACAGCAAGGAGAGCAGGAAGGAAGATGGTCCTAAAAGACCATGGAGGGCTGAAATCTTGTGTAAGAAGAAAAATTCATTTGGTTCCATTCCAAGCTGGGCAGTAAACGCTGGAAATAAAATGGAGGCTGATTGGAAAGAAGGATTCCCTTTATGGATAAGCAGAAACAGCAAGTGGTTCTGGGGCAGCTGACAAAATAGCTTGAGGAGGGCAAGGATTTTCATACAGTTTCTGAGATGCTGCTGGGGGTTGTGCAATGTAATAAGCTCTGTGTCTTTTGCTATTCTGATAGTGCTGTGGTTAATCCTATTATGTCTGAAAGGTCATGTCCTGCCCTTCTTAATCCCATCACTCTGGAGCCAAAGATGTTTTGTTTATGAATAGATTGGTCCGGATTTCTATTGGGCATAAAATCTCCATCTCTAAAGACTTCAGGCATCTTCTGGAAGCTGTTTTATGATCCAGGAACGCTGGGGTTGCCTTTGACAACATGTTTTTCCCCATTTCTCTTTTGGAGCAATATAATATTCTACCTCTTTTAATATTCCCCCAAATATTTCATTCTCTAGAAGGGGGGGAGCTTTCCACACTCGGATGGACCTTCCTCCAAGCCATCAAGGGTAGGAGAACCTTTCATATGCAGCATTGGTTCCTTTTTGTCCAACTTCTGTCCTGCCAAGCGGAAGCAATGGGTCTAGGATCCTCAGAGCAGATTATGGATGGGAGCCATCCTGGGAATCGCGGTGGATGTTCTGGTGTAGAGATTTGGTTCCAGGAGGAGATCCAAAGGAGAGACCTAATGGCTTCTCCTTCTCTCCTCAGGTTCACAGGCAGATTCATCTCTACCAAGACCCAGGCTGTCCTCGCCTCTTCCACACAACTTTATTATTAAAGGAGAAGAGATTCCCTTGAATTGCTCCATCCCCAAGGGAGTCGAATCAGGGAGTCCCGAGGGATCTCATACAATAAGGTTCTTTTTCATCTGTAAGGATCAATCCTACTCACCAGTTAAAGATGAACATCACTCTAACAATACCTTCAATGTCAGGACTGAAAATGTGAGCTCTGACCAAATAATATGTAAATGCAAATTCGCGTTTCGCAAATTCATGGTAACATCTTGGGAACAGCCCTATTCTCCAGAAAGTAACCAGCTGGTCTTCTCAGTGGTTGGTAAGATGAATATTTATTACCTCAAAATATTCACAGCAAAGGATAGCACAATGATCAAACTATGAAAATGTACAATAGACCATTCAAAAATAAATCCAGTAAACTAAATACAGAACAAGCAAACCCATTGCTAAATAAATAACACCTCCCATAAGAAAATGTTAGCAGGATGTTCTTTCCATGGGAAAAATATCTCCCCAATGGCATAATATAGTTATGACAACAGCAGTTACAGAAACACCTAAGCCTTGACTACACTTGTATGCTTTATATCTACCTACTTATACATTTTGTGTACCATACTACATATTACAGAAATGTGTTTTTCTTCTATTGGAAGATTCAGTTGATGGGAAGATTTATTTTATTTATTTATTTGTCAAGCAAGTATTAGATAATAGTAATAAGTATAGGGCAGGGACGGCACATTCATGCGCTTATGCACGCCCCCTACAGACTTTTTAGGAAAGGGGTGAGGTCAATAGTAGAAAGTCAAAGGTTAAAGTTCTTGAGGTTTGTGGAAGAAACCAGAGTCAGGTAGAGTATTCCAGACATTGACCACTTTGGTGCTGAAGTCGTATTTCCTGCAATCAAGTTTAGTGCAGTTTACCTTGAGTTTGTATCTATTGTGTGCTCTTGTATTGTTGTGGTTGAAGCTGAAATATTCATTGAGAGGTAGGACATTGCAATAGATAATTTTATGTACTATACTTAGATCGGACCGAAGGTGGTGTACTTCTAGGTTGCTAGGTCTAAACTTTCAAGTCTGGTGGCATAAGGTATTGTGCTATGAGTAGTGGAGTGGAGAACTCATCTTATGAAATATTTCTGGACCTTCTCAACTGTATTAATATCCAATATGTAATGCGGATTCCAGACTGATGAGCTGTATTTTTTTAAATTCACATTTATATGCTGCCCTTCTCCGGGGACTCAGGGCGGCTTACAAACTTTTTGGAGCACAACCCAATGTGCTCAGCAATAGCCTTCATTCTCTTGCATATGCCTGCTTATTGCTAGGGATTTTGCCCTCCCCCCAAGCGGCATTTTTACAAAGTCAGCTTATTGCCCCCAACAGTCTTGGGTCCTCAATTTACCAACCCCGGGAGGATGGAAGATTGAGTCAACCTTGAGTCTGCTGGGATTCGAGTGTGCAGTAATTGCAAGCAGCTGGAGCCAAGTGCTAGGTGTTAAACAGCCTGCGCCACCAAGGCTCCACCAAGGTATTCAAGTATTGGTCTAGCAAATGTTTTGTATGCTGTAGTTAGAAGTGTGATGTTACCGAAGAAAAAGCTACAAAGGATTAGGTTAACAACTCTTAAATGCCTTTTTGGCAATATAGTTACAGTGAGCTCTAGCACTTAGATCATTAGAGATGAGTACTCCAAGGTCCTTGACATAGTTTGGATCATCAACAAGGTCTTGACTATTCAGCTTGTATTTTATTTTCTGATTTTTGGCCAATATGTAAGACAGGGCATATGTTTGTTGAGATTTGAACTGGACATTTGTTTTACCCTTCTGACACATAGTTGAGGTCATTTTGAAGGGTAGCAGTATTGTCAGTGGTGTTGAATTGTTTTACATCATCCACAAAACGAATGCAGTTGCCCTTAATATGATCACAGAGGTCACTTATGTAAAGTATAAAAAGAGTTCGTCCTACAACACTGCCTTGGGGGACACCACTGTTGACAGGTACAGGATTTGATAGGGTGTTTTGACCTATTTTGACCATTTGTTGCCTGTTTGACAGAAATGCATCTATCCAGTTATGCAGGTTTCTGGAGATGCCATAAGGTTTTAGTTTTAAGACTTGTTTGTTGTGTGCCACTGAATCAAAGGCTTTACAGAAGTCTATGTAAATAGCGTCAATTGCTTTGCTCTGATCAAATTGTGTAGTCCATATGTTTTTGCAGTGTAGGAGATGCAGATTACTGGATAATTTTTTTCTGAAACCAAATTGTTTGTTAGAGAGTAGGTTGTTTGTCTCTAAGTGGAGGATAATGGATTGGTTAATAATTGATTCCATGACTTTAGAGGTGATGCAACATAAAGAGGTTGGTCTGTAATTTTCAACTAGGCTGGGGTCTCCCTTTTTGAAGATGGGGATGACCGTGGCTAGTGACCATAGGTTTGGCAAGGAGCTGGTCCTGAAAGATTTCAAAGATTATACTTTGAGTTTCTGCTATGGCAGTGGATAGCTTTTTTAAGAAGTAGGCACATATTCCATCCGGTCCAATAGACAGAGATGGTTTCAGATTGCATAGTGCTTTTTCAACATTATCTTCTGTAAAATCGATATGTATTAGATCATTGTAGTTGTCTGTAGTTCAACTAGGAAATATTGGGCATGATCCATTGCTATTTACAAAGACTGAGCGAAAGAATGTGTTAAAGAGGTTGGCTTTAATGGTGTCATCGTTACAGTTTTTAACATTAGATCCTTTCAGGGTTGAGATGGACCTTGTGCCTTCATGTTTGTTGTTTTTAAAAAATTGTAGAAAGAGTGGGTGGAATTGGTGCGTAGAAGGTTTTCCTCTTGCTTAATATGATAATTGGTGCATTCAGTCTTTATCTGGTGGCATAAATTTTTGTTTTTCTTTTGAAGTTGGCAACATGACCAGATCTGTTTTTCCGCCAAAGGGATTTCTTTTTGGATTGGAGCTTCCTTATTGTTATAGGTAATTTGTTTTTTTTCTTGGTGTCAGGAGTTGTTATTGGTTCATATAGTTTGATGACTCTTCTGACTTCAAGTAAAAATATGTTGTAATGGTCTTTGACAGTATTGCATCCAGTGAATAGAATTTGCCAATCGAGAGATGAGAGATTGTTGTTTATAAGATCATAATTGCCTCTTTTGAAGTTATAATTGGGTATCCCATTGTTATGGTGATATTTGTGAGGATGTATGTTGAGACAAAAGTCAATCATGCTGTGGTCATTGTTGGAAAAGGGTTCTTTCTTTTGTATTCCATAAATTGAATTCAAACTATTGCAGAAGAAGCAGTTGTTAAGTCTAGGGTTATTGGTTACTAGTTGTTCCAGTCCCAGATTTGTTACAGCATTGTAGAAGGTTGCATGTATGGGTTCAGTTGTACATTCATTTTGGCTCCAATTAATAGGAGGTAGTTTGAAGTCACCAAGAAGGATAAAAGCATGTGGATAGGAGGTTGCCTATGTTAGTAGTGCATTTAACTTGTTTACATGTTCGATGTCATAATCAGGGGCTCTGTAACATAGCAAGAATCGAAATGTGATATTTAAGGACAATTCACAGACGATGGCCTCAGGACCGAGCAAGCTCCTGTGTAACTTGGAGGTAATGATTTCTTGGTGTAGTCTCTCTTGTGTGAAAAGCAGTAGACTTTGTGTTATTTTCACTCTAAACTACAGTAAAATTCATTCCCTGTCCTTATTTTCCATTTTAACCTCCATTATCCGAAACATCACTGCTTTGCATCTTAGAAATGGTACCTTAGATTCAAGGAGATACTCTGGGTGACTTGAGGAAACTCCCCTGCTTCAAAGGAGATGTTGATATATCTCCCTCATGAACATTTTGTGCAGGTGTCCCCACTTCCCCTATGCTGAAAGTGGATCCCTTGTCCCAGAGAGTGGAGGAAGGTGACCCCTTGGTCTTCCTCTGCTCAACGGAAGGAGGCACCACAGAGAAGAAGTTCCATTTCTACAAGGATGGGGTGGAGATCATCTCCAGCAAAGGTCTTCTTGAACCCTCCACAGATCATCTTCAAAATGCGTCTCTGAGAATCCGTCATGCATCATTCAACGACAGAGGGGAATTTGCCTGCAGTTATGAAGAGAAGAGAAGCAACCGATGGATCATGTCTTCTTTGAGTCTAGGGGTGAACATCACAGTTAAGCCAGGTAGGAAGAGATTTGGATGTGGTTAAACCTTGAGACCACCATGAAAGGCTAAACTAGGAAGGGCAACGAAAGTCCTGGAGGAAGGCAAATGGCTTTTGTGGAATTCTTAACTAGCTTCCACAGAGAGGTCCAAGGAAAATCCAGAACATGAGCTTGATTTAAAGAGAAAGGTGGGGAGTCTGTTTCATTTATATTTTTAACAGTATCTAAACCATCAACAACAGGCAGAGTAAAAATGTTCTGTCAAGAAATACCAAATCATTTTTCTTGTTTCTTACTCTAACTGGTTTTAACCCAAGATTCAGATCCTATATGGAGATATTCCTGGATGGTGATTCCTCTTATAATCCTGTTGGTTCCTTTTGCCTTTTATTGCTGGAGGAAGAAGAGCAGTAAGCAAAGCAGTTTGGGTTCAAGGGTTCCCTTACCTGGAGTCCCAGATGGCTCCTGATGTGGTTGGAGATGTTGACTGAGAGATTCTTTGGGGAGGCAGGAAAGGGGAGCCAGGCCTGAGAGAGAAGGGCAAACAATTTGTGAGAAAAATGGAAATAAGCCGTTTTTTCTTTCTTTCTTTTTATTATTGTTTCTCCCTTGGAAGCATCAGTATCCCAGGAACAATTTCAGCTCAGGGAAAAGAAAGAGGAAAGAAATGATCTTCCAGTGATGGAGCCTCAAGCAGCAACAGCAGATAGTTCCTCACCTGTCAAGGTAGCTGGTGGGATTGATGGGTGACTTTAATCAGGGTCTGCAGGAGGTCTATTTACACTGGAGAGTGAAACCAAGTTTTATCCTCACTATTGAGGGTGTCACACAACTGTCATGAAGAAACAGGAATGATGTCGATAGGATTTAGAGCTTCTGAACTTTAACTCTTGAATTTAATCAGGATGTTACTTTCAGAAGACCATTTGTCTTGAACTCTTCGAACATCTGCTCTAATTTTCTTGGCTTTGGTTTCAACCAAAGATTTTAGGAATTTTTGAATGACTAGATCTTTCTTTAAAAAATGGTGAAGCAGAATAATTTTCTTTATGGCCTCCAGTCTAACAAGTCATGTATTGGCCAAGAAATTGAATGGCCTTGAAGGCCACACAAACAGAAAGAAATATTGAAGAAATCCAAACATCTTAGAAACCATCAAAGATTCCTATAAATAAGTGTTTGGGGCAAAGTTTTAGGGGATTGTCCTTGTGGGTTTCTCAGGAGCATCTCAAAACCATTGGGAATTTGAGATAGGAAGCAAGACTGGATCAGATCTGATGCCAAAAGTCAACCCTTCTTTTCTGTGATGGGCTGGTAATCTTTCTATGCCATAGGAGATCTGTTAAGCTTATTTATTTCTAAAAAAGTGTAAAATGAGGGAGAAATCCCATGTTCTCCAAGGGACTTTCTCCTGCAGGCAGATTGAACAATGTCTTCTCATCCCCCTCATGTTTCCCAGGACTCTGAGGTCACTTACAGCTGCGTCCAGAATTTCTTCACTCCGTCTCCTCCTGGACCAACAAGGAAGAATTGTCTAACACAAAGGGAAGAAGAGGGGATATTGTACAGCGATATTGTGTTTCCACCCAAAAGGAGACAGCAAAATCACCCCTGATTGCAGCCAAATGTATCTCTCTTGGTCCAGTCTCTCATTCGGCCGAAACATCATCCCTTGAAGAGATGATGAGGTGCAGCTGAGCTTCAATTTATGGCGGAAGAGAAAATCCATCAAATAGGGGGAAATTCTGGGCATAATCTTATTCTGTGAGATTGTCAGAGAACTGCGCAGCTGGTGTCCAAATAGAGATGCTGACACAAACTTGTATTTTTATACAAATAAAGATGTTTTACAACTATAGGTAGTAGTTGTGTTACATCAGTTCATTTAGTGATCATTTGAAGTAACAACGTCACTGAGAAAAGTGACTTATAACCATTTTCCACACTTATGACTGATGGTCATTCTCATGGTCACCTGATCAAAATTTGGATGCTTTGCAACTGGCTTATATTTATGATGGCTGCAGTGTCCTGGGGTCACCTGATCCCCTTTTACGACCTTCTGACAAGCAAAGTCAACCAAGAAGCCAGATTCACTTAACAATCCTGTCACTATATTAACAATGGAAGCCATTCACTTAACAAATGTGGCAAGAAAGGTCGTAAAATGTTGCAAAATTCCCTTAACAAATGTCTCACTTAGTAACGGAAATGTTGGGCTGTATATTGTGGTTGAAAGTTGAGGACTCCCTGGATATATAGAGCAAAAAAGTTAATCAGGCTCAGCTGGAGCATCGTGAGGTAAATCACAGAGCGCACAGAAGAAACAGGTGGGAAAAAGAGAAACTCCCTCTCCACACCCAAAGCAACCAATCACAGCACAGATTGCCTCATGCAGGAGCCCTCCCTCTTCAATCAATCAACTATAAATGTGTGTTCTGATTCACTGGACAACCACACGGCTCCAGCTACTAAATTTAAGTCTCAGTTCTATCTCGGTCTAGGCTTGTGCCTTCTGGGAAGATTTGCATTATAATTTTTTTCTCTTCATAACATACTTTTTATTTGTCTTCTTCAGAATTGGTATTTTCATCTATAGGGGCAATCTAATCTTTCTCCTATTTGGTTCAACGGATCTTGATTGGTTGGTTTGTCTGGATCTCAACTGCTGAGGTCTTTCAGGACCACCCTTGTCCATGTTTCAGCCAGAAAACCTGTCATAGAAACAGCCAAAGGAAGGGACCTTGATGTGGACACAGAGAGAGACAGACCTAATGTATCAAACAAATGCAGGGAACACAAGATTAGGGACCGTATTCTACACTGAAGCATCCCTTGAATATGGCAGCTCATAGGAAAGCCTTCGTCCTACGGAGGTTTCACATCTGACTCTCTCAGTATGGAGGGATGATCCAGGCTCTTTGCTTGTGGGGTGTTTTTGGGTCTCCAAACTGATTACTCCACCTCAATGTCATGTTTCCTCAGAGATATGATTTTCCTTTTACTAAGCCCACAATCCTTTTTTTTCCTCCTTCAGTTTTTTTTAATGACTGCATGCTGCATGGATTTGGGTTCGTCAGTAAAGCTAAATATCTGGGGGGAAAGCAGAATAAAAGCGAAATTAGAGATGCACTGTGGGGAAGCCTCAGTTTCTGAGTTTCTGAGTTCACTTTCTGGTCTGGTTGTGGATGAGTCCATGATGGAGAATGAGGGTCTCTGCAGATGAATGGTGGGTGGGGTCCTTTCTTCATATCATTGTAAAATCCAGAATGTAATTCAAGATCAGATTCAGAGATTTTATCCAGAATGATTTCTGGATCCCCACATTCACTCTACTCTGGGTAAAATCATTTTAAAAAACTATAATCCTTTTGATATATTAGTCTGGGATATTTTGTGCCTCAATTCCAAAGTTCTTGGAGATAAATAATATACATCCTGGGAGAAATTTTAACACTTTACTGAAATGTGATGATAGTTTGGGTGCGCTTAAACCCCATCACAAAGAGGATAATAAATCTGGTGTTTTTGACAGAAACAACAATTTCAATTTTTTAAAGCATACTGCTTTTTGCAACTCTATTTTTCATAATTAGTACCTTTATCTTTTTTTTATTCTATCTGTCTACAGATCCACTATACGTGGCTTAGGACAAGAAGTGGAGGTGATCAAGACAGAAACTCAGAGATGGCGATTAGGCCTTGCAAAAGAGCAAAATGTTTTTTTATTTTAAATTCTCACTGGGTGCAAGAGAGGCCAGGAGGATGGGGACAGAGAGCTGCTGCAGAGAGGAAGGCTTTGGTGTGGTGAAGAAGGCCAGGGAGCTGGGCTGGGCTGGGGGAATGACGCAGTTCCTGCCTTGCCCCTTGAATTGGAGGGCTGAGTGAAGAGAAGTTGCAGCTCTGAATCTCTCTGGGGAAGGAAGAAGAGGGTGGCGGAGAGTCCAAGAGTAGCTGCCCAGGAATCCTGAAGTGAAGATGGAGATCATCCCTTGGATGACAGGTTTGGGTTTCTCCTTTGTCCTCCTCCCATCCACATCTGGCTCTTTTCCTCACTGAAGATCTGATTGCTTTACTCCCAGCTGCTTTTCTTCTTCTAGATCCTTCTCAGGAAATCTGAGCTTTCTTCTTTCTTGGTGGGGAATAATTTGAACAATGAGGTACTTTCCTACCTCTCCCATCATCCAAGTATCCCCAGTTCTCTTGATTCACAACCATCTCAATGGAAGGGGTTTGGGGGATGCAGAGCAGTCTCTCTCTTCCTCCCTTCAGAAGCACCCAGAAGGTGACCCAAAACTGCAGCTTCACAGTCAATACAAGAGATAGGAAGTTGGGGCAATGGATGAGCAAAGAAAGGGGTCAACCTGTGGGTCGCAGTGAAGGCCATTGATATAAGGAGCTTCCCTTTTCTCCCTCCTGCTCCTCTTAAATGATTGAGAATTGAAGACATCGCAACAGCTGAACGTCAGAGAAAAATCCCTCTTGGGCCCCTGAAGGTTTCCATATCTGCTCCTAATTACAGCCATAATAGGTTTTGGGGACTCTTGTGAACCACCCAGCCCCAACAGACAGAACATGGGTGGGAGAAGATCCCTTCCTCCTCCTCCTTCAGGGCAGCATCTCATCTGCTGCATTCAATCAACGAAGAAGAATAAGATGGTAGGGATGAAAGTCTTGCACAGCCTGAGACCATCTCTCCTTCTCATAACTCCACCTTTCCTCTTTCTCTCTTTCAGTCCTGTCAAGCATCCTCCTGGGAGCAGGTAAGAGACCCTCATGCACACTTTGCTTGTGTTCATAAAATGCTAGGCTGTGATTGTTACGGTCTTAGAGGGAGGGAGAAAGCAAAATGAAAATGAAAGCCGAAAGAGAAATGCTGAAGGAGAAAAACCCACCTCTGTGCATGTAGCTGACTGGCCATTCTGGCCACTTGGATTTGTGCAAAGGGGGAATCCAGTCTTTGTTGCTTCTTCAGCAGGGATCTGTAGATGGCCACCATCCTGGTGAATCTAAAGAGGTTTCACTGTGAAAAATGTCCACCTCAAGTTCTTCTTCTCCCCAGTATAACATGGAGACAGACGTGCCAATCGCAGAGGGTATTGCTCACAAGGTATTTCCAAAAGATCAGGGAGGGATGAATCCTTGGATGGACCTTCATCCAAGCCGGCAGCTGGAAACCCAAGACAACCAGGCCAATCAGAGATGCTTTTAAGAGGGGACTGATAAATTTGGGGTCTAATTTTTTAGGTGGTTGAGAGGAAGATGAAGGCTTGATGGAAATGGCTGGAAAAGATGATTAAGCAGCATATAGATTTAAAGCCAGAACTATTTTTGTTAGGTATAATACCAGGAAGTTATGATAAAGGGACTACATATTTAATGCCACATGCATTGACAGCAGCGAGAATTGTATTTGCACAATATTGGCAAAATGAGAACACCCCACCCCCACAATATTAGATTGTGCAGAGATCGAGAGATTGACATTGAAAGTAAAAGATAGCGGAGATATAGAGTAATATTTAATGTGGGATAGGTTTTATTAATGGTTAGAGGTAAGAGGTAGAAATTAGATGAAGAAAGAGCATTGTTATGTGTAAGTAAAATATGAATGTTGTTTTATAATTATAAGTGTGCTAATGGAATTAATATGATCATAAATAAGCTAATATAATTACAAATATGGTTATAATTATTATATGTATTTTTATTATTATTATTATTATTTTATTATTATTGCACATTAAAAACCACAGTGTACACAGCAAATGAGATAACTATGCTGGGTTTCGTATCACAAATCACTAGTCGAACACCTCCCAAGCGTTTAGGACTGCATGATGTATTGGTGGATTATGTGAACAGATCCCAGTAAGGTGGCCTTCTGCAGCTGACCTATGGTGATCTTGTCAGCGCCAATTGTTTTCAAGTGCTTGCCTAGGTCTTTAGGCACAGCACCCAGTGTGCCAAGTACCACTGGAACTACCTGCACTGGTTTATGCCAGAGTCTCTGCAGTTCGATTCTCAAGTCCTGATATCTGGTGATTTTTTCAAGTTGTTTCTCATCGATTCTGCTGTCACCAGGTATGGCAATGTCGATGATCCACACTTTTTTCTTCTCCACAATTGTGATATCTGGGGATGATGATGATGATGATGATGATGATGATGATGATGATGATTACTATTATTATTATTATTGCTACTACTACTACTGCTTACTACTGCTACTATCATCATCAATATCATCATCTGTATATCTGTTATGTATTTTCTTTTTGTAAAATGAAGTGCCCAGACAACACATTGAATTCAAAATACTCATATATAAATTTAAGAACTTGACTTAAAAAATAAAAGGTTTGCTGGAAAGATGCATATGATCTCTCATAGGAATAGGAAAATGTATCTTGAGGAGTAGCTGTAAAGATTGCAGCTCTTATTAGAAGTTCAAAGCTTGAACCACAGGAGAAGATCAGTTCAGGTATTGAGAAGAATAGCATTCATTGTTTCAGGCAGATGAGGAAAATATCTGAACTCTGAGGAGCAGAGCAGTGATATAAATTGAGAGTTAAGACTGGAAGTGGCATCAGAGAAGCGTCTGTGAATTTGGACATGCTTAACAACGTGATTGCAGAGAAAGTGTGTAGCTCAGTTGGAGCTGAAGTGTTGGGTGGTTGGTGATCTTCCAAATCGATGGTCTTCTTGCATTACCATCATCAGGGCTGATTCTTGAAGCACAGCAGCTTGCCATGCGTGCTCTGATCTGATCTTGTAATGCAAGAAAACCATCCAGCCCTAAGAATATTGAGCACCCAACCGTCAAGTGGATATCAAACAAAAGAGCCATGTCCTGGCTGGGCCTAAAGGTGTGTATATCTATGTTGCAGACCAAACAAGTCTCCTCCTTCTGGCTGTTGCCATTTAAGGACCAAATCAAATGTGGGAGAGGGCTTCATTTATAGTGTTGGCTCCTTTTCCTCCATGTTCTGTCCTTGCGAGGATTCCCAAAGCAGTTTATGGATGGGAGCCATTCTGGGAATCGGGTGGATGTTCTGGTTCAGAGATCTGGTTCCAGGAGTTGATCAGAAGGAAGAACTCAGTGGCTTCTCTTTCTTTCCTCAGCTTCACGGGCAGATTCAAGGCTATGGGCCCCCAGGCTATCCTCATCCTTTCAAAAACACCATGTCATATTTAAAGGAGAAGAGATCCCCTTGAAATGCTCCCTCCCAGAAGAATCTCGGGCGGAATTTTTCATGTTCTACTGCAAGGATCGATCAGATTTAACAATCACAAATGAAGGTCTCAATGAAAATACCTTCAATCTCAGAACTGCAGATCTGAACTCAGACCTAATAAAATGTACATGCAGGTTTGAAAGAGTTGGAGGATGGCTCACTTCTCCTCAAAGTAAGCAGATGGTCTTCAGAGTCCATGGTAAGATGAATATTTATTGCCTGGAAGTATTCACATCAAAGGCAGTGCTAATACTCAACCGATGAAAATGCACAATAAACCATTCAAAAATCAATCCGGTGAACCAAACATCAAACAAGCGAATCCATACATAAATAAATAAGATGAGAAATGGCTAGGCGGACCATCTTTTAATGAGAAATCTATTTCCCCAGTCGAATATTATGGCCGGGACAACGTTGGGTGAGGAGTTGCAGAAAAAACTGTGCCTTCTCCATTCTCATATAGTCCTTGAATTATGACCATAATGGAGCTTGCCTCCCTTGAGACTGTTCTGAAATAGCTCATTCACATGACTGGGCTGGTTTTAAGGCTTATTTGCTGCAGTCGTTAAGTGAACCGATGGTTCTCCATGGACTCGGTTTTTCTGAAAACTGGAAGTCAGTACTGGGTTTTAGCACAACCATTGTAAAATGTGGCCATGCGACCATGGGACTCTGCAAACGGCAGTCTTCCCTAGTGTCCCGTTATGTGGCCCTCGGGGAGGGGTTGACCATCTGCATTTTGAATCTGGGTCCTAAGTAGCCCCAGAGTAGCTCTGAAGCCAAACAACTGGTCTCAAGTCAAGAACTACCTATATCTCATATGTTTATATATGTCACCTGCTATGCTGTGTTTTATAGAGACTTGCTTCTCCGTTATTTGAAGATTTGAACACTAAAAAAGTTGGTTGATGAGTAGATACTCTGAGATAATGATTGGTCAGATTGCACAGGGGCAGATAGGAAAGCACTCCAGAGGGTTAACGTCATTGCCCAGAAGATCATGGGTTGCCCTCTCCCCTCTTTGGAAGAGCTTTATAGCTCCCGCTGCCTTAAGAAAGCTCAAAACATCCTCAAAGATCCATCTCATCCTGGGAACCCTTTGTTTGAACTATTACCATCTGGCAGACGGTACAGAATAATAAAACCAAGGACAAATAGGCTGACAAACAGCTTCTATCCCAGGGCAGGAGCTACTTTGAATTCAACTGTATAGTGCAGCATTGGTGAGGTGTCAGGGATTTCTGGTTCAATGTGTGGAGGGTGACGGATGTGTGTTTGTGTTTATTTTCATGGTCATGATGTGCACTGAAGACGGTGTTTGATTTCGTTGTATGAGGTGCAATGACAATAAACTAAACTAAAGGAAACTAAACTGTTAACTGGGACACAGAATATTCTACCCATGAAGTCTCTGGCCCTTCTGATTCCAGCCACTCTCGTGTTTTCCAGACTTTCAGTGGGTCAGAGATGGGAGGCCATTTGCAGTGGGTCCCTCAGGAAGGCCTCCAGCTTAGAGTGAGAAGGGGAACTGAGTCACAGAAAGGTCCTTAGCTGCTTTTCAGGTCTCCAAAGAGAGTGGAGAGACAGGAGTGCCAGGCTTCTTGAACTCCAACCTCACAGGATGGCTTCTTCCATGTTTCATAACCTTTGGTTGGTCAAGGATTCCAAGAGCAGTTTATGGATGGGACCCCTGTTGGGAAGGGGATGTTGTTTCTGGTGTAAAGTCTTGGTTCTAGGAGTGGATCAGAAGGAAGAACTCAGTGCCTTCTCTTTCTTTCTTTGGGTTCATGGACAGGTTCATGGCTCCCAGCTCCCAAGCTCTCTTCACCTCTTCCAGACACCGTCGTTATTAAAGGAGAAGAGATCCCCTTGAAATGCTCCCTCCCAGAAAAATATTGGGCAGAGTCTTTCATTTTCTACTGCAAGGATCAATCCGATTTAATAATCACATATGAAGGTCTCAATGAAAATAGTAATATATGTCACATATGAAAACATCACAAAAAATACCTTCAAATTCAGGACTGCAGATCTGAACTCAGATCAAATGAAGATAAAATGTACATGCTGGTTCTGGTATCCACATGGAGGATCACCTCCTTCTCCTCAAAGTAACCAGCTGGACTTCTTCATCAGTGGTAAGATGAATATTCATTACGTGAAAGGCAGTGCTAATGCTTAAAATATGAAAATGCACAATAAACCTTTCAAAAATGTACCCAGTGAACAAAACCCCAAACAAGCAAATCCATTGGTGAACAAATAATTCCTTCTGTAAGAATACAGATAGGAGAACTTTCTTTTAATGGGAAATATATCTCCCAAATGGGATGCTGTGGTTGGGACAACATTGTGGCAGCATTTAGAGAAACAACTATGCCTTCATGTCTCCTATACTTACCTAAATACTTAGAGTTTTCATCTTCTCGGCTCCCTATATTTGCTTTTTTTTAATTTGAAGATTAGAATACTGAAAAACATCAGCTGAGGGCAGGAGGTGGGATTCTACTGGTTCGGACTGGTTCTATAGAACCGGTTGTTATGATTCTATGCAGTTCAGAGAACCGGCAAATCGTGCCCCTGACTGACCTCTCCGCCCTCCCTCCCCTCCTTGCCCAATCAGTCCTTGTCGCACCTGCACAACATTGTGGAAAAAGAAAAGGAGAAGAAGAAGAAGCCAGTCACATGGTCACACCCACCTATCCACCTATCCACATCCACCTATCCACCCACCTATCCCACCTATCCACATCCACCTATCCACACCCACCTATCCACGCCCACCTATCCACACCCACCTATCCGCGCCCACCTATCCACGCCCACAGAACCAGTTTTTAAAAAATTTGAATCCGACCCCTGGTTGAGTGTAGATGGCGGTAATGATTGTTCAGGGCAGTCTCTCTTGCATGAAAAGGGGAAGGTTTTTTTTTGAAACTACGTTCACTCCAAACTAAAAAAAAATAATCTCTTGTTTTCCATTTTAAATTCCATTAAAAAATGTTGCCTCATAAAACGGTGTCTTAGTTTCAAGGAAGTGGATGATTGTAGGAAATTTATCTGCTTCAAAGGAGACAAAACCGGATGTCCTTTGTGAACCTTTCTTGCAGATGCCCCTCCATCCCCAGGGCTGAGAGTGGATCCCTTGTCCCAGAGGGTGGAGGAAGGTGACCCCTTGGTCTTCCTCTGCTCAACGGAAAGAGGAGATCGAGAGAAGAAGTTCCATTTCTACAAGGATGGTTTGGAGATCATCTCCTGTGAAGAAGTTCTTCTGGAACCCTCCACTGAGCCCACAAATCCTCTTCAAAATGCCTCTCTGAGAATCCTTCATGCCTCATTCAACCACAGTGGAGAATTTGCCTGCAGTTATGAAGAGAAGAGAAGCAACCGATGGATCATGTCTTCTTGGAGCCGGAGGACAAACATCACAGTTGAGCCAGGTAGGAGGAGATTTGGATTTGGTTAAACTTTGACACCACCATAAAAGACTATGGGCCTTGGTGCAGGCTGTTAATAGCCTAGCACTTAGTTCCAGCTGCCTGTAATTACTGTAGGCTCGAATCCCACCAGGCTCAAGGTTGACTCAGCTTCCATCCTCTCGGGGTAGGTAAATTGAGGACCCAAGATTGTTGGGGGCAATAAGCTGACTTTGTAAAAATGCCGCTTAGTAATAAGCAGGCATATACAATGGAAGGAAGGCTATTGCTGAGCACATTGTAAGCCGCCCTGAGTCTCCAGAGAAGGGTGGGATATAAATATGAATTTAAAAAAAAAGACTAAACTAGGAAGGGCAAAGAAAGTCCTGGAGAAAGGCAAATGGCTTTTGTGGGATTGTTAACTAGCTCCACAGAGAAATCCGTGAAAAATCCAGAAAATGCGCTTGATTTAAAAAAAAACAGGTCTTTTTCATTTGTAGATTTAATAGAATCTAAACCTTCAAGAACAGGGAGAGTAAAATGTTCTTCCAAGAAATACTAAATCATCTTTCTTGTTTGTTACTCAAATCAGTTTGGACCCAAGATTCAAATATTATATGGAAATATTCCTGGAAATATTCCTCTTATAATCCTGCTGGTTCCATTTGCCTTTTATTGGTGGAGGAAGAAGAACAGTAAGTCAAGTGGTTTGGGTTCAAGGATTCCCTTACTGAGGTCCTAGATGGCTCCTGATGTGGTTGGAGAAGTTGACTGAAAGATCTTCTGAGGAGGCAGGAAAGGAGAGGCAGTTCTGGTTTTGAGAGGGATGGGCAATATGTGAGAATGGTGGACTGATTCATCCTTCTTTTATTTTTATTGGTCTTGGAAGCATCTCCACCCCACGAGCAATTTCAGCTGGTGGAAAAGAAAGAGGAAGGCAATCTTCTTGGAATGATGGAAAGTCAAGCAACAACAGCAGCTACATCTTCATCTGCCAAGGTAGCTGGTGGGATTCATGGGTGATTTTGATCAGTGTCTACATGGGAGTTCTGTTTGCACTGGAGAGTGAAACCTGGTTCATGGAATCCCATCTAATGAGGTTTGATGTCCTCTAGAGTCATCCGATTGTCCTTGTGTAGTGACAAGTGTGATGCAGTTGGGCTTTAGAGTGCCTGAACCATATTGGTGCAATGTTCATAGACAGCTGAACTCTAATCCTCCAGTTCAAGCATAACTTAGTTTCCATAGGTCCACTTGTCTTGATCTCTGTGAACATCTACTCTTTGTTTCTTTACTTATTTGGTTTCAACCAAAGCATTTAGGCAGTGTAGTACCCCTAGATATTTCTTTCAAAGATGGGGAAAGATAATTCTCTTTTTTGCCTTCAATTTAACAACTCATGTATTGCCCAAGATATTTTATTGGCCTTAAATCTCACACAAACCTACAAAATGAAAGATATATTTAAGAAAACTATGCATCTTGGTAGGTATTAAACATTCCTCGAATCCAGTGTTGGAGGCAAAATTTCTAGAGATGTTTCCTGTCAGTTTCTTCTTAGGAGCATCTCATCACCCTCAGGAAAACTGAGATGGGAAATTTGGATGGGTCAGGTCTGATGCCGAAGGTCAATCCTTATTTTACTTGGTGCACTGGCAATCTTTCTAGGCTGCAGCAGACTAGTCAAACTTACTTATTTCTAAAAATGTTGCAAAATGATGGAGAAATCCCTTGTTCTCAAGGAGTTGCAGGCAGATTGAATGTTTGAGCAATGTCCTTTCTTTCCCTCACTTTTCCCAGGACTCTGAGGTCACCTACAGCTGCATCCAGGACTCCTTCACTGCGTCTCCTCCTGGACCAACAAGGGAGAACCATCCTACACAATGGGAAGAAGAGGGGATATTGTACAATGACATTGTGTTCTAACCCAAAAGGAGGAAGCAAAGTCATCCCTGATTGCAGCAAAATACATCCATCTTGGTCCAGCCTCTTATTAGGCCTAGACATGGGCGTCACCCTTGAAGAGATGATGAGCTGAGCTTCAATTTATGGAAGAAGAGAGAACACATCAAAGAGGACAAAATTCTGGACATTATCTTATTCTATGAATCTCACTTCTATCTTGGTGTAGATTTGAGCCTGCTGGGAATATTTCCATTACAATCTCTTTTCTTCATAATGTTCTTTTTGGTTTTGTCTTCTTCAGAGCTGGTACTTCAATATATTGAGGAAATATAATCTTTCCTCTATATGGTCCAATGGATCTTGATGGATTGCTTTGTCTGGATCTTGACTGTTTTTCAGTTCCATTCTTGATTATGTTTCACCTAGAAGGTTGCTAAGAGAGGCCAAAGAAAGAGACCTTGGTTTGGATACACACACAGAGAGACAGACAGACCTGATGCATCAAAGAAGTGCAGCAGTGGTGGGATTCAATTTTTTTTACTACTGGTTCTGTGGGCATTGCTAGGTGGGCGTGGCATGGCTTGGTGGGCATGGCAAGGGAAGGTTACTGCAAAATCCCCATTCCCTCCCTGCCCACTAACCTGCTTTCCAGCTCCATTCTCCTGGGCAGAGCAATCAAAGAAGACCCAGCCGATCAGCTGGGACTCAGGAAGCAGAGAATAGATGGGGGTAGGGCCTGTTAAGTTTGCATGAAGAGTCAAATGCGGGGAACTTCAGTAAAGAGTTTATTCAGTGACTACAACTCGAATGGACCCGAGTTGGCTGGGCTACGGCTGCCTCTTATAGCCAGCAGCCGTAGTTGCCAGCCAATGGGAGTGCAGGGTTTCTTCCCGCACTATTTAAACCAATACCATTTAACATTTTACAAGAACAGTTCAAATAAACCAATAACATTCAAACCTACATACATAACACCCCTCCCCACTAGGTTCAGTCCATACCAAACCCCAACCTATCTAATGTATTCTTTTAAATAGATGGGGCTCTTAACGTGTACGTTGAGACCTTCGTGGTTCAGAAGTTTTAACGTTCTCACCCAGTGAGAGGGGAAATGTGTCTGCTGACATTTCCCTGTTGGGACTTTCTGTGAAAGGAGACCCTGTTAGACTGTTAGAATCTGGTCTCTCCTCCCAATCCATCTCCATAACAATGTCAGCATCCAAATCAGGTAGTGATGTGCAATCTTCCACTTCTAAGGATGGATCTTGGCATCGTGACAGGGTTCGGGATGGTTCCTGTCGTAATGGCTCGTTACACATAGGGTAGATTCTTGCTTGCTGATTATCCTCCTGTTCCTCCCCTTCCCCCCCAGAAGTGACAACAGGTGAGGGAACCAGAGAGAGACGGGCGATGTTCCAGAGGGAACCTGGATCTGAGTTGATCAATGTGCCTGCTCCAGAGGAGTCCATCCTCTGTTTGTACCCTGTAAGAACGAGGGCCAGTGATTTGAGATATTGCAGCAGGAATCCATAAAGGCTCACCTATAAGGTTCTTAGCATACACAGAATTCCCCACACTGAATGTACGAACTTTGGAAGTGGAATCCAGTGGTGCGTCCGGTGCGTAAGTGGGATGAAGGCGGTCAAGGGAAGACCTAAGTTTCCTACCCATCAACAACCCTGCTGGGGATAAGTTATTAGATGGGCTAGGAGTGATGTGCTGAACACTAAGAAGTTTTTCAAGCTTCTCAGTGATGTCCCCAGAACCCAGTTGCTGGAGCTTCTCTTTGGTAACGCATACCATGCGTTCAGTCCGGCCTTTAGCCGAAGGGTGCCCAGGGGAAGTGAGGGCATGTCTGATACCCTGTTTTGCTAGAAAGGATTCAAAAACGTTAGATGTAAATTGAGGGCCATTGTCAGAGACAAGAACATCAGGTAACCCCTGGGTTACAAACAGTTTTCTGAGCTGCTTGATGACAGCATCAGTTGTGGTGGATGTCATGGGAAATACCTCGAGCCATTTGGAATATGCATCTACTATAACAAGAAAAGTGTGCCCTCTAATAGGACCTGCAAAATCAATGTGGATCCTAGACCACGGGCCCCTAGGACATTCCCATTCCTGTGTGGGGGCGTGAGGTGGGGCAGGCCTGACTACCTGGCAATTGGGACAAGATGCAACCCAGTTTTCAACCATTTTGTCAATACCTGGCCACCATACATAACTCCTGGCCAATCCCTTCATCCTTACAATCCCAGGATGACCCTCATGTAACATTTCCAAAACCTCTCTTTGCAGTTTTGCAGGAATAACCACCCTGTTACCCCACAAAATACATCCTCTTGATACAGATAATTCAGTTTGCCTGCACTTAAAAGGTTGGGCAAGGTGAGGTAGATCTTGAAGAGGCCAACCTTTCTTAATCCAGCCTATAACAGGAGCCAACACAGTGTCTTTGCCAGTCTCTCTGGCAATTTCAGCAGTATGAACTGGAAGCTTAGCAACAGTTTCTAGGAAAAAGGTGTGTGTTTCAGGTTCAAAGTCCCCCTTGTGGCAAGGCAGTGGGTAACGACTCAGTGCATCAGCATGTCCAATGTCCTTGCCAGGCCTGTGAATCAGTTTGTATGAATAAGCTGCAAGAAATTCAGTCCATCTCAGCATTCTTGGTGACAGGATAGTAGGTGTAGGTTTGTCTCCTGCCACAATGCCTAATAAAGGTTTGTGATCTGTAACAATGGTAAATGACCTGCCATACAGATATTCATGAAATTTCTTGACAGCTGCAACAACTGCCAATGCCTCCTTGTCCAGTTAGCTATAATTCCTCTCTGCTTTGGACAAAGTGCGAGAGTAAAATGCAATAGGGGCTTCCCTCCCGCTGGGAAGCCTGTGGCTCAAAACCCGCCCCCCACTCCAAAAGGGGATGTATCACAAGTCAGTACAACAGGCAAATTCTCAGAGAACTGTATCAATAGAGCATCAGATGTGATTAGTCTCTTAATACTGTTAAATGCTGATTGTTCCTTCCTCCCCCAGATCCAAACAGCCTTCTTATCAAGCAATCTATGCAAAGGTTCAGCAATGGATGCCTTTTGAGGTAGAAACATGTGATAAAAGTTAATAAGTCCAAGGAAAGCTTGCAAATCTGTTTTGCATTTAGGTCTGGTGGCTTCTTTGATTGCTTTAACCTTGGCATCAGTAGGGTGGATGCCATGCTTGTCAATCATGTAGCCCAGGAACTCAACCCTCTCTGTCTTAAGTGTGCATTTTTCTTCCTTGACTTTTAAACCCGCTTTTCTGAATCTGGTAAGGACTTCTCTGAGTCTTTCTTGAAGCTGAGTGTCATTTTCAGCAGAGATTAACACATCATCAAAGTAAGGCACTACCCCTGGCAGTCCTTGAAGCATTCTTTCCATAAGACTTCGAAAAATGCCTGGTGCCACGCTTACTCCAAATTGTAACCTTTACATTTGAAGGCACCTCTGTGAGTCACAATGGTTTGGGCCTCTGCAGTGGCATCATCAACTGTTAGTTGTTGATATGCCTGGGCCAGATCCAATTTGGCAAAGACTGTACCCCTGCCAAGTGAATGTAGCAGATGATGCACAACTGGCACTGGATATGTGCTCTGCTGCAGCATGGTTCAGTGTCCCCTTATAGTCTCCACAAATTCTTACTGACCCATCAGCCTTCACTGGTGTGACTATGGGTGTTTCCCATCTGGAGTGATCAGTGGGCTCTAAAACCCCTTGAGCAATTAATTTGTCTAATTGTGCATCAATTTTTTCCTTTAAAGCAAATGGAACCCTCCTGGGCTTTAAACGAATTGGGGGCACCTTGGGATCTAGGTTGAAAGTGATAGGGGTCCCCATATACTTGCCCAGTCCTTCGCTGCAGACCTCTGGAAACTCAGACTTCAAGGCCTCCTCCCATTCAGAATTGCTCACGTGATTGATGCCAGTCACCTCGATGCCTAGTGGCTTGAACCACTCAAGTCCCAGCAAGCTTGGGCGATCCTTGTCCACGATGGTCAGAGGCAATCGTTTGATGTGGCCTTTAAACTGCACATTGAAATCTCTTGCTCCAACTACTGGAATCTTGTTCCCTTGGTAGTCTTTAAGAGTCAGTGCTTGCTTCTGGAAATGTTTCTTCTGAATGTTGGGAAGTAGCCTGTGAATAGTGTCCCATGACACCATAGATAAATAAGAGCCTGAGTCCACTTTCATTTGGCAAGGCCTTCCTTCAATGAACACCTTTACGTGTACTTTTCTGCTTCTCAAGGGTGAAGAATGACCAATGGTGATTGTTTGGTGAGTTTCATTCTTCCCATTTGCTTCTGAATTGTGCCCCATCTTTTCAATGAAGTTGTTGGGCTTAAAATCCTTTTCAGGAAATTTCTTCCTACTAGGTGGAGTTCTGGATGATTTGCAGACTCTGGCTATATGACCCCGTTTTTCACAATGTAGGCAGATGGTGTCTAAGAACGTGCATTCAGTGCGGGATGCCCCCCCCAGCCTCTGCAATAAAATTCTTGCCTCTTTCTCCCAGGGTCTTTCCTTTTCTTCTCCATTCTGAGTCTAAAAATCCCTTCCTCCACCTCACTGCAATCTGAATCAGAGTCTATTTGTTAGCGCAATGGGTTGTTGTGGATTTTTCCACATCAGAATGGCTTGAAGCCTGGCTTGAGGCCTTGTTAATCTTTTTCATGGCTGCTGCTGAGGACTTGGTGGCTTCCGCTGAAACAGCTTCTTCAATGGCCTCCTTAAACGTGATCTTAGGTTTCATTAATAGTTTGCTTTGTAAGACCTTATCTTTGAGGCCTAAGACAAACCGATCACGCATGGCCTCTTCTAAGTTGGTAAAATCACAAGCACCCCCAATGTCCCTTAAACTTGCAACGAAATCATTAACATTCTCCCTTGATCCCGACGGTAAAACTCATGTCTCTTAATGAGGCACGATACTTGTGGGGCGTAATGGGCTCTTAAAAGCTTTTCCAAATCAGGCCTTTCCATTACCTTCAGTTCTGCAGCTCCCGCCAATGCCTTCACCATCTTGAAGACTGCTGGACCGCAGTACGTGAGAAATACCACCCTCTTCTGTCTCTCGGGAATATCGGCGAGGTCGTTTCCTTCCAGGTACATCTGGAAGCGATCCGCATACAATTCCCAGTCTTCCGCCGCCGGATCGAATGGGGCTGGGGGGGGGGTATTCAGTGCAGCCATCTCGCTCTTCTTTTCGCTTTCCGCGTTGTCTCTTCTTCAGGGAAATCCCATCCTCGTTGCCAGTGTTAAGTTTGCATGAAGAGTCAAACGCGGGGGACTTCAGTAAAGAGTTTATTCAGTGACTACAGCTCGAATGGACCCGAGTTGGCTGGGCTACGGCTGCTTCTTATAGCCAGCAGCTTTAGTTGCCAGCCAAAGGGAGTGCAGGGTTTCTTCCCGCACTATTTAAACCAATACCATTTAACATTTTACAAGAACAGTTCAAATAAACCAATAACATTCAAACCTACATACATAAGAGGGCCAGTCAGAGGTGCTATTTGCCAGTTCTTTGAACTACTCAAAATTTCTGCTACCCGTTCTCCTGAACTGGTCGGAACCAGCTGAGTACCACCTCTGAACTGCAGTGACAAGTAGGCTGGTACTGTAACATATTGGGGAAAGATAATGTTTTAGGGTGGAAGTTTGGTCCAATGGATTTAGTTTGTTGAGGTCTTCCATATGAAACCTTGACTATATTCCATACGGAAAACCCTTAACAGAACCCAAAGAAAGAATGCTTGATTTGGACAGAAAGAGAGAGAGAGATGTCATATATAGAGCAACTGCAATGAGGCCTAATCCAGAGACTTTTATTCCACATTGAAACATCTGCAGAATCGGTCAACTGTAGTTCTGACCAGTTCTGGAGAAGTGGCAAATGCAACCTCTGACTAGCCCCGCCCCCATTTACTCTCTGCCTCCCATTGAGTCCCAGCTGATCGGTTGGGTCTCCTTTTGTCGCCCTGCACAGGAGAACGGAGCTGGAAAGCAGCTTAGTGGGGTGGGGAGGGAATGGGGATCTTGCAGTAACCTTCCCCTGCAACACCCACCAAGCCATGCCCACAGAACCGGTAGTAAAAAAAACTTGAATCCCACCACTGGTCAACTTATAGGAGATCCTTCATCCTTGGAGGTTTTACATCTGACCCTCTCAGGGTGAAGAGAAGATCCAGCACTCTTTCCTAGTTGGGCTGTTTCTATCCATATTTCTTTGACTATGGGGAGTATCTGGAAGATGGTACCCAGCCTTTAGGGCATTTTCCTTTGAGTACTAACTGGGTCTCCTAGCTGATGACCCCACCTCATTTTCACACTTTCTCAGAGGTTTTTGGTCTTCCTTTTTCTTAGGTCCACAAACCCTTTCATTCCTTCAGGGTTTTTATTTTTTTATAGTTGGATGTCAGATAAAGGTCCCTCTTCTGCCTTGGGATCTTCAGGGCAGTTTAATGTCTGACAAGAAGCTAAACAAAAGCCAAAATAGAGATGCACTGTGGAAACACCTCAGTTCTTAAGTTTGTGAATAGACTTTCCAGTTGGGTTGTTGATGAGTCCATGATGGAAGAGGAGTTGAAGAGTCTCCTGTTTGGGCAGGGGGTTGGACTAGATGACCTACAAGGCCCCTTCCAAATCTTCATCTGTAAGTAAGTAAGTAAGAATCAAAAGACGTGTCCCATAATGACCATTTCATGAACAGAAATGCAATATATAGATTTTGCCACAGTGGCTGAATTGAGAAGGCAGAGGCAGCTCCGAGAGAGATTTTTTGCTCAGTGTCTCAGGTTTTTCTTTGGCAATATCTCCAAGCCAGCTGATTTCCCCAAAGTTCTGATCACTGTGAGAAAAGCAACACACGCACGTCAATAGGCTTCACTCACAGACAATAGCAATAGCAATAGCCCTTAGACTTATATACTGCTTCACAGTGCTTTACAACCCTCTCTAAGTGGTTTTACAGAGTCAGCCTCTTGTCCCCAACAATCTGGCTCCCCATTTTACCTACCTCAGAAGGCTGAGCCAACCTTGAGCCTGGTGAGATTCGAACTGCCAAATTGCAGGCAGCCAGCAGTCAGAAGAAGTAGCCTGCAGTACTGCATTCTAACCACTGCCCCCCCCCCCATGGCTCTTACAGAAATGGAAGAGAGTTCAGGAAAACCAGAAGCATCTACAATTGCTCTCAGAACAAAATGGCTTCCCACAATAATATACAGTTTAGCACCTGACTCGTACGGCAACTGTTCACACTTACAACGGTCATGAAAAAGTAACTTTGCACCAATCTTCACATTTAAAATCTTCTATTACTATAAATCCAAACCATAATTCAAGAGTAGATTCATGGATTTAATCAAGAACTGTTTTGGAAATGCCATATTACTCAAACTACAATAATTTTAAAGATTCACGAATGAAGGTGAATAAATGCGTTCCAGGAAAATGCTGCATTTTAAAGATTATTTGCTTTTTATTTACTAGCCCACAAAATTTTTGTTCCCCGATTCCAAAGATCTTGGAAATACATAATAGAGCTCATAGCAAGAAACTTTTAACTCTTCATTGAATTGGGATGATGCTTGGGGTACCCTTCAAACCCATCGCAATTAGGAAAATCAGTCTGGTGTTTGAGACACAACCAGTGATTTTCAGAACTGTTTTAGCAGAGCTCACTGCTTTTTCTCAGGATTAATTTTTTCACAAGTAATCAATTATTCTTTGTTTCTTTTTTTATTTAAAAAAAAACTTTATTTACAAAAATTAAAAACACACAAATACAAAAACACTAATACAAAATAAAAGAACACTAATGTGTAAATAACCCAATACTCTTTACATTTGATATCAAATTTGATAAGTCCTAATATTTAGTACAAACTAATACTTATCGCATCTTCATTTACTGTCACATCCTAAACACTAAATAACTCACATTACTCTATTAATCTTTTCATTGGTTTATAACTATCATTCAATTAATAATACATTCGTATTGTTTAAATAATAAATGAAGTAACATAATAGATAGATAATAATAATAATGAAAGAGAAAAGAAGGTTTAAGACCTTTGTTATTTTTATATATTTCATATTGGCTGCAGAATATAATATGATTCTTAGGTTCATTTATTTTACATGTTTTTTTTCCTTTATGATCTACCCATTTATACCATTTATACCATATCTGATAGTAATCTGCATCCTCCTTCCCATTAATTTTGAGCGTGAGTCCCTCCAATTGGGCATATTCATACATTGTTTGAATAGCAACGTGTATTGATGGTATATTTGGTTTCTTCCAATATTGTGCTAATGAAATCCGAGCCGCTGTTCATAAGTGGATGATTAGATATCTTACTTTAGGGGAATAATCCCCTTTAATTATTCCCAACAGGAACAGTTCTGGTTTCCACTCCAGCCCACACTCTATGATTCTTCTATCTACACTTCTTTTTTAACCAATATTTCTTCATCTCGGGACAAGTCCACCATAAATGAAAATATGTACCAAATTTTCCCTTGCATTTCCAACAGCATGGATTTGCTGTCGGAAATATTTTGGCCAATCTAGCAGGTGCCAGATGCCATCTATACATCATTTTATACATATTCTCCTTGTGTGCTACTGATTTGGTTAATATGAGATTTTTTTGGCCAAATTTCTTCCCAATCATCCAGATCTATACTATAACCAAAAAAAATTTCCCAAGACAACATAGGTCCTTTCCTAATTCTCTCAGCCATTTCATGTTCTAGTAA